>JAUPFN010000016.1:6519215-6854215 GCA_036924255.1 Apodemia mormo
TGTGGCGAGATGGCAACAACCATAAGTATACCTTACCCTCCAAATCGGAACACGACAATGACAAGCATTGTCGCTATAGCGACAGGAGTAAGTAAAGCGGTGTTACCATGTACCCGAGCGAGACGTTGCGGATTTCTACCACCCAGTAGTCACGATGTTACATATAGCCAATAGCTCGCTATTTAAGAACTGCCTGTCATAATAGTAGATAGTATATTATTTAAATAATATTATAATAAGCTACATTACTCCCTTCGTTTTGGAGTTTTTTTCTATATATTTCGATTTGTAGGTCGTAAACTAAGATTAAATAAAAATTTATTCCATACAAATTTATTTATTTATTATAAATGCAAAAGTAATTCTGCCTGTCTGTCTCTTCTTCACGCCTTAACCACAGAACCGATTTATATGAAATTTAATTCTAAATTTAATTTAATTCTAGTTACGCATCATTATCATCTTTGATGTCCATATATATCTAAACCAAGATTAAATGAAAATTTAATATTTAAAAGCAATTTAAAATTTTATAAATTCAATTATTTTTGTACAAATACAACTTTATAAGAGTTGGGACACATGGGACGCAAACTAATTAGCTCTTGACAAAACGCCTCGAGAGAGATAAATAAATTTTTCATTTGAAAAGCAACTGAAAAAATTAAAAATGAATGCCCCACCTTGGAGCACCTTTGGGTATATTTAAAAACTTTCTCCAGTTTATCCGTAGCATTAATTAAACGAAACGATTTAGGGGCACGCCGCTCAAGCTAATTGAAATAAATGCGAAATTTTAATTTATGAATAAATCTCCTACATTCATCTGGTTTTTTTGTTATATTTATCTTTCTAAGGTATTTGTTAAGCTTCAATGAAGTTTTCAATCCTTTTATTTACTTTTTGTCTTATAATCTGTAGATAAAATCACATATTGGCTTAAAAGGTTAACTGGTAGAGAATGCCACTTCAAGCGTTTTTTCCACACACAAAACACGTTCTTAACCCATTAGTGGCCAAAACCAAATGTAAAGCATTTAGAATAAAATATGTGTCTTATTTAATTGATATAGGAGTAGGAAATAGTAAAATTAACAAAAAACAATAAGTTTTAGTTTTTTGTATATATTTTAAGTAGTGTACTTATACGAGTACAATGGCCACTTATGAGTGAAAATCTTTAAAACAGGAATTTTCTATACCAAATGTTTTAAAACATTTTTTGCCTTCCCTGAGACTCTTGAATGGCAAGTAACGTACACCAACTACTTTTTCAACTGGTAAAATAGGGCATGAAAGTTTTATATAAACGTACAGGCCAAACCCTTAGGGCTAGGAACTTCAAATTTCGCACAGGTATTCCTTTATGACGTAAGCACCCACTAAGAAATGATTATTCAAAATTTAACCTCCAAGAGGTTGAAATAGTGGAATAAAAATTGTATGAAATTTTTATTTCTTGGACTTACAATTTCCCTGAGAGAAAATTCAAAGAAATCAATATTCTAACTGTTCTATATATCTCAATATATATTTGAGAACTTGACGTACGTTCGTAAAAATATTTGCTTTTTTTTTAAAAATGGTGACGTACGCTCACTTAATACAAGGAACAAAAACAATCTTGTAGTGCATGCATCTCGTCTCCACAGAATAAGTAACTCTTTTATGGGGCAATGTATACGCTTTTACAATAAACTTTCCGAAACCATATACCAGTCAATAAATTTAAAAAATGTGTTAAAACAAAATTGTGTAAAAAAGGATATTATAAAATCTCAGATTATTTAGAAGACAAAAAAACCTGGGATTAATTGCTCCCCATACCGATCTCATATATATATTTTTTGTAATATTGTAAAAAATCAATGATATGAAAAAAAAAGACAAGCCCGCTGAGTTTCTTCCGCAGGATATTCTCAGTGTGTGGTCGCGTTTCCGATCCGTCAGTAGTTTTTAAAAAAATATGTTGACGTGTCAAAATAACTTGTAAAAAGTTTAATTGAATAAAGTATTTTTAATTTCTGAAATTACATATGAATTAAAGAAAAATTAAAAAAAAAGGTTTTTCTCGACTTAAGTTCGAAATTTTTTAACAAATAATTTTTCGGCCTTCTTCAATATTTTAGTACTTAAGAACTACGTCAAATGAAGTTTCAAAAATCTAAATCGAATCAAGTTTTCAAAAATTACAGCTTTTCAAATATTAATATTTTGTGTTTCCAGTAAACTTACTTTATATTTTTTTAAAAATTTCAGGTTATTACACTGATAGATTTAAAAATCGAATCAGCTTTTCTTTTTAAAAAACTACGTCAAAAACCGCAATTTGATCATAATCGGTTGTTTTATTTGGAATTCATCAATAATAAAAATTTTTGAAAATATGTGTTTGATTTTCTTGTCAAAAATGAAATGACTATCATTTATAATAAAATTATGATTTTTTAACTCTGAAAAAAAAATCTTTGCTTAAGTATCTTTTGTTCCTTTGTGTTTAAAATACCTTAGTTTAGCGGGAAGTTTCAGGAATAGCCTGCAAGGTCAACCAATTTACAGATTTTTAACTTGCTACGTATGTAGATCAGGAAAATACTGATTTTACCCCGATTTTCGAAAATCGAGTTATAGGACCTTTTCCGACTATTTTCACTATGACGTTAGTATGTCTGTATGTATGTATGTACGTATGTACGTATTTACGTATGTACGTATGTACGCATGTACGCATGTACGGATGTACGCATGTACGCATGAACGCATGTACGCATGTACGCATGTACGCATGTACGCATGTACGCATGTACGCATGTACGCATGTACGCATGTACGCATGTACGCATGTACGCATGTACGCATGTACGCATGTACGCATGTATGTATATATGCATGTATGTATCTCTCTGTGTGTGTATGTAAACATCTCATAATTTTTGAACGGCTTGACCGGTCTAAACGCGGTTTATGGCATTCGATTGGATTCCGTTCAACTTAGACTTCCTGAAAATTTAAACCGATTCGATCTAGAAAATTTTGAGAATTTTTGAAATAACCTCAACAAAATTTTAACGATATAATATTTTTTAATATAAATTCCAGATTTATGTACCGGTTGAGTACAAACTCTAATCAGATCTTTTCCTCAAAAAACTGCTTCCAATGCATAAATTGCATCAAAATCTGTTTATCCGTCTAGGAGTTATCGTTGATGAAAAATTTTGAATAAAGTCTTTTTTCAACAAAATTTAGAAATTTTCCAAGCAACAATTTTTTGATCTTCTACGTTATTATAGTACTAAAAAAACTACGTCAAATGCCGTTTCGAAAATTAAATTCGATTCAAATTTTCAAATATTAAAATTACGTTGTTTACAGGAAACTTACTTCGTGTTTTTAAAATAACTTTCAAGCTAATTTAACGATTTATTTTAAAATCTTCTGCTTCGGAAAATCGGTTGATCCTTTCGGGATTTATCAATGACGCTACGAGCCACAGATAGACACACAGACAAATACCTGAAACTTATAATACCCTTACTGTTCTCGGGAGTTAGAAATAATAAATCATCTGCTAGGCAATTCGTTAGAGGCGTCAAAAGGCTAAACATATCTTTAACACCTTGTAGTATTTCTACAGGTTAACTAGCAAATGACTATACTTACTGAAGGAAGGTGTTCAAAACTCGATTCTTATACTGAATATTTAAAAAATTGGTACTTTAATTTTGACCTAATTATTCAATAAAAATGACTACTACGGACACCCGCCCACGTCATATGGCGTAAGTTTATTGTTAACAAACAGCGATTGACCAAACTGGCAGTTAGGCTCGTTTGTACACATGCGGTGACCATACTTTTTGAACATTACCACACTAATTTCGTTGATGTTTACTATGCAGTTAGTCATAATCAATTTTATCCTTTTGTTACATTTTTATTGGTTACATAATATTACTATTAACTATCGTCTCCTTCAATACATGGGGCACACTAAAAGTATTGCACTTCTAGCTAATCGGAACTATTTGAATTTCGAATGTTATATTTTTAAAACGTTGCAACCTTCGTAGTAATAAAAAAAACAATTAGCGGGAAATGCTTTGTCAATTGTTTTTTTATCACACATCAAAGTTCTACGTATGCAACGAAAATGGAATTAAGTCGAAAAGATTTTAGAGCGATGATTTTTTTATGATTTTAAAAGTTCTCTTTCTCCGCAAGACTGTACCCCTCGTCTTCAAAATGCTTTGGGGAGAAAAGCACCTTGTTTGACCACCGTGAGGCGATGGTTTGCTGAATTTGAGAGAGGTCGAGTTTCTTTACATGACGAATTTCGTGAAGGGCGGCCTTCAACTGCCGTCAACGAAAATAATGTGGCTACTGTTAAGCAGTTAATTGAAGAAAACCCTCGGATTACCTATGAGACAATTTGAGGACTATTAGGGATTGGTATGATTTTTACACGAAGAATTGAAAGTTCGAAAACTTTGTTGTCGTTGGATCCCTCATGAACTGACAGCGGAGCAGAAGCGGGCTCGCGTGGAATGGTGCTCACAGATGCTACTGAAGTACGACCACGGACATTCTAATGCTGTTTATGACATTGTGACAGGAAACGAAACATGGATTTATTGTTTTGAACCAGAAAAAAAAAACAGCAATCTTGTGAATGGGTGCTTGAAAATAAGAACAGGCCAACGAAAGTGAGACAGGCGAGAAACGTTAGTAAAAAAATGATCGCGTTTTTTTTCTCAGCTACGGGTCCCATCTGTGAAATTCCACTTGAAGATCAAAAGAATGTTAATGCCGAGTGGTATTTTACCATTTGTTTACCCAGGATGTTAGAATAAGTTCGCGAAAGAGGACCCAAAAGCTGTATTCTCCTACACCATGATAACGCTTCTTCACATACGACCAACAAAACAAAGTCATTTTTAGCTTCAGAAAAAGTACATCTCGTCACTCATCCTGCGCATAGCCTCGACCCAGCACTTAATGAGAGGTTTTACTTTTACCAACTCCGAAGAGGCAGTGATAGCGTTCAATCAGCACGTAGAAAACATGCCTTCAGATCTGTGGTCCACCTGTTTAAAAAAAATGGTTCCTTCGCATGAAAAAATATTTAGAATGTAAAGGAGATTATTTTGAAAAGCAATTAACATAATGTTTTGGTTATAACATGTTGTTTTTTTAAGTTACGCAAAACTTATAGTGTGACAGGTTTGGCCTCACATAGAGTACTGTTCGCATCTCTGGGCCGGAGCTCCCCAGTACCAGCTTCTTCCTCTTGATCGCATTCAGCGTAGAGCGGTTCGAATCGTTGACGACCAGGTTATTTCGAAACAGCTTGACTCTTTGGCACTGCGCAGAGATGTAGGTTCTCTCTGTGTCTTTTATCGTATATATCATGGAGAGTGTTCCGACGAGTTTTTTGGATTAATTCCTGCCGCCGAATTCCACCATCGGACATCGCGTCAAAACTTGAAATTTCATCCTCACCATCTCGATGTCTGGAAATCCAAAACTGTGCGTTTCTCCCGACACTTTTTACCTCGCACTACTCTGTTATGGAACCAATTACCGGCAGGGGTATTTCCGAACGGATACGACATAGGGACCTTCAAGAAAAGAGCTTACTCATTATTAAAAGGCCGGCAACGCAACTGCAAGACCTCTGGTATTGCAGATGTCCATGGGCGGCGGTGATCACTTACCATCAAGTGCACCTCTTGCTCGTTTGCCCCCTCTTCTATAAAGAAAAAAAAAGACCTACGTATATACAGTCTTTTACCAGTCAACTTGTATACAAACTTACGTCCGACACCGTCCACTGACTCAAGGTGGGGAAGAATTAACATCATGGTCCATGACGTCAACCCTTCGAACTATATATCTTCTTTAAATAATATTCTCTTCATTTTAATTTTGAGAGATACTTTTCTGTATAAAATAACTTAAATGAATTGTAGTGCATTCAAGTATGAAAAGATCTAAAAGATCCGTCAGTTATTACGAGTGATGGGACGCTGAGCCGGGCGGAACATTTTACTAAATGTTTTACAACAAAAGCTTTTGACTGTAAAAAATTGTATTGTATTGTTTTCAAAGCCATCCCATTAAGCATAATTGAAATGTTATTTACTATATAATATTAATGGCTTTGCCCGTATTTCAAAATTATTATGAAAACATACAATCTAAATATTAATACGCGAAGAAAAAAAATTGTACCCTTTTTATGACAATTACGCGATGCGGTAGAGTATGAAATTTGGCAACGTTATCCATACTAATATTATAAATGCGAAAGTAACTCTGTCTGTCTGTCTGTCTGTCTGTCTGTCTGTCTGTTACGCTTTCACGGCTAAACCGCTGAACCGATTTAGATAAAATTTGGTACAAATATAGTTTGTGACCCAAGAAAGGACATAGGATAGTTTTTATCCCGGAAATCCCACGGGAACGGGAACTATGCGAGTTTTTATTTTAGAAATTATTCCACGCGAACGAAGTCGCGGGCACAGCTAGTAGTTTATATTGCGTAAAAAATGCACTAGAAATATATTTTATGGATAAGATTAAAACACATTTAATGGATAATATACGCACATCTGTCCATCCATCCAAACATCACAAAAGTATGGATGGATGGATGTTTGTTACTCAATCACGCAAAAATTACCAAACGGATTTAGATGAAATTTGACACACAGGTAGACAATAATCTGTAATAGCTACCTGTTGTCCCGGAAAAATTAGGTGATCCCGTGGGATTCGTTGGGGACTAAAACTCTCAGATGTAGAGTTTTGACGAGGTAACAAAATTTTGGTTGATTGGTTTTATTGCTATAAGTACTAAGTTTAATTAGTACTTATAATGACGAGAAATGGATCATGGAGCCACTAGAGTTTCATTGTAATTCACAGACCGAAAGTGTTAAGATAGTAGAGTTTGGAGTCGTTCGTTTTGTTGCAATAAGATATTTTTCATTATTACGAGACTCTGGAGATGGAGCAGAAAAAAGTAATATCGAAACTTCTTGCATCCAGACGCAAAAAGCTTAGATAATAAACTTTTAAACTCAACAAGGTAAGTTTATTGAGTTAGCGCTCAATTGTCTTGTACTGACAAACATTTTGATGCTGGATGATTTCTAGGATCTGATGCTCATCATTGCTTAGGATTTGACGATCGAACTCGAAGGTGGTCATAGTAAGTTATAAACTAAACAAGAAAAACCTATTTAGATTGGACTCAGTTGTTCTGTTTTGACTAATACCCTGGTGCTAAATGATTAACAGAGTCTTATGATGAAGCAGCAAGGAGGTTATAAAAACTTTTAATTAAAATTGAGCAACACCATCAATTTTGGACTCGTTTGATTTTTTATTTTAAAGAATGTGAAATAGGATAGCTTACAGTATCTGATGATAGTGATTAAAATCCACTGAGTGTAGGCTACTTCGACTTGTTTTGGAAAACACTTAGATGCTGGAAGTTTTTTAAAATATAACTATGGAACTGGAAGGTGGGCACTTGAAATTGGGCTGATATAGCCTTTATTGCTAGAAGATTCACATGGTTTGATAGAGTTACATAGCGGAGTTGGAGGCCTCGGGAGCTTTGCAATAAAACAGCTCAAGCTTATTGAGTAAGGAACCATAGGTTAAGGTTACCTTTAAAGTTATGCTGCAGGATCCACTTTCGAAGATCATCGGCTCCTTTTACGTTTTGCGCTTAAAATTATGGAACTGAAGTAAAGTGGCCTGACGATAAAAAAGCGTCGATTTGAGATGATTTATTGATTAAATAAATAATTGGTTATTGACACATTAAAAACTTCAAACTTATTTATTTTGCATAAATCAGGGTATACATGCGATGTTGGTTCTAAATACAGTAACTTAAGCCTGTTTTACCAAATAAATGGCGTGCAAAATCTTATTACATCATCTACATCATACATTTTTCTACAAAATTATAAATAATATATTAAGCCTATCAGGATAAAATTTAAATGAATTAAAAAAAGGAAGGTTGAAAAACACATATATACCTATATAACTTTCTAAAAATAAACAAAATGCATTTTAATACTTATAAAAAATTAAATAAGTTAAAATTAAATTAAAATGAATGTGTCAAAAGAAAACCAAAATGAATTAGATTTAAATTATTAACAATTTCAATTAAAAAAAAAAAATAATAATAATATACGTCATAAATATATTATTAAGAAGTTTAATATTACAATTTCATAAGTGACTTTAATAATTGATTTATTGATTCCAGTAACAAGTTAAAAATTTGAAAAAATAAATAAGTTAAAAAATTATATTCAAACTCTATTTTAATATTATACTCAAAATTATATTAAACTTAACTAAGTTTATACACCGAAACTTAAACATAATCTAAAAACTTCACAGCATGTTTTCAATTTAATGTCAGCTTGCGTTAAACAAAATTTGTTCCTATACATTCATCTCACTCATATTAATAGAAAATACATTCCTTCTACAGCTCACTACATCAAAACGATCATAGTTACTAAAAATTGCATGGAAAATGTCTAAGTTGCCATACATTAAAAAAATGGCGCGTATACTTATGTACGCGCGTGAGAAGTTATACTTCTTTGGCGTCATTAAAAAATAGTGGCCGCGTTTCCGATCCGGTAGTAGTTTTTAAAAAATATGTTGAAGTGTCAAAATAACTTGTAAAAAGTTTTATTGAACAAATTATTTCTGATTTCTGATAGATTTTAATTGTATGCTTAATTAATACTTAATTACATTAAAATAATAAAAGGATTGGAAAAGGATAGTCAAGGATTTCGAAACTTAATACTTACTTAATAAAGACTTCAATCTGTAACTTTTGCGTTACGGTGATTCGCGTGCATCTTAAAATTTCAATCGCTGCCTAAAGAAATATTACGCGCCTAAAGAAATATAACTTCAAAAATCTCGAATGGAGGGATCAATGATAAGGTAATGTATGTATCAACAATAATGTTATTTTTGCGTACAATCCTAACGTTACGATAATACGCATCAAAAAAATATATAGTAAAAATAGTGTTACAAAATTAGACCCTGGTACTAGCTAGTACCGAGGTGTGGCAGCTCAGAGCTGCACGCCGCCGCGGTCGCAACAAGTCGAGCTGTGGCATACCCAGATGGTCGCGCGACTCACCGCGCCGCATTTCGCGTCGCAGGTCGCGCCGCGGTTAGCTGTGGCCGGGCCGTTAGAGGACGTATTTGAGACACTGATTGTGTATCTTGGCTTTTTATATATCAATGCTTGTCGTCCACAGAGTAAAACAAGACATTCGTGTATATAAACAGACAGACAGAATCAAGTACTGAATATCCTCCTTCAGAATTTACAGTCTTTTGCCTGTCAACCTGTATACAAACTTAATTCAATACATACATTTCAATACAAAACTTTCATATGTTACCCTAAACTGAAATTAAATATTAACAGAAAATAATAGACGCATATCCTTTTGTAATGGTCACATTATACGGCACGTTCCAGTGGTTGACCGACGCGTTTCGTAAGGACAGTGTTCTTTTTATGGGACATTTACGACAAAGAAGGCCTATTACGGCGGCCGGATTGCACTAACGACCATCATAGTTCACGCTCAATCGTTGTGTTAAGCCGCTATCTGTATCAGTCGCTGAATCGAATGGAATTACTGAATCGGCCGCTTTATTCCATACAAATAAATAAAATTGGATTGTCTGTTTGTAATATTAAAATAAGCGCTTTTTACTAAATGCATAATAATATGGATATACGGTACATAAAACAAAACTAGCTGTGCCCGCAACTTCGTCCGCGTGGATTTTTTTTAAAGTAGCCTAAGTTACTCCTTATTCCATCAGCTATCTACCAGTGAAAGTTCCGACAAAATCAGTTCAGCCGTTCCAGAGATTAGCTGGAAAAAACTATTATTATATAACTAAAAATCGTAAAAAGTATTATTTTGGCATGTGTAACGTGTATACATCCATATGCATTTAGTTAAAACTGTTTATTTTAATATTACAAACATACACTCCAATTTTATTTATTTGTACAGATGTATAGATAAAATTAATTACAATTTTTGTCTGTCTGTCTGGTGTTTGTCTGTCTGTCTGTTTGTTCCGGCTAATTTCTGGAACGGCTGGACATATTTTGGTGGGACTTTCACTGGCAGATAGCTGATATGGCAGGGAGTAACTTAGGCTACTTTTTTTGAAATTTTCCCACGCGAAAGAAATCGCGGGCGCAGCTAGTATAAAAATAAATATCAAAATGTGTACTACCTTTGAGCTCATTAATTACGCACACATATCTCAACGCCAGATCCCTTACGGGGTAGGCAAAGAGAACCAAGTGCCAATGCAATAATTAATAATAAAAATATATATTTGTCACATTAGTGTGTTTTTGTAGAAGAGAAGGCAAACGGACAAGAGGCTCATCTAATAGTAAATGATTACCACCGCCTATAGATAACTATACTAGAAAGAAAGAAGAAGGAAAGAAAGAAACATTTATTTAGCAAGACAATGAGACACAAATAACATATTAAAAGCTTTATTAAAAAAATAAAATCTACAAAATAATAATGCTAAACATACTAGGGGTTTTGCAGTTTCACTGTCGGCCTTCAGCAGGTTAATTAATCAAGTTTATAGTATGGAGCAACTTTTTTGAGAAAAAAGATAATTGATTACATTGATTTTCTCAAAAAAACGTGATTATTGTTTTTTTTTTAATAGTTATTCTATTTTAATGCATTTATATTGTAATATTATAAAATTAATTAAATTATTGAGAATGATACACAAATTCGCCCTTTTGAATTCACTAGAATAGGCTGTAGTAAAAAACAGAGTAATCAAAATACTTTATTCAGTCAACATTTTTACGAATTATTTTGACTCGTCAACATTTTTTAGGCTATTACCGTATCGAAAACACCGTGACTTATTGGTTTACTACAGTTCTTATTTTAATTGAACTGGAAAACAATTTTTATATTATATGATAGTAAAGAAGTAAATGGCTTCCTTTCGGTAATAAGCAACTATCGTCTATAGCGTGAACAGTGCATATTCATCCATGAGTCTATGATATAATTCTATATTTATTGGACTGATTGACTTTAAAACCGGAACACAACAGTGAAAACCACAGCTGAAATAGCTAAGGGTAAGATAGGATAGGGTGGTACCAAATTCGTGGGTAAACATTTTATAACTCTAATACTTAGTAATCACGATGGCAGTGACATGTTAGACCAGTACTTTTCCTTTTATAATCTGCTTGGTAGAAAGGTAAAAGTAACAACTCCTTTGTAATATAATAAGGAAATCTTTTCTGAATCCTACGAACAAATTTCGTTTTCACTTCTCTTTTCTTTCAGCATATAATATACACGCTGACCCTCGCAGATTCATACGAGAGATATTATTTCGTTTGAAAAAATAACTATTGGAAATCAATAAATTTTGTAATGAAAGAAATGAGAAATAAAATGGTTTTTTCATCACAATGATTATTATGTTTAACTAAAAACCTTCTCTAAAACAAGCTTAATATAATGACATAAATTTCATGTCAAAATATTCAGCGGTTTTTGCATAACGCGCGTTCAAAACAAGAGCTGTATTTTTAGATATAGAAGAAGATAATATCTCTTTACCGACTGATCGGTCAGAAAGATTAATTTATTTTAAATTTGCAGATATATATTGTGGTTGTTTGGTGTGGTCCAAACATTTATTCTTATCCATACGTCTATCCATACTAATATTATAAATACAAAAGTCTGTCTGTCTGTCTGTTACGCTTTCACGGCTAAACCGCTGAAACGATTTTCATGAAATTTGGAATGGATATAGTTGAAGATTCGGGGTCAAACATAGTCTAATTTTATTTTTCAAAAATCAGTTCCTGGATGGCTGAAATAGGGGATGAAAATTTTATTAAAAGCTATTTGGACGACTTATTAAAATACTCGCGGGCGAAGCTGCACGGGTCAGCTAGTACTTATATAAAGATAAAACCTTTGTGTTTTTTTTGTATGTCGTGTTACGAATAAATTCAAAAATTACTGAATCGATTTTTAAAATTATTTTTTCCCTGAAATGCAACACTATCCAGGGTATTACAGGCTATTTCTTACGCTTTTACGCGACTGATGGAAAAAAGTAATGCCTTTGGGTCATACGAATGAAATTATTAGTAACAGCCAATTCAATATAATTGGTGCTTTTTTGTTAAAATATTCAAGGGTTGCTGACTTTACGTAAAACATGCATTTACATTAAAATCAAAGTGTCATCCTCACCATCTCGATATCTGGAAATCCACAACCATGCGATTCTCCAGACACTTTTGCCCCACATTAATTCTATATGGAACCAGTTATCGTAGAGATTTTTCCAAGCGGATACAACTTATGGACTTTCAAGAAAAGAGCATACTCATACTTAAAAGGCCGAAAGTGAAACTGCAAAACCCCTAGTATGTTTAGCATTATTATTTTTTAGATTTTATTTTTTTAATAAAGCTTTTAATATGTTATTTGTGTCTCACTGTCTTGCTAAATAAATGTTTCTTTCTTTCTTTCTAGTGTAGTTATCTATAGGCGGTGGTAATCATTTACTATTAGATGAACCTCTTGTCCGTTTGCCTCCTCTTCTATAAAAACACACTAATGTGACAAATATATATTTTTATGATTAATTATTGCATTGGCACTCGGTTCTATTTGCCTACCCCGTAAGGGATCTGGCGTGGAGATATGTATGTGTAATTCATGAGCTCAAATATAGTACACATTTTGATATTTATTTTTATACTAGCTGCGCCCGCGACTTCGTCCGCGAGGGATAATTTCGAAAAAAAAGTAGCCTAAGTTACTCCCTGCCACATCAGCTATCTGCCAGTGGAAGTCCCATCAAAATAGGTCCAGCTGTTCCAGAGATTAGCCGGAACAAACAGACAGACAAACACCAGACAGACAGACAAAAATTGTAAATAATTTTATCTATACATCCATACAAATATATAAAATTTGAGTGTCTGTTTGTAACATTAAAATAAACGGTTTTAACTAAATGCATATGGATGTATACACCTTACACATACCAAAATAACACTTTTTACGATATTTGTCTGTCTGTATGTCTGTCCGTCTGTCTGTCTGTCTGTTTGTTACAGCTAACCTCTAGAACGGATGAACCAATTTTGTCCGGACTTTCACTAGTAGATAGCTGATGTAATAAGGAGTAACTTAGGCTACTTTAAAAAAAATACACGCGGACGAAGTTTCGGGCACAGCTAGTTTTGTTTTATGTACCGTATATCCATATTATTATGCATTTAGTAAAAAGCGCTTATTTTAATATTACAAACAGACAATCCAATTTTATTTATTTGTATAGAATAAAGCGGCCGATTCAGTAATTCCATTCGATTCAGCGACTGATACAGATAGCGGCTTAACACAACGATTGAGCGTGAACTATGATGGTCGTTAGTGCAATCCGGCCGCCGTAATAGGCCTTCTTTGTCGTAAATGTCCCATAAAAAGAACACTGTCCTTACGAAACGCGTCGGTCAACCACTGGAGCGTGCCGTATAATGGGACCATTACAAAAGGATATGCGTCTATTATTTTCTGTTAAGGCGATAGGTAATGCCAAACTACGAAATAGACACCTCTTTGAAAGCCTACTACTGCTAACTGGTTGGTCCAATAATTTTAAAAAAATATGCATCATGCGTATAATATAATTAAGTTTAAATTTTAAGTTCGTTTTTTTAAATTTTATTGTTATTTTTGACGGAAAAAAATCGAATATCTTTCTTAATTTTACGCAAAAAATTGCCTATAACTTCCAAACTACTGTAACGATTTTGATGATTTTTTCTTTTTATTACAGACAATTTATTGTTTTATAAAATTTAAGTTCAACATTTTACAAAATCATTATAGTGTGCTATTAAATCAATAAAAACCTTATTATTTAATTGGCGGACAGCGCTCGCGTCGAAAGTCAGTCTCCCGGTAGCGTTCATACGGGGAGGCTGTGTCGCATGTTAGCGAGCTCCGCTCTCCATATTCGAGTCAAAGAGTAATAGTACAGATAGAACGTTTGGCACAATAGTAAGGTTGTGCCGTTTGGAAATTGAACATTTCGTTTACGCTTGGATGTTTTTTTATAGTAGATAATGAGCTTGGACCGAGAAGGCTGTTTTTTTACAGATGCTGTTCTTATGATATAGACAAGGAATAAAAAAGGATTTTTTTAAATTCATCCCCTAAGATGGTAAAATAGGGGGTGAAAGTTTGTATGAAACTCTGTCATTTTTGAGTTGAAATGAATGATATGCTGTAATTAAATTATCCTTTAACTGAAAAAAAAATTAAATACAAATTTAATATTTTTTGAATTCTAGCCCATAGAGAGGTAAAAAGAGGCTTTAAAGTTTGTATCAAAATTGAATTGTTTATTTATTGCATTACTATAAAATCTAAATTATTTTTAATTTAGTGTTTATGATTTTTAATACAATTAAGATGTACGAATTTTCAGATTTTTTAGTACTTATGCTCTTCAATCGAAATTGAAGAAACATGCATGTAATGTTAAAAGTTTCATCCATTAAGGGAGTAAAAGTGTGTGTTACAATTTATATGAAAAATCAAACGTTTATGGTCAAAATAACTTGAAATTCGGCACTTACGTTCTTCAACACAATTTAAGAATCATACATTTGGGGATTTTTTAAATTTCATTACTTTAAGGGTAAAAAAAGCATTGATGTTTGTATAAAAAATAGATTGTTTATTGTAGAATATTGTAGAAATTATTTAAAACTTAGTATTTATGATTTTTAATACAACTAAATGAATACGAGTTTAAGGTTTTCAAATGTCATCTCTTCAAACGATGAAAAAAGTGGTGAAGTTTGTAAAAAAAAAATATGTTTAATCAAAATCTCTTCAAATTTATTAGCCATGTTCTTTAATTCAGTTAAATAAACGTGCATGTAAGGATGCTGTGAGTTTTATCTCTTAAAGAGGTAAAAGAGGGTATTAAAGGGGCTGAAAGCTAGTACTTTATAAATAGTTTTGTTTGCGAGTAGACGCTGAATAATATTTTGAGACTATTCATGTACTTACCTACGTTTACGCTTGAATTTTTTATTATAGCTATAGATAGATAAGTATTTTGTCAATATTTTGTATAAATGTACAAAAATAGAAAAATAAAACATACAAACAACGAAGATAATTCAAGCAAGCGAATAAAAAGCAGAACTCTAAAGAAAAAAAAACTGGTACTATTTGAAGGTAGTAAGGACTTCGCAACAAAAAATAAATAAATTAAATATATTAAATATTTTATACACACAAATAGTCTAAATAAAACAACTTATTTAGTAGTTTCCTCTATAAACATTAAATCAATTTATATATCTTCTTTTATATTACGAGATTTTGAAACAAAAACTAAGAAGCTAGTTAGTTTTAAAATATTATTCAAGAGATTACATTTTAGAAAATCAAATTTTGAAAGGTTTTGTTAAATATTAATTGTTGATTGTATGTATTAAAATAAAGTGCTACACGGGATGTATTGTATATTACAACACTTTCAAAGAAATAGGATACGTAACTGTTATTATTGCGTAAATTGTTATATAATTTTTTGTCGATTTTCGGTATATTTTTTTTCTTTAGATATTTATCGTTTTTCTAAAATGAATGTATATGTAATCGATAAATGAGCGATTACTGGTTATTGGTTTTGAGTTTGCCAACATTCAGTCGATTCATAATGATAAAAGTTCATATAGGTGAACAAAAATGTTAAAACGTATGTATCTGCATCCACTGTAAATACTCTTTGACTTTGGACCATGCCACGCGCTAAATAATATTTGCGCTCCTCCTGTTAGAAACTCAAGGTCGTTCGCAGCTGTAATCGCCTTAAAATTTAATTTTAGTTTAGGGTAACATATGAAAGTTTTGTATTGAAATGTATGTATTGAATTAAGTTTGTATACAGGTTGACAGGCAAAACACTATAAATTCTGAAGGAGGATATTCAGTACTTGATTCTGTCTATCTGTTTTTATACACGAATGTCTTGTCTTACTCTGTGGATGACAAGCAAGCATGGATTTGTAATGTTTATAGATGATAATATGTAACTTTTATTCAAAGTGAAAAGACAAATTTGTAAATCAGATTAAAATCGGTTGATTCTATTTCTATTTTACGTTTTTTTCTATGTTTTTTAACCTATCGAGTTTGTAGTTAATAAAAAAATTTAGAGCTCAAAAATTGCATCAGATGCCAATCGAAGATCAAAATCGATCATCATTTTGAAATTATACATGTTTTTGAAAATTAAAATACTGTCATTTTTCAAACTTTAGGTTTTCGAACTCTCGGAGCTCAAAAATGCTTGGGTATAGTTCATGCTTCTTTAAGCTTAAAATACCCCAATTTAGCGGGAAGTTTCAGGGATGACCTGCAGGGTCAACCAGCTTACAGGTTTTTTATAGCGTATTATAGTTAAAAAGCAGATGGTTCTCTTGATGGAAAGATAAACTATTGCCTATAGATACCAAAGATGCGATGCTATCTGTGTAGCGGGAACACAATGCCACATGCATAAGTCTACCGGCAACCGTACCGGAACACGACAACGACAAAGATTGACTATATTGCGACAGGAATAGGTAAGGTGGTGGTACCAAATATCCGGACGAGTCGTTATGGAACTCTACTACCTAGTAGTCACGATTTTAGTGACATGTACATATAGCAAATCAGTCGCCTTTTACCACCTGCCTGGCAGAACGGCAGTTGGTCTAATTTTCAAAAGAGCTTGTACCAACACGGCAATGAGTCCGGACCAACGTAAGGAAAAATGTAAAATTGCAAAATATGTGACGTCATACTAGGTAAGGTAGGGTCTCACAAATGTGTGACAAGGAGGAGGGAGGGGTCAAAAATCGTGAAATTCTTGTGACGTAATTTATGGGTGGCCTCTTATTTGACATGTAGGTATATACCTATATATAATATTGTAAAAATTGAATAACA
Organism: Apodemia mormo; assembly: GCA_036924255.1. NCBI lineage: Eukaryota > Metazoa > Arthropoda > Insecta > Lepidoptera > Riodinidae > Apodemia > Apodemia mormo. The sequence continues at coordinate 6,536,357 of JAUPFN010000016.1, forward strand.
TTTAAATATGTTATAATTATAATTATATAAATTAATAATCGCCTCTGTGGTCTAGTGGTCCAGCGTTGGCTTTGACCACATAAGGTCGCGGATTAGAATCCGAGGTCGGGCACTTAAAAAAAGTGTTTTTTCAGTTTTCTGATAAACACAAAGTTGCCCGGGTTTGGAAAGTGCCCGGTTGGCGACAGGCTTGCCACCTATCACATTTGTGGGACCAAGACCAAGATCTTCGGCTAATCGTGAGTGCACTTGTTGTACCTCTGCCTACCTCTTCGGGAATACGGGCGTGAAGATACTTATTTTATAGTGATCAGTTTGGGCGTCCACGGACATGTATTAAAATTCGTAAGTTTGTGTGATTGTATGTTTGTATGTGTGTCCACAAATTAACCGGGAACTAAAACTCATATTGAAATAATTCTTTTTGATTTAAATCAGTTATATTCTGACTTACCGAACAATCCTAGGTTTTATTAAAATCGGTTCAGTAGTTTTTGAGATATTAGTATAGTTCATATTTGAAGTCCATTTAATTTAATATTTATATTAATTTTTTTAAATATATTTAATTTTTTTTTTCAATTACTTTTATATGGTGTGGCTTTTTTGTTAAATGGGGCATTAGAGTGGTTAAAAGCGGCGATGGAGACCACCACCCATTTTGGCAAACGAAGAACCAGAAAATCTATTGACGATTAGTTCACTCTACTTACACGTCCAAGAAATCGGTCAGATAACACCTTTTAAACGTTTATTAATAGTTTTTCTAGCACGAAAACGTGATTTGTTATTCAACCTGAGCGTACACCGAGAAAAATACTTAATTGATAAGAAACGTGCCTAACTTATCAAGTTTCTTCGATCCAGTTTTTTGATATCGCAATACGAAGACTGGAAATTTAGCGTTGGAAATTCAAAACGAACGTAACAATATCTGTAGTAAGACTCCCAAACGTTTTTTCAGATATATTTAGATTAAAAATAAAAAAAATATCGGATTGAAATTTAAACATAAAATGATGTGGTGTCGCGGGACACCAGGTAGGAACGAACTTCCTTCGGCTAAACGGCACTACTCGCTTGTGTACGCGACTGTCGCGCCTGCGCACGTCTCATTTAACGCTTTTATTCCACGCATTTTTCTTACGGTTTTACTATCACATTTTTTTCAGTTCGGTCGCGCAGCAAAATCCCTATCCCCTCCAAGCCTGCCGTAAGGAACTTCGTTCCAAAATATTGAACGGTAATTGCATTCAAAAGGAGTCAAGTACTACCGCCTTACGGTTTTTGCTGCTATAGTATTAATAGTGCTTAATATAACGCATTGCATATTATAGCGCGCGATGTATACTCAACGTAAAGCGCAAGCTATTTAGATTCGCATTCGGCGTTATAAGATAACGCCACGCTATATACCTAGTGGCTAGCGTAGGCCGTAGATGTAACTTTGTAACATACTAAGTTACGAACTATCGGTCGAACGATCTAACGGCCCGGTCACAGCTCGCGCGGCGCGACCTGCGACGCGAATTGCGGCGCGGCGAGCGAAAACAAATGTAGGAAACTGTATGAAGTATGCCACAGCTACTGGCGACGTGAATTACGGCGCAGAAAACGCGCGACTGGTCGCGTGGTGTGTTGAGTGAATACAACAAAAGAGTACTTTTGTTTCATTCGCTAGTAAGCCAGGGTTGGAATTAGAATAACACAAAATTATTACCAATGGAAATGATATAGATATTATATTTTGTTAAAATTTTTACTCCTATTTTTTAGCCTCCGACGCAAAAACGAGGGTGATATAAGTTTCAGAGGTGTATCTGTGTATCTGTCCGTGCATCTTAGCGCCCAGGTGGATGGTCCGATTTAGTTGCGGTTTTTTTTTACTTGAAAGCCAAATTTTGCTAGATGGTTCTTAGCTATGATTCAATAGAATCTGTTCAGCCGTTGAAAGCTCACTCAAATTGATGAAAGGAATTTAGCAACTTGTAAATGCCTTAATCGATGCTATTTTTTTATTTATTTGTAATCTAACATATATTTATTTGTAATCTAAACATATACTTGTATACATCTACACAAATAATTAAATTTGGAGTGCCTGTACGGTACATATACCAAAATAACAATTTTTACGATTTTTGTCGTTCTGTCTCTTTGTCTGTTTGTTCCGGTTAATCTTTAGAACGACTGAACGAATTTTGGCGGGATTTTCACTGGTAGATAGCTGATATAAGAAGGAGTAACTTAGGCTACATTTTTTAAAAAAATCTCACGCGGATGTAATATGCGGGCACAGCTAGTCAAAAATAAACATTGTATTTTACGTTTTGTATTTTGTTACTTCAATTACTATAATGCAATTGACATGGTAACCTTGACCTGATGCTGCAAGATTTTGGTTATAACATGTTGTTTTTTTAAGTTAAGCAAAACTTATAGTGTGACCTACGTATATATGCCAATATAATCAATTTTTGGGAAGATTTGTTTTATTTTTCAGATAGTTTCTCTCTACCAAATATAATTTATGTTAATTGTTTTGAGTGATTAAGGGAAAATATAAAATTTCACATCTACACTAAAGAGAAAAAATCAGCCTAGTGCGTGTCGTGTCTTGCATAATATTGGTTTCCGTTGTTACCTATCACAATAATACCACAGATTTTTTAGATTTTTTAGTTAGATTACTTTTTCCTACACATAGAGTGCAAACTTTTCTTAGTCTGACACTCTAAAGTTTTCTTTTTTGTCTATCTTTAATTAGTTACCCGATTCGAGATTTTTAGAAGATAGAAAATGTGATGTCTCGTCAAAACGAAGCTGTTCACAAAAATTCAACTTGTTATTAATAAAAAAAAAGTTTGTTACTGGGACCACTGTCTAATATTAATATTATTCATCTAAGATCATGAGGGTCTCAGGTCGGGAAAGTGCTATTGAGAAATCGAGATTTTTCTCGAAAGTTCACACTCTCTTCCATTCCACCTTGACTTTTAAGTATTAATAATTAAAATTTTGTATTTTTTATAGTAAGCGGATCGGATTAAAATTTATTTTCAGATTCAGTTTGCCGGAAGCCATTTCGATAAGCTACGCATCAAGAAGCCTGATGAATTCGACATGGACATCGTTATTAGGCTTCCTGTAAATGGCCAAGGCAACCCCCTCAACCCTGGTGAAAGTGACATCATCATAGAGCCGAATTTTGACAATATGGCGCCTGGTGGTGTCCATGGTGGGTTCTTATAAATGTCATGTCTTTAGTGACACTCGCAAGGTTAAGACGAATCGATTGACATACGATACATCAAAATCAGCCTACGCGTTTGGCCTCTAGAATGCCACATAGGAACAAACATACATACATACATATATAGATTGATAAACACAATACCCTCCTGCAGTCGGGTAAAAAGTATGGCAATTTGTGTCGCATATTTTGCGATTTTTTGCGATTTCAAAAGGAAATCAAAACCTATTAGTACTTTCCGTTGACCTAGACTTATGAAATCCAGCAAAAAGCAGTATCTAACAACACATGTAACGGGAAAATCCGGAAACTAAATAGTTACTTTGTAAATAATACGAACTAACAAGAGGGCTCTTGTATTGTTTCATTTTATGAACATTTAACCTAAATAGCGCCAATGATGAATATATCTGCATAAGAGATTCAGCGCCTATTCCTATTCTCCAAGTACGTTTTATAAGTTGATCACTATTACTTAAAAATTTGCAAAGCCTACATAACCGCAATAGATTGCCTTTTAACTTCCTTATAATATATATGCTAACGTACCTATTAGCATATATATTATGCTAATATTTGTGAATTTTTTCACAAACAAAAATTATTAATTTAAAGCTTAATATTTTCAAACGGACCCCTTGCTTAAAATTTTGTTATTACAAACCCACAATATTCTTTAAAACCTATCAAATAATACTCCACAATATTTTTAATACACGTGGTTTAATGCACCCTCAAAAAGCAGATTGTTAACATCGAACCAGTGTACAACTTTTGAGATCATATTGCTCACTTTATAATATATTCTTATTTGTCGTTTCACATTGAATAAAGTTACATATTATTATCTATAAACATTACAAATTCATGCTTGTCTTCCAAAGAGTAAGACAAGACATTCGTGTATATAAAAAACAAAAATGCACCCTTGCATGCATATTATTCCAATTAAAGTTGACTTTTGAATTCTGCTATTTTAATAAGAATTCAGAATATTGAAAGCCTGATTATCTTATTCCATAGTGATGTAATTTTTTGATGAATATGTTATGATGAATACAGCCAAACTCACTTGCTTATTTGAAATATGATTTGTGATTACCAAGTACCAGCCATGAAAATACAACTAAGTAAATACACTCTTATATTTACCTCGTTTACTACGTTGTTTTGTGGATAAGTTCTGATCGTCAAGTTTAAATTATTCCTATCGTATATTTTTACAGTCAAAACTGAAACAATAACGAATATAAAATATATTAACATTTATTTCACTTAGAAAACAAACAGTGTTTAAACATTTTTCAAACAATATGATTTGTAATTTTAGTAAAATATATGTAGGTATGTTAATTATTCAGAGATTTTCGCATACAGAAATTAATGTATACAAAGTTTTATAGATAAGTTTGTAAAACAATAATAATCAAATTATACAATATATGTATAATATAAAATTTGGAAAACAATTAGAGCGTAGTATAATTAATATCAAAATTCAATACATAATTCAATTATCGCATATTTCTGTAAATTATCGTAAAGTATCAATTTCTTAGAGGAAATACCCGGCGCCTCTACCACATCCGCAGGCGCAGCTTCCAGTAATGGTAACTGTTCCTGCCGCTGGTACAATACCATCAAATCCAACTGCACCAATAACAGGAACCTGACCACCAACAGCTGTAACACCAGCTACTCCTAATTCTCCAGCAACGGCCACTTCACCAACTCCTGCACCACCATAGGCATCAGCAGCAATGGGACCAGCCAAACCAAGTCCTAATCCTGCAGGTCCTGCTGCAATGGCATTACCCAATCCCAGTCCACCAGCATATGTCCCTAATCCGTTTCCACAACCAAGTCCATATCCCAAGCCTCCAGCATAGGGTCCAGCTAATCCATATCCTAAACCACCAGCGAGGGGTCCAGCTACTCCATATCCTACTTCAGCAATACCATAACCTAATCCAGCAGCTCCATATCCCAATAAAGGAGCTCCATATCCTAATCCAGAAACTCCATATCCCAATCCAGTAGCTCCATATCCAGCACCAAGTCCGCCAATATACTGACTGTGTACAATCTGAAAATTAATGTGTATATTTATTATGTATGTCGCCTCTGTGGTCTAGTAGCCTGTTGTTGACGTTGATCACACGGGGTCCCGGGTTCAATTCCTAGGTCGGGAAAACCAAAAATGTGTTTTTTCAGTTTTCTAATAAAAACAACGTTGCTATATATTGCAACACTGGATATATATGTGCCGCTCAGTTGGTCGAGTGGTTAGTGCCACTGACTACGCAATCAATGGGGTTCGGGTTCGATTCCCGGCAGAGACAGGCATTTGTGTGATGAGCACAAATGTTTGCGTTTCTGGGTTTGGGTGTTAATAAATATATTAGAGTATTTATATTTGTATTTCTATGTATTAGTATCGTTGACTGACATCCATGCACATGCTACAAGCATAAAATTTGCTTACTTTGGGGTTAGGTCAATTTGTGTAATTTGTCCAGTGATATTTATTATTATTATTTATTATATTTATCGAAGGCCAAGCCCCGGATCGGGCAAAAGTGTTTGTGAACGTGAAGCAGTTTGGCCAAATAAAACTCTACAATCACTTTTACACGCACTGTATAATTTTGGGCAGAGTAATGCTCTCAACAAGCGATAGAATTACAATGAATCCAAAAAATGATGTCCCCGCTTATTTATACCATTCGTTATCTATTTTGTCCGTTATGACGTCATCATCTCAAACAGGTGCATAACACAGGTGTGCCGCATATCTGGCCGGCTAGTAGTTGTCGTTAAACGCGTTTAATAACATGTTATTGAGAATTTTCGAAGTTTATCTCGAGTATTTCAAATTTCAGTACCAGTTTGGAGTCTAGCGGGTGTTCTATTACCATCGGTTTCGGCTATCACTAAAAATAGTTAATAATCGTTACCAGGTCGGTAAAATGCTATGATCGGATCACGGGCAAGGTGAGTATCTTGCCAACCGACAAACCGGTGAACCATGGTAACCTCCAGAGTCTATAGATGCTAGGTTTAGTCTACCTACCTCCCAAGGGAACCCGGAGTGACACTCTTAAAATATTTGTTCCCATGGGAAGCACCATAAACTTTAATACTAGTTGCAGCGTGCAGCCCGCTGTATTATAAAAGATTTTGGTGAATCCTGCGGGATTACCTATTTTTTCCAGGATAAAATGTATTCTATGTGCTATTTCAGGTTATCATCTACTTGTATGTTAAATTTCATTCAAATTTGTTTAGTAGTTTTTGCATGATTGAGTAACAAACATCCATCCATCCAAATATCCAAACTTTCGCATTTATAATCTTACTAGCTGACCCGCGCAGATTCGCCCGCCAGTAGATTAACATGTCGTCGAGATAATTTTTCATTCAAATTTCATCTCCTCTTTCAACCCTTTAGGGGTTGATTTCTGAAAAGAAAATAGCCTATGCTCGACCCCGGATTTTCAACTACTTCCATGCCAAAATTCATGAAAATAGGTCCAGTGGTTTGGCCGTGAAAGCGTAACAGACAGACAGACAGACTTTCACATTTATAATATTAGTATGGATATATAGATTTTCGGCCGGACAACAGTTTTAATTCTTTTTTTATAAAAAGAATAAAACAATTTCCGACCGAAAATCTATATTAATATTATCATTGTCCGACCCAGAATCCAATTCGGTACCTCATGATTTGAGCTGAATATGCTAAACACTAGACCACGAGTTAAACAATGATGAATTATGGTAATCATAGTCACGTCATAATTTCTTTTTCGAAAAGTTTTCGAATATCTAAATTTCTATATAGTTATTTCAAGTTAGACAAACAAAAATAATACAAAAGTATCTAGTTAATCATATTAATCATAATTTTATAAAATAATTTACCTGAAGTAAACAGGCTTGAGCACAAACGAACAAGAAAGCGAAGGTAGACATGTTGATTGAAGATGTATTGGTTAATGAATACTTAATGTTTACAAAATTTATCTTCGTATTTATATAAATAAAGTATGAATAGGTTTTAAATTTCGTAATACAAATACGTGGCAATACGTTCAAAAGATTATCAAAGTTTAAGCACGTGTTTGAAAAAAATAACAAATTAAAACTGGTATTTATGATAAGACATAAATTAATCTGTGAATTTTACTGCGAGAACAATAAGAAAAATCTTGAATGTCGTAAACAAAGAAAATGTATACAGGTGACCTTTAAAATACTGTACATATTTATTACAATGCTAGCTGACCCGGAAAACGTTGTTCTGCCAACTTTGTGTCGACTTTTCCGTTTTTTTTTTTACAATTTTTCACCTTTTAAACCTAAACTGAACCTCTATGAATATTTTTAAAACAAAATTAGCCAAATCGGTGCAGCCATTCTCGAGATTTAGCGAGACTATACATACACACATATATATATATATATATATATATATATATATATATATATATATATATATATACATATATATATATATATATATATATATATATATATATATATATATATATATATATATATATATATATATATATAAATATATATATAAAAATAAATCCTATCTATGCATTGTATATAATATCATGTATGCCACATAAATGTGAGACAATTCTGAAATCTACCACCTTGTAGCCACGATGTTAGTGACTCGCATAGCCAATTGGTTGCCTTTTACGACCTGCCTGACAGAACGGCAGCAGTTTATTCTTCAAAGAAGCCCGGAACCAACACGGTGAAATAGCGAGTCACTACCATCGGAGCTACGGGTACCACCGCTTTACCTATTCCTATCGCAAGTAGCATCAATGCGACAAGCATTCCATCGTGTTCCAGTCAGTACTATCGTGTTCCAGTTTGGAAGATAAGGTAAACTTATATATTTCGCACTCCGGTCAATGCACCTTTAACATCTTTGTTGTCTATAAGCAATAATTGTCTCTTTTCAACAGGAGAACCATCTGCAGGTTTGATCTAAAAAATCTATATTGTGATATAAAAAACATATTATGTTTACAATTCTGTATTCTGTACTGGAGCTATTAATAGACCTACATAAGCATGCGTGCGCTCATTCTGTCGCATCACTATGACGTAACAACACGTGATAATGAACATGACGCAATCAAAATTGACATTTTAATAATAAAATTAACTTAAAAGATTGAACCTACTTCAAATGTCTGTCAATTATAATCTATACCCATACCTCAAAAACTATTAAACCGATTTTAATAAAACTTAGATTGTTCCCTAAGTTGGATATACCTTATATAAATAAAAACGTAAAACTCTTTCTTGGTTTTAGTTCCCGAGAAATTCGTAAACAAACATATAAATATACACACATACACTTACAAAATTTAGTGCACGTGGTTGGGCTACTAAGTTAATTTCCAGAAAAAATAATTAAATAAAAACACGTAGTAAACTATTTTGTTGGTCAACACACATTTCCACAAATATAATACAATCAAGAGATTATATATAGATTAATTACACGAATTGATCTAACCCTACGTATGCAAATTATTTGCTTGTATTCTAGTCAACGATACTAATACATAGAAATACATATATAAATACAGTTACATACATAATAAACACCCAAACCCAGAAATACAAACGTTCATGCTCATCACACAAATATTTGTTCCTGTCGGGAATTGAACCCGATCCTCCTCGATTCGCTAACCTCTCGGCCACAACGGGGCGGTCAATTAACACATTAGTAGGTCAGTAACTAAGTAAGTAATATATATATATATATATATATATATATATATATATATATATATATATATATATATCTGCTGTAATCTCATCTGCTGCAAACATTGTTTCGTTGGTCGTTTTCATTTTAAACAACAATAATTCGAAACACACAAACAGGACATTTAAAAATATACCAAACTGCGTTACAATAAATTTTATTTTGCTACAAAAAAAGAGTATTTACGTCCTTTTGTAGTCTATTCAAAATAGACTCATCTATTTGTACAAAAGTGAATCTTAAATAGTTTCGCTATTCTACAATAGATGGCAGTATTGATTTTTCCGTAGTTTTCAGTTGGTCATATTTGAGTAGAGAACTTTCTAGAACGATATACGTAATGACTGTCGTTACGTATATCTTTCTAGAAAAATTAGGTCAACCTAAAATGAACTTTATATGTAAGGTGTACGGCTGATTTTAGCTTGACTTTCTATTATATTAAATCAGGAATTTTATTAAAATAAAATGAAAATTGTACTTTCAGATGATATGAAATATCTCCATTTTTAATTATCTGTGTTCTACTATCATTTTTGCATTAAAGGATGGCACAATACGGCATAATTCCGTGTATAATAGATTTTCGCACGACGACTATCTCTTAAAGATATGGTAAGTATCACTAAGGCAATTTAGAGTAATAGCGCATAATAGTGATGCACGCGGCACGCCCACTCTTCACTTCCACTTGTTTTTTTTTGTTTCATGGTTACATCCATGATTAATTTTTTTAAATAGTTCACATTCGCATTTATCAGTTTTTTTTTAAATATTTAACTGGGTAAATGCAAAATTTAGTTCGAGTTTCAACTAACAACGAAACGTAATTCATGTACATGTTAGTTACTGCACAAAAACGTGATATACTCATAGAATAAAATACATATATTTAAAAAATATGTAAACGATTGACCCTGCGGGCCATCCCTGAAACTTCCCGCTAAATGAAGGTATTTTAAGCTCAAAAAATAAAATGTATAAGCATATTTTTTTCAGTTCAAACATCTTATTTGTTAAAAATGGCAGTATTGATTTTTGAGCAATATAACCGATAGGTTGAAAATTTTCGGAGCAATGTCAAACATTTTCTTCGTTGATAAATAACAATTAAATTGACCGATTTTGATCTAATTAAAAGTATTGACGCAGCTTTAAAAGGAGAAAAGCTGATAAGATTTTTTAAACACATTTAAATGTTTAGTGTATATCGTAATAAAGAATAATTAGTAAAATTTGTTACTCGATCAAGCGAAGTACAAGAGCGATTTGAATAAAATTTAGCTCACTGTTTGATTGTGTGCTAAATTGTATTTAATTACTCTCGACATTAGATTGAGATATAATATCGAGAGGTATATGTCAAAAGTAGCTGATCAGAATTAGAGTTCAAAATTAGTCAAGCAAGTTTTGGTTGCTGAATTCGAAAATGAACCAGTTATTTATTAACAAAATTAATTCACTAATATGAAGTGACTGATATAAATAGCAGATTAGCTCTACGGTTGAGCATGAACTATGAGGATCATTAGTTTGATTCAGCCAAATTAATAGATCTTCTTCGTCGTTGTTTCGTCATTGAAGGGGCATTGTCCTTACGAAATGCGTCGCCCTATTGCTTGAGCATTTTTTACAATGTGCTATTTTTTTAAAATATGTGTGTAAAGGACGATAACAGAACTAACTATAAGCTTCTGTTCAGACTGACTTCAATCTCAAATTTGGTTTCGAAGGCTGCTTTTAAATTAGCCTTACCTTCCAAATGACTGCAAAACTGAACGTAATTCGATATGTCAACTCCCAGAATTCCGACACTAGCTGAGGCTGTCAGGAGAGTATCCTCAAATTCCACATCATGTCATTGATATGCAGAAGGAACAGTGTGGGTGGTAGAACGCAGCCTTCAGGATCACCAGCATCGACAGATTTAAGGTCGGAGCATGCACCGTTGACTACAACTTTGATGCTTCGATCAGCCAAGAAACTGGTGATCCACTTGTATAATTTCTCGGAATGCCCATAGGAAGGTAGTTTCGCAAAAAGAGCTTTGTGCTATACCCGATCAAAGGCCTTCGCTATGTCCAAACTAACTGCCAATACCTTTTTTTCTTTATCTAGTTATACAAGCCGTTATCTCATCAGTACTACTATTTCGTTAAAAAGTACCATTATTTCATTATATACCTATATAATATTATATGAAAACTAAGCCGGTTTTTGAACAGATATTTGAACCATTTTAGAGACTTGAAGCAGCATTACAGATTAATTATTCCAATTTAATGTTAAGGTATAACCTTTATCAGAATAACCAAAAAATTTTTTAAAACTTAGTCTAATTTGCTTAAAAGCACCTTTTTTGATAGTCGCATGATTACGTTTTTTCTTAATTCAAAAGAACAAAATAAGCAACTAAACAAAGCTTGAACATAGACATCGATTGTTCCAATGGAGATGTTTACTGAAAATGGAGCCAATCTTTCATTAGCGTCACCAGTCTTTGACCAAAATAATACAATATAATTTTTATATCTTAGAAATGATGCTTGCTATTCTTTGCCATTCTTTTTTGCCATTGCCATTCATTCCACTTAGTAGCTAAGATGAAAATGACTCACATAGCCAATCGATCGCCTCTTACGAATTGCCTGGAAAACGGCTGATAGTATATCCTACAAAGAGGGCCAATACGGGGTATTTGGTCTTGATAGCAGTGGTAGCTTTGAAACATTATTTCCACTTAAAAAATCCTAGAAAAGGGCGATTTTAATCATTGATTTCTCTTGGGGTGAATCATACTTTTCAACCAAGCGTTTCTTTCGGCACTTTTTGCCTCGCACTACTCTTTTGTGGAATCAATTACCGGCAGAAGTTTTTCCGAACGGATACAACTTGGGAACCTTCAAGAAAAGAGCTTTTTTTTAAAAAAAGGCCAACAACACTACTATAAGACCTCTGTTATTACATGTCCATGGGCGGCAATGGTCACTTACCATCAGGCTCACCTCCTGCTCGTTTGCCCCCTCTTCTATAAAAAAAAATGTTCCCGCTATAATTAAATTTTTTTGAGCCCTAACCACCAAAAAACTACGCATTCTCATTCCATTATTGAGATTTATTTTTTCATTTTGAAACTAAATAAGCGATCGTCACAAAATTTTGCATTCGAATTGGTAAAATCACAAAAACACATCCAAAAAAATTACTATTTACAAAAAATATAAAAATAATCTTAATGGAAACAAAGCTACGCGAAATCGTATATAGTTAATAATTAATATTTTTTTAATTGATAGGAACCTTTAATTTACAAACACAACATTAACCAAAAGTTAAATGTGTATAAATAAAATAAAATATGTGTATAAATGTAAAATAAAAGTTAAAATATGCATAGTGTGGCATAATGCGATCCATACCGCAATTTGATCAGGGACTGATACAAACAGCGGCTTAGCACAGCAATTGAGCTTGAACTATGGTGATCGTTAGTGTGATCCGACCGCCGTAATAGACCTTCTTTGTCGTTAATGCGCCATAAAGAAGAACTGTCCTCGCGAAATGCGTCGATCATTCGTTTGAGCGTGCCGTATAATACGGCCATTTTTAATGAATGTGTGTGATTTTTTTTTAGTTTTTCGTTTAGTTTGTTATTGGGTTATTGTTAAGTTTATTATTAGTTTATTATTTCAATTTTAGGAGACTTTACCCACCTCATTTTTTTTTGAAAATTTATGAATACGCTCGTTTTAAATGACCATTATTTTTCATGCCAAAATTACCTACACTCTTAAGGGCACAAGACCAAAACCCCCATTAGAATATAAATATGATAAACAATGGGACGCATGCTTATTACCTACATAATTTTGTTTTATGCCCTAATTTTTTTTGTTCAATATTTAATTGTGATGATGTATTTAACTTCTGTAACGTTGTGGTGTATATCTCAAATAAACAACTTCTATCTTATTCTATAAGTATTTAAAAATAAGTTTTATCCAGAAATCCGGTAAATGCTCAAACACAAGTCTGATAATTTTTATTGAAAAGTATGCAGTTATGTATGAATCTGGTTTTTTTTATGTTATAAGATAGCCAACAAGTAGATGGGTCTCCTGATGGAAATAGTCAACCATCGCCTATAGACACCAAAGGTGTTAATGGTGCGTTGCTATCTTGTGGCGAGGTCTAATGCCACATGCATGAGTTGCAAACAAAAAAACAAAAGTAAGCAAACCGTAACACGAGAGCGACAGGCACTGACGCTATTGCGGCAGAAATAGGCAAGGCGGTGGTACCAAACCCGGGCGAGACAATGCAGAACTCTACCACCTGGTAGCCACGATGGTAGTGACTCACAAAGCCATTCGGTCGCATTTTATACCTGCCTGGCAGAACAGCAGTTGGCATATTCTTCAAAAGAGTCCGAGACCAACAGGGGGAAAATACGTAATATTTGTACGTATTTTATCTGTATTTATATAACTTATTAAAAATCTGGTATATCATTAAACATTTATCATATTATAGTGAATAGAGCGGTCGGTTCGTAACAAAAACAGAATATCCTGGGAAAAAGTAATGTAATTTATTTCGACAAGACAGATCTATAAGAACAATCGCCATTATACATAATTTCGCCGTTACGCATGCACCCAACGACGCGTGAACACGGTAAACGGTGCCGAATTAACTTTTCCACTCGCTTTTGTAACGCGCTACATTTTCCACAACCTCGCTGTAATGATTCTAAGAGCCTATCCATTAGGATGTTTTGAAAAATGTTTGCCGTTTCCAGAAATTTCTTTTATCAGAACACAAGTAGGTTTCACTTGCGTGCTATTTAACAGGTTTTATTATCTGTTTTCTAAAGAACCAGTTTCAATATAATTTTGTATTTGTTGTTAAAATTATTTGCTGATGTATTATTTGTTTGATAAAGTTTTGAATTTCTTTTTATAAAAAATGTGTATTCGTAAATAATTTCACTTTTAGTTTTGTCACTAATTTAAATGGAGACCCAAGAAAAAGCACACCGATCTAATCATATAAGATCGGCTAAATATTGTGGTTTGTTTTTGCGTATTTGACTTTATATACAAGACTTGTAAGTCCCACTGTGTGAAAAGGATAATATTTTAGTAGTTAGTTTGTTCCTTGTGGTCTAGGGGTTAGCCTATTTGGCTCATTTTATGATGTTCTTAATCTCGATTCCCGGGTTAGTTATAGTTTTTGTAAAGGGTTACTCAAAAATTCTAATCTCAGTATTAGTAAAGACTAATGATAGACTATTGACATAAATGGATATCGGATGAGTAAGTTACGCTGTCGGTTCCGGTTGTCACTAGAAATAAGCGATTATCGGTGTGCTCTACCCACCTTAATAATCGAGAAATCGGTGCTGAATTGGAAAGTTTACAGATGTTCGTTTTATTCAGCCTATATTACATAGGATCCAGCGTGCTAATATTCATGTTAATATTATGTTAGTGTAGTTTCTTGTTGCGATTATTAGTCGACAGATTTAGGTAGTAACCAATGTCCGCCCGGGTTTGCTACCACTGCCTTTCCTTTTCCGGATGCAAAAGCCTCCGTGTCGTGTTACGGTATAGAGGTTATGGTAAACGTTTTTGTATATTTAAAAGGCAAAGGCCTGACTGACCTGAGCCTAAACCTTCGGGCGAAGAAGGCTTTTTTAAAGCGATGTTCTTACAATGTAGAGAAGGAATGAGAAAGGATTTTTTGAAATTCATCCCCAAGTTGGTGAAATAGGGTACGTAATTTTGCATAAAACGTAGTATTTGTGCTTTTGAATACAATTAAGAAAATTAGTACGTATTTTAGAATTTTTTATTTAATTTCTTAAAGAAGTAAAAAACAGTGTTAGTTTGAATGAAAACATACCTAATAGATTATTATTATCATCTCTTAAAATTTTGCATTTATGTCCTTTCAATATTATTTTAAAAACATGTATTTAAGTATTTTTTTTAAATTTAATCCCTTTAAGAGGTAAAAGTAGCTTTAATGTTTGTATCAAAAATATTTTTTACCGTGAGGATAAAAATTCTTAATACTTAAAGAAACACGAATCTTGACACTTTAAATATCACCTCTTAAAGAGATAAAAAGTTATGAAGTTTGTATAAAAAATTTATTATCAAAAGTTCTTCAAATTTTGTATTTATGCTCTTCAATCTAATTTAAAAAACATGTATGTAAGGATTTTTTTTCAAGTTTTCATTTTTTTTATCATCGATAGGGAAGCGCTTGACCGCGATCTCGCCTGATGTTAAGCTAAGATGCGGCCTAAGATGGAACGCGCTTCCCTAGAAGGTATATTAGTATAGATGTGAGGACAAAAAATTTATGATTGATTATGAGTGTTCTTTAAAGGGGTAAAGCAGTAAAAGTTTAAAAATTAAATATTTAGAATCAAAACAATTAATACGTAGCATTTACGCTCTTAAATACAATTGAAGAAACGAGTATTTAAGGATTTTAATTGATTTGACGAATTTAGATATCATTTCGCTTTGAAGCAATATAACTTTGTCTAAGTTCCCTAATGTATAAATTTACCTGTTATCTTATCCTCGAAACTAGAAAACGACAGTGACAAAAATTTATAGTTTGCGACAGACACCAAATCTGGGCAAGTTTTACGAATCTTTTAGTTTATAGAGTTCTGCATTGTTTCGTTCGGGTTTGCTACCACTGCCTTACATATTAATGTCAAAATAACGTCACTGATTGTCACTGTCGTGTTGTGGTTTGAAGAGTAAGGTAGCCAGTAAACTTATACATGTAGCACTAAGATCCTGCGACAAGGATATCAATGTAATATTAAAATCTTTAGATTCTATGTGTGAAGGTTGTCTCTTTCCATCAGAAAAGATATTTGTTTGTTAGCTATCTTATGATAAAAAAGAAACTAACGTTGGCAAAGTTCATGTAAAGGTCAGTAAAATTCATTAATAAAATGATTTCTTATAATTTGGAAACACATTAGTGGGACAAAAACGATCTTAAAAATATAAAAAATTTATACATTTTTGCGGTTTTCAAAAATATTTATCGAATACTAATTTATTTATAGCAAATACCCGGCGCCTCTACCACATCCGCAGGCGCAGCTTCCAGTAATGGTAACTGTTCCTGCCGCTGGTACAATACCATCAAACCCAACTGCACCAATAACCGGAACCTGACCACCAACAGCTGTAACACCAGCTACTCCCAATTCTCCAGCAACGGCCACTTCACCAACTCCTGCACCACCGTAGGCATCAGCAGCAATGGGACCAGCCAAACCAAGTCCTAATCCTGCAGGTCCTGCTGCAATGGCATTACCCAATCCTAGTCCGCCAGCATATAGCCCTAATCCGTTTCCACAACCAAGTCCATATCCCAAGCCTCCAGCATAGGGTCCAGCTAATCCATATCCTAAACCACCAGCGAATGGTCCAGCTACTCCATATCCCAAAAGAGGAGCTCCATATCCTAATCCAGCAGCTCCATATCCCAATCCAGTAGCTCCGTAACCAGCAACAAGTCCACCAAGGTACTGACTCTGTACAGCCTGAAAATTAAAGACATTTATTCTATTTTACTTTATTTGGGAAACAAGTCACCTGAAGTGGTATGTTTGACTACCAATGTCAGCTTGATATAGATGCATGGGATCCAAGGTTTGAGTTTTGAATCAGATATTATATAAGTTGTTCTAAATATATTTTTTTTCGAAACATAACTGACATTGGATTTGGTTTTGATATATTTGTTTTATTATTTCATAGAATAGCAAACAAGCCACAGATGGTTCTTTTAATGGTAAAAGATAACCACCAGCTATAGAAACCGAAAATGATAGCAATGCACAAATCACATCTTTGTGTCTATAGGAGATTGTTGTCTCTTTCCAACAATATACCCATCTGCTTGTTTATTATCTTATGATATAATAAAAACTATAAACTAGCTGATGCTTTTCCTGGCGAAGACATATCCTTCGTCTGTATACACTACAGACACATTAATTCAATATTCAATTCAATATTCACGGGACAAATTACACTTACTGATCTAACCAAAAAGTAAGCAAATTATTTGCTTGTGTTATGAGCGTTAGTCAATGATACTAATACATAGAAATACATACATAAATACTAGAATATAATAAACATCCAAACCCGTGATCGAACCCGAGCCCCGTTGATCTCGTTGTCAGGGTCGCTAACCACTCGACCAACGGGGCGGTAATTAATGGAATGCTGCTATCCATGTCACAGGGATATAATTCCACCAAATCATTTTTTTTGTATCATAACTTAGCAAACAAGCAGATGGGTCTCCTAATGAAGAGAATCAACCATCGCCTAAAGACACCAAATATGTTAATGGTGGGTTGCTATCTTGTGGCGAGCTCTAATGCCACGTGCATAAGTTTACTGGCCACCTTATCCTCCAAACCGGAATACGTCAGTGACTAGCACTGATAATATCACGGCAGGAATAGGTAAGGCGGTGAAACCAGACCCGGGTGAGCCAATGAAAAACTCTACCACCTAGTCAACAGTAATTAGCGCTGATGCAATTTCAAACAGGCAAATTATTCTTCTGATGGAAAGTGATAACCAACGCTTATAGTTACTGAAACTGTTAATGGTGGATTTGTTATCCGTGTAGCGGGATAGTAATACCACGGGCATAAACTTACTGCCTACCTTACCTTTAAAACTAAATCAAGATATTGAAAAGTATTGATGCCAGGAATAGTTGATAGCAGGAATACATAGGGCAATTACAATAAAAATACCAACTAGGATCTGTGTAATCAAATCTCTGTAAAAACTAAATAGATTTTTTTACCTGAAGCAGACAAGCTTGCACGCAGAGGATCAAGAAGACGAAGGTAGACATGTTGTTGCGGATGTGTCAATTGATGAACACTTAATGTTGACAAAAACCAAAACCATATTTATACTAAAACAAACTATGATATCTTTAATAATTTCGTCATTAAAAACGTGGGCATAAGTCCTTAGGATTATCGAAGTATCAAAACTCAAACACGTGTTAGAAAAATAACTATAATTGGTTACTAGAACTAGTGATAGGACATTCGTTTGTCTAAGAATTTCAGTTTATGTCCACAATGAACAAAGAAAATCTCTAAAATTACATCAGTTAATGCATCTTGAATACATATACATCTTAATCTAAATATATATGTATTACGTATCATGTTATTTGTTCGTGATGGAGTCCGAAACTACTGAACCGATTTCAATGAAATTTTGTAGCTATCTACTGGTTGCTCATATTTAAACAAAAAACAACGTTTGCCGGGTTAGAAAGTAAATATTCAGTCGACACTAGCTCAGTGGTAGAGCATCCCGGCTTTAGAGAATAGGATACTTTAGGGAGACTGTCGCAGGTTCAAATCCTGCGTGTCGATATTTTTCTTTGTTGGTTTTAAAGTTTTTCAAGTTTTCCCAAGCTTGGGGTGAGTGTTATAACACGAAAATAATTAAAAATACGAAAGTACCGATCAAAATTATAAATGTGAATTTCATCTGTAACGATAAACACATTTAACTAGTTATACGTATGTATATCTAGCGATCAGTACAATCATCGGAATCAATCATACAGCAAGGAAGGATTCCGCCACGTCGAGCCTGTTGACACTAGCTCAGCGGTAGAGCGTCCCGGCTTTAGGGAGACTGTCGCTGGTCGCAGTTTCAAATCCTGCGTGTCGATATTTTTCTTTGTTATTTTTAAAGTTTTTCAAGTTTTACCAAGCACGGGGTGCGTGCTATAACACAAAAATAATCAGAAATACGAAAGTACTGATCAATACTATAAATGTGAATTTCATCTGTAACGATGAACTCATTTAACTAGTTATACGTATGTATACCTAGCGATCAGTAAAATCGTTGGAATCAATCATATAGCTAGGAAGTATTTTCGCCATTTCGAGCCTGTTGACATTAGCTCAGCGGCAGAAAGTCCCGACTTTAGGGAGACTGACGCAGGTTTAAATTTAGGATAGGCAGGATTATTATCTGAATTAAAGGATTATTTGCTTTGCATATTAATTTATAGGTTTAATAGCGTACTTAGGAGCAAGGAAGGGCAGCTGCCTCCTTGGTATTTGTTTACCTTCCAACTAACTATCTACTTCTCTGGATAAGAACATAATCTTAAAATGTTTGCGGTTTCGGTTTCGGCCGGAACTAGAACAGAAACTGAAATTTCGAATTCGGTTTCTTCTGAAAATGCAGTTTCGGTCGGTAATTTAGTATCTGATTTGCCCCCCCCCCCTCCTTTTGGTCTAGAACTTGGGTACTTAAGTCTAGAACTTTAATAAAATCCAATTCTGATGATTTATCGGGAGGAGTTAAAGAAACTCTTCAAATATTATAAGCATACTTACTATCAACTTTTAAACCGCGTAGTGAGAACCTGGTGACATCGATCTTATAGAACCTACCTCGGGTATCGGTCTCTCCCAAACGGTTATTGATTCAATATAAATTTGTACACATAAGAACTTATTGTGACGATAGATAAACAAATAAATAAAAACTGTATACCACAATAAAGCCGGATGAGTCGAATACAAGATAGTTACTGGATATCACTTGCATCAACTAGTTATCTCTCTGCATTAAAAAACTATCTGCTGTTTGCTTATTCTACAAAATAAAAATAAAAATGATGTGGTGTCGTGGGACACCAGGTAGGAACGAACTTCCTTCGGCTAAACGGCACTACTCGCTTGTGTACGCGACTGTCGCGCCTGCGCACGTCTCATTTAACGCTTTTATTCCACGCATTTTTCTTACGGTTTTACTATCACATTTTTTTCAGTTCGGTCGCGCAGCAAAATCCCTATCCCCTCCAAGCCTGCCGTAAGGAACTTCGTTCCAAAAATTATGTGGTGTCGTGGGACACCAGGTAGGAACGAACTTCCTTCGGCTAAACGGCACTACTCGCTTGTGTATGCACTATGCGACTGTCGCGCCTGCGCACGTCTCATTTAACGGTTTTATTCCACGCATTTTTTCTTACGGTTTTACTATCACATTTTTTTCAGTTCGGTCGCGCAGAAAAATCCCTATCCCCTCCAAGCCTGCCGTAAGGAACTTCGTTCCAAAATTGTAACTTCTTTTCTTAACGTCATAGCAATTGCACGCATCAACGCACTCCAGATATTTGCTGTGTATGAGAATATAAATTCAATCAGAATATTTTGCAAGTATAATCTTGAAAGGTTCATATGGGTTTGTCCTAAAGACGTCTAGACAGACTGTTAAATGCATCCCTCACTTTGCAAGCAAAGTGGTCCTTAAAATAAGAATTTGTTATCATCGTATAATAATTATATTAACCCAACTTATATGGTTATCCATATTGCGTTTATTTTTTGACGTGAATACATCTTTAAATTGGCCTTCAAAGGGGGCCTTCAGTTCAAAAAACGGATGATAACAAAATTGGGGGATACAGTTGGGTGTTATAGCTACATAATTATCACCAATATCCAAAATCGAATTATACCACTGGATAGCTAAAGAATCAAAGAATTTGATTAGATTAGCACGGATTAATATACATTTTAAATTGCCCGACCGGGGAATCGAACCGGTCGGCATCTCCTGCGATGAACTCCGTCACTGGACTACTAGATCACAGAGGTAGTGGTCCGGTGATTATAGAGGTAGGATAGCTATTGAGGTATTTTGAAAAAAGTTTTGTAAAAATAATTCTTGAAAATTGAAATCTCTGTAGCAATTGCTAGTATTGTTTTTACCCTCCCATACCATGGATAAGCGCGTTAAGCCCTCCGTCGCAGGTATAAGCGATAGTCGTTATCTATCAAAGAGATTTAAGAGCTTTTAGAGCGAATCGATATTGTGGCCTTTTACAAGACAGTGGGGAAGCGTGATGGTTTTGACTAGGATGGGCGATATGAGTGTGGATTTTGATATTTCTTTTATACCGTTAAAATTTGTACACATTTTAAAATATAAAGAGTATGAGTTTATAGAAAACATTTCATTTTGCTTTACGCTATATTTAGTTTTCCATTATTTCAGAGGTAGCTTTGAATTTTTTTTTCTATTGAGAAAACTACAAGTTATCATATTTCCATGTTGTATAATTTATGGCGTAAATCCTTTAGTATCTTACTTATGAATTGTATACTAAATCTTTAATAATAACGATATACCAAGGGATCTACCGAATGCATTTTTTTTCTCTCTCTTGTTTTCTGAAATCTTATCTCTATATTTGATCGCATGAGATTCCCCGGTCGGGCAATTTAAAATGTATATTTTTAATTAAATTGTGATGAAAACAACGTTGCCCAGGATTAAATTTGTGCCCGGTTGGCGATAGGCTTGCCACTCATCACATTATGGGACTAAATATCTTCGGCTAATAGTGAGTAGATACACCTTATGTACCTCTGCCTACCTCTTTGGAGATATGGGCGTAAAGATACTTTTTTTTCAACTTTTTTCTCAACAGAATTTTTTTGTTGTTTATCCCAGGAACCTCATGATCTAAGTCGATTTTGCTTACCACTAGATTACTAATATGAGACCATCTTTAGCTATACATCTATACATATAATAAAATCGTAGGAAAGTCAAAACTGTACATTGAATATATTTTTAAAAGAATACTTGAGGCGTGATCTACAATCGATATCGAAGCCAAAAATATAGTTTTTAGAATTTTTGACTGTTGTCTATTTGTCTGTATGTATGTCCGGGGTAAACTCAAAAAGTACTGCATGGATTTACTTCAAATCTTGCATGAATATTACTAACAGGTCGGGTCAACATATAGGCTACATATTATCACGCTATCACCTACGGGGGAAGGGCAGTGCGGAGTAAACGAAGCCCACGCGGACGAAGTCGCTGGCAAAAGCTAATATAAAATAAACTGTTTAAAAGTTCCAGAAATATTTATAAGAATTTTCGTAGAAAATTCTATATTTAAATCACCAAAATTGCATAATCAAAGCAGCGAAACAACTCAGGCGCCTGAATTAAGTTAATTAAAAATACTTCATCACGTTTATAAGGTTGTGTACATTTAGCTCTTTCTAATTTTAAGGCTACTTTCACATTAATATAATTTCGACCGCCCCGTTGGTCAAGTGGTTAGAGACCCTGACTACGCGATCGACAGGGCTCGGGTTCGATCCCCGACGGGGACAAGCATTTGTGTGAGGAGCATAAATGTTTGTATTTCCGGGTTTGGGTGTTTATTATGTATGTAAAAGTATTTATATATGTATTTCTATTTATTAGTATCGCTGACTGACACCCATAACACAAGCAAATAGTTTGCTTACTTTGGGGTTAGATCAGTAAGTGTAATTTGTCCCGTGAATATTTATTTATTATTTATTGCATGTAAAACTCAAATTCTATAAACAAGTTAATATTTTATTTAGATAATTATTTATGTACTACAGGATGTATTTATGCGAAGCAATTCATCAGCATTACGTTCATAATTATTGTTTAAAAAATATTTTATAATGTAAAAATAAAAATAATTTTATAGCATAAATTATATAATATCGTGTATGTTATAAATGATGTGGTATGATTTTTACATGTTCGTGAAGAATACCCATCGCACCATAAAATAATGTAATGTTATTTGTTAGCATCGCATCGAGTATATAAAAATCAATATTCATAAAAAACAAGCAGATGGCTATTCTGATGGAACGAGACAACCATCGCCTATCTTATAATATAAAAAAAATGCTGATTATACGCTAGTGTGTAAAGAGCTTTTTTAATTTTAGAAAACAGCTTTGCTATTTAACGTAGCATCGTAATAGTTATTTTTAATGAAAATTATAGGCTCATAACTGTTTAAGTATGACCTGCTAGTAAAAAGCCTAAAATACTAACTTCAAGTATAATTTTGTGTAAATATACATAGATCGTTGTCACAATGGCTTTAGCATGTTATCATTAAATCTAATATGGAAGACCTATTTTTTAACTTCCCGCTGCGAATGTAGATAAGGAAATTACTATTTTGGCCCGATTTTCAAAATTCGAGTTTTAATTAGATCTTCACGTTTTAGGTCCTAGATTCCTTTTCCTACTATTTTCACGACGACGTCAGTATGTCTGTATGGTCAGCATGTTATGTTCAGATTTTTGTCAGAATAAGAGGATTATAACACATAACGATGCAATCAATATCCGGAAATTACCTGGTATTCGGTATATCCAGCGTTCCTTATTTATCAAGCCGATAACCGAATAGAAACGTAATATTCAGCCGGACGCCGGATATTCCAAAAATAATTCATTAAATAAATTACATAATGATTCCATTAATTTTCCAACAATTTTATTGTGAATCCATTTCGCTACTAGGTACATATATGTACATTTCAAAAATAATAAAACCATTTTTTTTTCTCAAATGGTTGTATGTTAACATCCACGTACAGTTACCCCAATGAATAGTATACGTTTACAAGTATTAATTCTCATCAATATCGACAGAAAACATTGCAAACGAAAGTACACGAGCTTTGCTTTTCCGTTTGTCCGTTTATTCGTTTGTCCGTTTGTCCGTTTGTCCGTTTGCCCGTTTGCCCGTTTGCCCGTTTGTCCGTTTGTCCGTTTGTCCGTTTGTCCGTTTGTCCGTTTGTCCGTTTGTCCGTTTGTCCGTTTGTC
Source organism: Apodemia mormo (assembly GCA_036924255.1). NCBI lineage: Eukaryota > Metazoa > Arthropoda > Insecta > Lepidoptera > Riodinidae > Apodemia > Apodemia mormo. Next base: position 6,560,169 of record JAUPFN010000016.1, read on the forward strand.
CGTTTGTCCGTTTGTCCGTTTGTCCGTTTGTCCGTTTGTCCGTTTGTCCGTTTGTCCGTTTGTCCGTTTGTCCGTTTGTCCGTTTGTCCGTTTGTCCGTTTGTCCGTTTGTCCGTTTGTCCGTTTGTCCGTTTGTCCGTTTGACCGTTTGTCCGTTTGTCTGTATGTATATCCGGGGTAAACTCAAAAAGTACTGCATGGATTTACTTCAAATTTTGCATGAACTAACTAACAGGTCCGGTCAACATATAGGCTGCATACCAACCAAATGTCGGCTCCCTAACGAAAAAGTAACTTTAGGTTGTGAATTCCATGCAACGCTGGTATTTTAAGCTTTTAAAGGTTTTTTCAAACATATTTTTTAAATCGCCCGACACGGAAATCGAACTCGCGTCCTCATTTAATCAACACCGACATCAGACCACGAGACCCCAAAGGCGACACTTATTTCTTACTAGCTGCCACGTGCAGCCCGCTGCGTTATAAAAGTTTTTGGCGAATCCCGCGGGATTACCTAATTTTTCCGGGATAAAAAGTAGCCTGTGTGCTATCCTAGGTCATCATTTACCTGTGTACCAAATTTCATTCAAATCCGTGTAGTAGTTTTTGCATGATTGAGTAACAAATATCCATCCAAACATCCAAACTTTTGCATTTATAATATTAATATAGATTATACTAGCTGCAACGTGCAGCCCGCTGCATTAAAAGAGTTTTCGGAGAATCCCGCGGGATCACTTAATTTTTCCGGGATAAAAGTAGCCTATGTGCTATTCCACGTCATTATCTACCTGTGTGCTAAATTTTATTTAAATACATTCAGTAGTTTTTGCGTGATTGAGTAACAAATATCCATCCAAACATCCAAACTTTTGCATTTATAATATTATATTAATATAGATTATATCATTAACGCAATATTTATTTATTAATTATTTAATAGATATGTATAGATTTAAGTATTAATAATTTCTAATTAAGGATGCTGAACGCTCTTTGTGGTGAGATGAGGCATACGTGTGATAACTAACAAAACATGTAATAGTCACGAATTGTTGCTCAATATATTTATACACTATCATTTAATAAATGACTATAAATACATCACATTTCTTACATTATATAATACTAGTTGATCCGTGCGGGATCGCCCGCGAGGAGAGTGACATGTCACCGATATAATTTTTCATACAACACCGTTTAGTATTCATATTATGGTCTGTGGCCATCCCTTACGGCCATCCCTTCGGTCTCTCGCTACGTTAGTAAAAGGAAGTTACAGGTTTTGCCCTGATTTTCAAAAATCGAGTTTTAACTTCAGCTCCACCACAGAATACTGGAGACTAACAGTAGTCAATCTACATATAAGTAACTAGCTGTTGCCCACGACTTCGTCCGCGCGAACTTCGTTTACTCCGCACAGCTCCTCCCAATTAGATGATAGCGTGATAATATGTAGCCTATATGTTGACCCGACCTGTTAGTAATATTCATGCAAAATTTGAAGTAAATCCATGCAGTACTTTTTGAGTTTACCCCGGACTTTCCTATGATTTTATTATATGTATAGATAATTTAGGACTTTATTGAAATTGGAATTTTAAATTTCGCGCCATTTCTACACATGCTGCAGTTGCTCACAGCGCCTTTCGAAATGCAACCCAAATAATCGTTGTTCTGGTTTAAGTTCAAATACTCAACAGATGGCGCCACTAAACTTAATTTCCAATTTGAAGGGTTGGAAAAGCCCTTATTTCTTTAAAAATACGCCCGTTAGGTTAAAACGGGACCTTTTTTGTTCGAGGGGGGATAAAGGACTATCACACTATATAAGTCCCTTTATCGTGCCGGGACTCCGTTTTAAGTTTTATCGGCACGCACATTTTATCAACTTAGTTTTATTACATAATATAGATATAGATATATAATGATAATGATAAGATAGCAAACAAGCAGATGGGTCTCCAGATGGAAAGAGTCAACCATCGCCTATAGACACCAAAAATGTTAATAGTGCGTTGCTATCTCGTGGCGAGGTCTAATGCCACATGCATAAGTTAACCGGCTACCTTACCCTCCAACCGGAACACGACAGCGACAAGCACTACCGATATTGCGGCAGGAATAGGTAAGGCGGTGGTACCAGACCCGGGCGAGACAATGCAGAACTCTACCACCTAGTAGCCACGATGGTAGTGACTCGATAGCCTATCGGTCGCCTTTTACGACCTGCCTGGCAGAACGGCAGTTGGCCTATTTTTCAAAGGAGGCCGGGACCAACATGGCGTTATTGAGGTTTTTCCAAGGTTTTTCTCTGAAATTCAAAACCTCAGTAGCAGCTGGAGTATGGTGTGATGGTGTGATGGTGTGTAACCACTTCCGTGCCTTAGGGGAGCACGTAAATCCGTCGCTCCCGGTTATCGCTAGAAATAGTTGATAATCGTCATCAGATAGGTAAAATGCGGTGATAGGTATCACCACTCATCTCACCAAACCGGTGAATCATAGTGAACCGGAAAGTCTATAGACGCCCAATACTCTGCCTACGTCGCATGGAAACCGGGCGTAATGATGATACTTTCTCTTTGAGCTTCAAAATGTATGCTTATGTATAATTTTTGCTCCTTTGAAATTAAAATACCTTAATTTAGGGGTAAGTTTCAGAAACAGCCGTTAAAGGTTTTTTATATCATATGACATTAAACAAGCAGATGGATCTCCTGATGGAGTCAACCATCGCCTATAGACACCAAAGATGTTAATGGTGCGTTGCTATCTTGTGGCGAGGTCTAATGCCATATGTCTAATTAACCGGCTACCTTACCCTCCAAAACCGGAACACGACAGTGATAAACACTAACGCTATTGCGGCAGGAGTAGGTAAGGCAGTTGAACCAGACCTGGGCGAGACAATGCAGAAATTCAACCACCTAGTAGTCACGATGGTAGCGACCGATTGGCTATGCGAGCATAGCCAATCGGTCGCCTTTTACGACCTGCCTGGCAGAACTGCAGTTGGCCTATTATATATATCATGTTACTCGGTACGTGTATATTGTCATACATTATTGTTTTACAATAAATGCAGTACTATAAAGTATCTGACATCTCACCGGTTATCCTGGTTTAGGTTATGACGATATAGGTGACGGCCTCAGCTGTGCTCGCTTAGATTATGGAGGTCTTGGCCATGATTGTTTTGGATATCTTCTTCTGTCTATACATATAATAAAATCGTAGGAAAGTCAAAACTGTACATTGAATATTTTTTAAAAGAATACTTGGGGCGTAATCTACAGTCGATATCGAAGCCAAAAATATAGTTTTTAGAATTTTTGTCTATTTGTCAGTTTATCTGTTTATCTGTTGCTCTGTTTGTCTGTATGTATGTCCGGGGTAAACTTAAAAAGTACTTCATGAATTTACTTCAAATTTTGCACGAATATTACTAACAGGTCGGGTCAACATATATAGGCTAAATATTGTTACGCTATCACCTAGTGGCCAGGTGCTGTGAGGAGTAAACGAAGTCCGCGCGAACGAAGTCGCTAGCAACAGCTTGTAAATAAATAATAATTAAATATCGTTGGACAAATAACACGAATTCATATAATTGGCTATGCGAATCACTACCATCGTGGCTACTAGGTGGTAGAGTTCTGCATTGTCTCACTCGGGTCTGGTACCACCGCCTTGCCTATTCCTGCCGCAATAGCGTCAGTGCTTGTATCTGTCGTGTTCCGGTTTGGAGGGTAAGGTAGCCGGTAAACTTATGCATGTGGCATTAGACCTCACCACAAGATAGCAACGCACCATTAACACCTTTGGTGTCTTTAGGCGATGGTTGACTCTTTCCATCAGGAGACCCATCTGCTTGTTTGCTATATTATGATATAAAAAAAAATATAACCTCAAAGTAAGCAAATTATTATTTTGTTATAAGCAACAACTTCTATGTACTAACGTGTGATAAGAGCGTTACTCAACGATACTTATTTATTATATTAATAGGTGAAGGAAAAACTTTGGATCCATTTTTATGACAATTGCGCGAACGGTGGAGTGTGTCAAAAAGTAAAAAGTTTACATTGTGGAAGACTACAATAATCTAATATATTTAAAGAATATGCGCTAAAAATATATGATACTAGCTGTTGCCAGCGACTTTGTCCGCGTGGACTTCGTTTACTCCGCACTGCTCCTCCCTTGTAGGTGATAGCGTGATAATATGCAGCCTATATGTTGACCCGACCTGTTAGTAATATTCACGCAAAATTTGAAGTAAATCCATCCAGTACTTTTTGAGTTTACCCCGGACATACATACAGACAAACAGACAAACAGACAAAAATTCTAAAAACTATATTTTTGGCTTCCATATCGATTGTAGATCACGCCCCAAATATATTTAAAAAAAATATTCAATGTACAGTTTTGACTTTTCTACGATTTTATTATATGTATAGAAGATTGCTACGAATAATCTAGAAACGTCAAGAGTTAGAATGCTGAAGAGATCTAGAAATAAAAGAAAGATATAGCTACTTCTATTTAAAAACAAATAGTTGACAGTTACCCGAATAGCTATGCCATAATGGACTTTGTGAAATAGGACATAAGGCTGAAAATAGCGTGTACTAGGACTTGTTTATCAGAACTTGTTTACAATACAACAAAGCTTGGTAGAGGATTCGGGAATAATGTGGAACTTTACCATGGGTATAAATAGAGATGTGTTGACAAATAAAGAGCAGTTTTTATAAAGCGATTAAGAGCAATACTTGAAACGACCAGTGCGAAGCGAGAAGTGTTTTAGCGTAGTCGGTTTAGTTATAGTAGCGAGTGTAACAAGTGTGTATAGTGTATTTATGTATTAAATTTTGTTGTTTGTGTACTTGTGTTGTAAATGTGGTTTTATATAAGTGGCGTTTTCTTGCAAATTACAAACCCGAAGCACGTAACGATATTAAAAAAAATAAACATTACATAAATTCATATGGTGATATTATACACATGTGTCTAACATTTTCTTTAGTGTTGAAGTCAATTATCACATTTAAAAGAGTCAAATTTCGGCCACAGGCGATCGCTAGTACAGAGAAATACAAATATAAGCACTGTTACATCATCATACATTACAAACACTAAAAGTTAGAAATACAAGTATCTAATATCAACATTTTAATACATACAATAATGTTTTTCGCTGTCGGGAATCGAACCCGAACTCACTCACCTTGTAGTTAAGTTTGCTAACCACTCGACCAAAGGGGCAGTTATGGGAAATTTCTAATTGAAATTTTGATAATTTTAAACCATATTTCCAAAAGTAAGTAGTCGATTCAGTTGTATTATTTTTATGTTTGGTTTATCAGTACTTGGCCATTTATGAAATGATTTTTAAATTTTCTATTTTCGCTTCAAGGAGTATAATATTTTTAATATGTACTATCGATCACCTGTGGCCGAAATTATGCCATTAGCTTAAAAATAACATCTTTTTTGAGTTTGATAACTGACTTTAGCCGTAAAGAAAATAGTCTCGGATGAATAATAGTTTCATGAAAATAGTTTAGTATCCATGTGTGTATAATGTCGTAAATGTCACAGGAATGTGGTATGTTTAAATATTTAATGTTTATTTTGTATTAATTTAATATATTTCTAGGTCATATTATTAAAAAATATCAAGTTTCTGCACTCCTCCTTATTGTAAACTTTAACTGTGGCAAATTTCATACTCATCGTTCGCGCAATTGTCTTAAAAAGGAGTAGAAACTTTCACGTATATTAATATAAAGATTGTTATTTAGTTCCATATAAAATTGATAAACCTCAGATTAACAAGGGGGATAAACATAAACCGCCCTATTCCAAAACGAGGTCTAAATATAGTACCAAACTTGATACCAGGGTAAGTTCTAGTACTAAATAAAACATTATTATAAAACCGGGTTTAGCGCTAGTCCAAGGAAACAATAAAGAATTTTAGTATTGGAACTAACTTTAATACCGTAACAAACCTAGACTTCTTAATCTTGGTTTAAACCCGGTACTAACTTGTTTTTGTAATAAGGCGGCTAAAGTTTCAATGATTCAAAAGATTATAAGTCATTGGCTGCAGTTTAAGCATTTATATTACGCAAAAATTTTATGTTTATGAAATCATAGACGTGATTAACCTCACATTTCTTGTAATATTCTGTAACGTCTGTGTGCAGTTTAAGATGAGTGCAGAAAATATGTGAGGGAGAGTCAGTGTACGAGACAAACCCAATGAAATTCTTGCTCACAGTGATTTATTATTAAAGTTATAACAAAAATGATGATTAAATAAAAGTGCTACCGTAACAATGTGTGCGTGTATAGCTAATTGTATTGTTTCTATGTAACCTAAATTTATCGTATGTTATTGACTTGACATATAGTGCGGTAACGGTATTCGTAAACGTAAAATAAATATTCAATAGCTAATACATGTTTGTCACTGAGACGATTGTTTTACATAACATTGATTGTGCAACCATGCAACAATATTATTGGGGATGCTGCACAACAATATATAGTCTGTTTCACATGTACTATTTTTTGTAACTTTTTTATATAATTTCAAAAATTACGACCAAGGTGTCATTCGATTCGTATTATCACGTAAAAAATTTAAGAAAAATGTCCGAAAAGGCGCTGAAAAAAAATGCAAATATTATGAACAAATAATTGAAAAAAAATTAAGAGTTTGGTTTTTTTGAATATCTCAAAAATAGATTCATAATTAACAAAATTTTAAAAACGATCCATAAAGATCATCAAAATTGTTAAAAAAGTTCTAACTTCCGGAGCTATATCCCTAATATTTACAATTTTTACAGAGCCCTGAAAATAGAGCCAAAAATGGATGGTCTGGCTTCCGCTGGCGTTGCTTCAATCTGACACAGCAACAAAAAACATTTCAATAACTTATGAAAATAGTCATTATATAAACTCGACACTGTATGCGTCTTTCATAGTTAATGAAAGACGCATACAGTGTGGAGTTTATATAATTTTCTCCTTCTATTCATGTATATTATAAAAGTTTTCGATAAATCTCGCAGAAATAATTTATTTTTCTATGATAAAAAGTAGCTTATGTACTATTTCAGATCATCATCTAGCTGTGTACCAAATTTCATGCAAATATGTTCAGTAGTTTTGGCATGATTGCGTAACAAACATCCATCTATCCATCCAAACATCCAAACTTTCGCATTTATAATATTAATATAGATATATTCTACCCCCATTGGTCCTAGTTTCCTTTGAAGAATAGATCTACCAGGAAGTTTGTAAGAGGCGAACGTTTGACTAAGCGCGTCCCTAACATCGTGGCTACTAGATGGTAGAATTCTGTATTGTCTCGCCCGGGCCTGGTACCACCTCCTTACCTATTTCTGCCACAATATCGCCAGTGCTTGTCACTGTCGTGTTCCGGTTTAGAGAGTTAGGAACTGGTTAAACAGATACTTGTGGCATCAAGACCCCACCACAAAGATAGCAACGCACCACTAACAACTTTGGTGTTTGTAAGCGATGGCAGTCTCATTCCGTCAGGAGAGCCATCTGCTTCTCTGCTATCTTATGATATAAAAATAACAATACTCACACCACTTATAAGAAACAATACTTGATTGTTTACTCCCATGACTACTGTGAAAGTTTGTCCGTCTGTTACACTTTCGCGCCTAAATAATAAAATAAATAAATAAAGAATATTAAAACAGATCACGTCAAGTTCTTTTACATTACAGAACGGTGAACAAGTACAGGGTTTAAAGAAATCAACGTGAATATGTTATCTACTAGCGACCTGACCGCGGTTTCGACCACGTAGCTTTTGTTCCCGTGGGAATATCGGATAAATTTATATACGAAAACCTTCCTCAAGAATCAATATATCTATTAAAAAACCGCATCAAAATCCGTTGCGTAGTTTTAAAGATTTAAGCATACATAAGGACAGACAGTGAAAGCGACTTTGTTTTATACTATGTAGTGATCACAGAGAGCAATACCACAGTATACTGGAGACTCAGTAGTCAATCTACATACATGTGATATTCGAGCAACGCACACATAGACACCATTCACGGACGCGATATCTCGGAATGGTTCGGTACAGTTTGTACCGCACCAGTTGGAGATATCGCGTCCGTGAGAGGTATCTTGAGTGCTATGCTCGAATAATACTTGTATGTAACATTGACTTCTGGTAGTCTCTAAGTATTCTGTGGCAATACTATCCGTGAGTCAGCAATATGTATGGGGTTACTTTTAAAGGTCCGGTAAAATTTTGAGAGGCTGTTCAGAATCGACAACATGTTCAATTTGTGTAATAAAAAAATAATTAAAAAAAATCAAAATTTCATTTTTATCCGACACAAAAAATATATATAAATAATTTTAATTACGCAATATTCGAACTAAAATATTTTAGTGCTTTCAACTAAATTAAAAGTGATCGGGAAAATGTACTCAGAGCGACAGATTACATAATAATTACTATCATAATTATAGGTAAATAAAAACACACTGCTAGTATTACAAAGTTCATTCACAAGACTCGGTGCATCCAATTCATGAATTTAGTGATATTTTCAAACGAATGTTTAATATTATTTTGTAATCGTTTTACAATAATAATTAAACCCCACTTTCAATTTAATATTTAGTTCCTAATTTTAAAATTTGGTCGGACCTCCTGTATATGTATTAATATTCATATTATAACATTGCAAACAAAATGGTGGATTTCCTGATGGCAAGAGACAACCATCGCTTATAGACACCAAACATGTTAATAGTGCATTGCTATCCATATGGCGAGATAGTAATACCATATGCATAATATTTTAATACGACAATTACGAGCATCGAAGCTATTGCGGCCAGAATAGGTAAGGTGGTTCCAAAAACCTTTTGCCCGGAGAGGCTGCAAAACTCTACCACCTAGTAGTTACAGTGGTAGTGACTCGTATAGCCAATCGTTCGCTTCTTACAAACTGCCTGACGGAATGGCCGATAGTCTATTTAAAGACGGTCTAGACCACTGATTAAATGGATACGCCTTTCACGCCTTTCAAGGTAAATTCTTAGCTTGTCAACGTCTCTTACATTTACACAGAGAAATACAGAGCTATAATACTTAGCGATGAAATAAAATCACTCCAGAGGTATTCCTTAAACCTCAGCTTTTTATTCGACAAGATAAAATTGGCATACAACGACATCCGGACAGGCATACGACAAGATATAAATGACAACGTGGCATATTTCTATTTTTTTTAACATATAATATCTCCACAAGCGATTGATATTTACATATGGCAAACGTATAAGCTGCTACACATTTTACGTCCAATATGAATGAATGAATGAATGAATGAATGAATGAATGATAACTCTTTATTGTGCACATAATTACAGTAAAAATACATGCTTAGTACGAATAATTTAAAGACAATTTAAAGAAAGTACACAAAGGCGGTCTATTAGTCAATACCGTGTCTATTAGTATTTGTGTGGTCTGTGGTCCAGATCAACACAAACGAATCAAATCATTTGAAATTGTGTTCGAATAATATATAATAACCAGTACTCGTTTTATTATTCTTTTTGCTAAGAAAACGAACGCTGCTCGTTGGCTACTAACGGTCCATCAAAACAAAACATGTTGTCACAACATTTGTCCTTGATTTATTAACATATATGACGTTTGCAGACTTCTGTCAATAAAAATTCAAATAAATAATACTGCCACTAAAACAAAGTACAGAATTGTAGCAATTTATGTGCATAGCGGAACTGAAACAATCTATAAACAACCACCTACCAATTTGTTGGGGCCCTCTATATATTTTATGCTTCTAATGTCATAAATAACAGGGTGTTATGATGTTTACGCAAAATCCACCGGTTTCAATCCGATGTATTTATTAGAGTTATTTATGATACGACGTGATAACGACATGGATTCGTGATATGCTTGACATAAAAATCAAATGTTATTTTGGAGAGTTTGATAAACAAGAAAATCAATTTGCCAGAAAAATATTTTCTGCTCTGTTCATTTAACCAAGAAATATAGTTAAGATAATTTTATTGATTAAATCTCAATGCTACAGTATGAAATAAGTAGTTGACTCACAAATCTTTCTCTTCTGAAGCTGTGAGGCTTTGGAATACTCTTCCCATTGATATTAGGAATAGTCCCTCCAAATTGTCTTTTAAACGTTCTCTCTGTAAGCATTTGGCAGAATAATGGTGTTACGCGCTATGGTAGTATAATATGTATCTATATATGTATTTATATAACTATATATAAATATGTACTTGTATATATATAGGTATTTATGTAGGTATATGTATAATGTATTATATATGTAATATATTACTTGTATCTGAGTATATTGTAATATCGTATTATCTTATTGTTTTCTTTAATTTTAATTTATCTTAATAATAATCAAGAAGGTATGTCAGTAGTAAACGATTGTAATAAGTTTCTCTGTGCACCCCATCGTAAACACTGTTTATATTTGTTTAAGGTTGACTGGTAGAGAATGTCATGTAGCATTAAGTCCACCTCTGTACATGCTGTGCATAAATTTTAAATAAATAAATAAATAAATAATAAATAAACAGTGGCGGATTTGCGCATGATGCCGCCCTAGGCCCCGACTGATATGCCGCCTTTTTCTTTATGAGGGAGATTAATTTATAAATATTGAAATTTTTATAAAATTTTACAAAAACAAAAAATCTTATTATTAGAAGTAGAAGAAGAAGTATCTTCACGGCCATATCCCCGAAGGGGTAGGCAGAGGTACAACAAGTGCACCCACGATTAGCCGAAGATACTTAGTCCCACAATGTGATAGGTGGCAAGCCTATCGCCAACCGGGCACTTTCCAATCCCAGGCAACTGTGTTTCTCAGAAAACTGAAAAAAACACTTTTTTTATGTGCCCGACTCATGTGGTCAATGTGGTGGTTTTTCACTAGGCCACTTTCTATGCACTTTTGTCAAAGTCAAAAGTCAAAGTCAAAACTTTTTTATTCAAAATAGGATTAATGTTAACCTCTTTTTGAACGTCAGATATTAAATAATAGATAACATTCAAATTTTGACAAGACAATTTGTACATCGTAATATATATATATATATATATATATATATATATAATATGTATAATACTAGTTCATTATATACATACATTAATCCAAGTAATAAAAACATGTCAACTTAATTGAAATTAGAACAATATTATAACAATCATAATTAAATTATAATAAACCAATGTCAATCCTATCAAAATTAAATAATTATTAGAACAATTACTATTAATAAACAATACCCGTCATAACTAGATAACATTAAATACAACAATAATTATTTTAAAAAAAAAACTTACAACAATAAAAATAACAAATAATTTTGTAATTACTTGGTCCAGTCGTCTTCTAAATAATCATTCAACTTGTAATAAGCCTTAGCCATTAATTTTTGTTTAATGACAGTCTTGAACATTTTGTCAGGTAATTCGAGTATGTGATTTGGAATTTTATTATAAAATTGTATACTGTCCCCCAGAAATGACTTTTTTGTTTTTGTCAATCTAAATTTAGGAACTGCAAGTTTATCTCTTTGACGCGTGTTATAACTGTGGTTATCAGAATTTTTATAAAATTCAGTGAAATTTTTACGAACATACAATATATTTTCATAGATATATTGACTGTAAACCGTCATTATATTTATATTTTTAAATACGTCCCTCAAGGACTCTCGGGTACGTAAATTATAAATAGCTCGAATAGCTCTCTTCTGCAAAATAAATATACTTTCTATGGCTGCGGCTCTACCCCATAATATAATGCCATATGACATGATGCTATGAAAATATGCAAAATATACAATTCTAGCCGTATCTACATCTGTCAACTGACGTATTTTCCTAATTGCATAGGCAGCTGAGCTTAGATAATTTGATATAATATTGATATGATTAGTCCACTGAAACGAAGAATCCATTGTGATGCCCAAAAATAGAGCTTTGTCTGTAATTTCTAGCTGTTCTTTCCCTAAAAAGATTTTCGTTGGGACTGAAATAACGTTAGGAAGACAAAATTTCATGCATTTTGTTTTTTTTGCATTTAATACCAAATTGTTAGCAGTAAACCAATTCTTCAACTCCATGAGCGTATTGTTTACTTCGTCATAGCACTGTGTCTGTCGCTTTACTTTAAATATTAATGATGTATCATCAGCAAAAAGAACAACATTAGAATTTTTAGGAATCACAAATGGTAAATCATTTATATAGACTAAAAATAAGAATGGTCCCAATATCGATCCCTGTGGCACACCCATTGATACTCGAGCTCCCGCTGAATATACTTTATAAATTTGCACTTTTTGAGTTCGGCCCTCTAAATAAGATGACATTAGTTTTAACGAATTTCCTGTTAAGCCATAATGTTTTAGTTTTAACAGCAATGTTTTATGGTCAACACAATCAAACGCTTTTGTAAGATCACAGAATACCCCAATAGCGTCGTAAGAATCTTCCCAAGCTTCAAAAACATATTTCATAAATGTTATGCCTGCATCAGTGGTTGAGAGCCCCTTTGTAAATCCAAACTGATTAACATTAAAAATATTGTTTATATTAAAGTAAAGAAGCAGTTGATTTAGCATAATTTTTTCAAAAATTTTGCTAAAGACTGGCAGAACACTTACTGGCCTAAAATTATTAGGATCCTTGCTATCACCGGATTTAAACAATGGCACTACTTTGCTGTATTTAAGTAGGCTTGGAAATATTCCTTGGTCTATGCATTGATTAAAAATGTTTGCTAAAGTTGATGCTACTGTACATATTATATTTGTAACTAGTTTCATTGATATACCCCAAAGATCCTCAGTTTGTTTTATTTTAATACTTTTAAAAGCTTTTACAATTTCCTGAGGTAGAACATGTCTAAAGTGAAATTTTGCACTAATTTTTTTAAGATTTTTCGTTAGCATATTTTCAGCAACTTCAGGAGATGAGTTTATTGATGCTGTAATTTTTAAAGGTATGTCTGTGAAAAAAGTTTCAAATTCATTAGCTACTTCATCGTTAGACTTTACTAATCCTTTCTTTGAATATATTTCAAAGTTTTTGTCATTAAATTGTCTTTTATTACCTGTCTCAGCATTAATTATGTTCCAAGTTGTTTAATTTTATTTTTAGAATTTTTAAAATTTTTGCTAATAAATAATGCTTTTGCCGTTTTGCAAACCTTTTTAAAAATTTTTGAGTATTGTTTCACGTAATTAACAAATTCTTCATTATGAATATAAGTTTTCATGTCATATAAGGTAAACATTCTATCTCTGCTTTTATAAATTCCTGGAGTAGCCCATTCGTTAAAGTTGAAACCAGTTTTAAGTGTTAAAGTTTTAGTTGGAAAAAATTTTTAAATTCTTTTTTTACAATTGAGAAAAAATTTGAGTATACTTAATCTGCGCTTGATTGGTTGAAATTTAACATCGCTAATTCTTCAATTAAAACTTTATTGAACTTTTCAATATTTCTGGTAGTAATTGGTCTAAAGATTAGATCGCGTTTTTCCGTTCTCGTGCAAGTTGGGAAAATAGCTAATTGCCCGCAATGATCTGACTTTAGACAATTTATCACATGACCTTCTAAACATTGCAAATTTGCAAAAATATTATCAATACAGGTAGCTGAGTTATGTGTGATCCTAGTGGGTTCTAAAAATATATTACATAAATTATACGATTTAAAAAGAGATGTCAGTCTTATGCTATAATAATTTAAATTCAATAAGTCAACATTAAAATCACCTGTCACTATAATATATTTTTGTTTCCTACAAACTATTTTTAAAATGTCATCCATAGTTGATTCAAAATTTGAAAAATTATCATGCTTGCGTTCCGATTTTGGGGGTCTATATACACAAATTACAATATATTATTCCAATTCGACGCATGCCAATTCAATATTACCTTCTATTGATAAACTCGTTATGTCATTCGGTTCCCTAGATTTTATATTATTATTTATTAATATAAGAGAACCGCCATGATTAAGGGTACTTCGACGGAATATGCTACCAATGTAGTAATTTTTAAAATTAAACAACATATTCTGTTTGTTTCTAAAAAATGTTCCGTCACACAAAACAAGTCTATGTTAAATTTGCTTAAAAATAATTCAATTTCTAATTCTTTGCTGGAAAAGCCTTGAATATTTTGATGCACTACTATAAGCTCATCGTGCTTTTCCATTGTCTTATTAATTAGTTTTTTAATTTAGAAAAATTTAACTCAGCAGAGGTTTTACCATCATTGTCTAAAATTATAACAGAATCTTCGGTACCTCCATGAGTTTGATTAATGTCAGAATGTAAAGCCGAAATATTGGCGTTTTCAGGAAACCTATGAAATGAGTCATATGTTTCCGTCGTACTATTACACAGTGGTATTACTGTTCGGGTACAATTTCGTGAAGAATATAAAATATTGTATACTACCAAAGTAGCTAATAGGTTCTTACTTTTTTTGAAAGATATAATTTATCTTTCGTCAAAATTATATCACTAATAAAGTTATTAGTGTCTAATAATATAAATTTGTCACTATGACAAGCAGTTAACTTATATATTAAATTATTTATGTAATATACACGATTGTTTTGTTTATGACTAAGACTTTTTGAATATGTAAATAAACAAAAGATAACTTTCTTTACATTTACACTAGTTAGATATTCTACAGCACTAATTATGTCCTTATTTGTTACTCCTAAACTATTACCTACTGCTATTACAATTGAGGAATTTGTGTTAAATTTGGAAGTCTTGACTTTGTCCATTATTTGTCCAAAATTTCTTCCTGGTAAGCAACAGTTATATACTGAAGAACAAGTTTGGTTTTTTATAACTGTAGCCATGTCTCTACCTATTTCGTCCGAAAAAACTGTAATACATTTTTTATTATTAATTTTCTCATGCGTAGATGGTTTGCTCTTGACATCATATTCAGAAGTGAAAATTTTAGTATACATTTTGTGGTACATTTTATTGAAAATTGCACTTTTAGGTTTGAGCTTTGACGTGGTGGTTTAAATTCATGTCTAGACATGTTATCTACCATTAAAATGCTATTTCATAAACATTAAAAATTAGAAGATACATTTTATATTAGAATTTTATTACTGCTAACGCCATCTATTATAAAACTAACGGGTTAAAATGCTACAAAGCTACACTAGGCGACGATCTGTGCTCTTTAGTGGTACATTTTACTGAAAAAATATTGCACTTTTAGGTTTAAGCTTTGGCGTGGTAGTTTTATTTCATTAAATTCATTTTCATTCACTCCATTTTAATACAATATTAATCTATTAAAACACTTGTACTTTTTAACTTCTCACTACGTATGTAGATAGGGAGGTTACTGATTTTGCTCCGATTTTCAAAAATTGAGTTTTCACCATATGTCCACGTTTTGTGGTATTAAGACAATTTTCGACTATTTTTGAGATGACTTCAGTATGTGTGTGTGTGTGTGTGTGTGTGTGTGTGTGTGTGTGTGTGTGCGTGCGTGCGTGCGTGCGTGCGTGCGTGCGTGCGTATTACAACTTATACTTCCTGAAAATTTGAACCAAATGGGCCCAAGAGATTATGAGAATTTTTGAAAAATCCCAAAAAAAATTGTGGCGAAACAGAATTTTTTTAAATAACTTCCAAATTAATGTACCGATTGAGCACAAAAACTAATCAGCTCTATTCCTCAAAAAATTACGTCTAATGCATAAATTGTGGCAAAATCAGTTTATTCGGTTGTGGAAGTAATCGTTGACGAAAATTTGAAAAAAATGTTTTTTCGACATAACTTCGAAATATTTCAACCAATCATTTTTTGATATTCTACGATATTTTAATACTAAAAAAATTACGTCGAATGCCCTTTTAAAAATCAAAACCGAATCTTATTTTCAAAAGTTACAGCTTTTTAAAAATTAAAATTACGTTTTCTTTAGCAAAGTTACTTAATATTTTTGAAATAACGTTCAGGCTAATATACCGATTGACTTCAAAATCTTATCATCTTTTCTTCTTTAAAAACTGCGCCACGTACCGTTAATTGGATAAAAATCGATCAATTTGTTTGGGATCTATCAATGACGAAAATTTTTGAAAAAATGTTTTTTGATATTGCTTCGAAATTTTTGAACCTACCGATTTTTTAGCTAAAACAATATTTGAATTGAGTTGAATGCCATTTAAAAGATCAAAATCGATCATCGTTTCCAAAATAAACAGCTTTTGAAAAATCAATATACTGCCATTTTTATCAAAATAGATGTTTATACTGAAAAACCTATGCTTACAGTTTTTACTATTTTGAGCTTAAAATACGTTAATTTAGCGGGAAGTTTCAGGGATGGCTTGCAACCATTTATAGATTACAAACAGTGATAGGTGACCAGTCTATCACCAACTGGGTACTTTTCCAATCACGGGCAACGTTGTTTTTATCAGCAAACTGAAAAAACACATTTTTGATTTACCTGACTCGGGAATCGAACCCCGAGAGCTTCTCTAAGGGAAAATTTCGAAAAATTTATTCGCTGAGTTTCTACCGCCAATTCTTCGTGCCTGCGGTAAGTCCAATATAAATTCTAAAAATTTTGAAGGTTAATTAAATTAAATTTTCTTTATAAGATAAACTTTTATTTTTAAAACTCGTTTTTCCTAGAAAACTCTTTTACAAGAAAGTTCCCATAAATAAAAATTGATTTCTATCAATATTAGACTTCAAGAGCGTAGTGGTGGCGCGAGATATATCTTGAGTTGCTACATATTGTAGGTACGTACTATATTATAGGTAGACCAGAAAATATAGTGTAAAATATGCAGATAACCTTTATAATTGTTCTGTATAGATAACATTGATAATTATAGAAATCGTGTTTTTAATAAATCAAGAAAATTTTAACGATTTTTTCTTATATATAAGTACTAAAAAAAATTATCTTAGAAACATTTTATTTTTTATTTTGGTTTTATTTTTCTGCGCCTCCCTAGATACAAAGCCTGACGACGCCTTTGATGCGAATATAATAAATAAAGTCCATGATACATTAAAAGATGTAATTCCTAAGATTATTACTAGGTAATATAACTTAGCGAGCCCTTACAAAGCTTTGCTTTTTGCTAGTTATTAGTTGATTTATAAGTTAATAAATACTAGAAACAAAAATATAACCTCTTTTGATTTAATCCGATAAAAAAAAGTCTACGCTACGCCGGAATAACGGAAGTAGATATCCATTAGGTGAAGGGATTTTTAACACCAGTTTATTCACTTAATTCATACACGGTTTTTGAATTCCCTTTTTGCCCTTGACTTCTTTCGCCTTTCAAATTTTGCTATCCCGAAAATCGGAGCTTTTAATTCAGTACCTCCAGAGTTACACACTTCTAATTCCTAGTTTACTTCGAAACCCTAAAACATTTTTTAATCATATAAATGTATAAATTTTCAGGATGGAATCATGTATTTCCCTCGCAAATGGCTCCACATAAAGTTCCAAATGAAGTGGCCCCTTTATGAATAGTGAAGTGTCAAATAAAACCAAAAGGGACACCAATTTATATCTCCGTGTGACACGCGTTATCAACGACCCTAACCTAAAAGTTCTTCCATGTCGTATTTAACGAAAATATCACTTTGTTCACAACTTTTTAATGAATAGTCATGTATTGAAGAGTCCATTGAATTTTCTTTGTGTTCTTTCGAGAATGATTAAATTTTCGACTTTAAAAGGTGTCCAGAGTGAACCTCTTTTGTAGAGGAGACTATCTGCCATTCTGAAATGGCGAAAGATTGGCCTTGCATGTCACTACTAGGTGATATGGTTCCATCACGTAAGTGATTGTCCGTGTCGGGAACCAAACGTAGGTTTCGTCGATTGCGTAGTCAATGTCGCTAGCCACTCGACCACTTGAGTCTGCTCAATTACATGCATCTAATATCAAATAGAATACAATTCAGTTTATTTCTGTTTAGGGTTCCGTACCCAAAGGGTAAAACGGAACGTCCCGTTGGTCGAGTGGTTAGCGATCCTGACTACGCGATCGACGGGGCTCGG
Source organism: Apodemia mormo (assembly GCA_036924255.1). Classification (NCBI taxonomy): domain Eukaryota; kingdom Metazoa; phylum Arthropoda; class Insecta; order Lepidoptera; family Riodinidae; genus Apodemia; species Apodemia mormo. The sequence continues at coordinate 6,578,376 of JAUPFN010000016.1, forward strand.
GTTCGATCCCCGACGGGGACAAGCATTTGTGTGATGAACATAAATGTTTGTATTTCCGGGTTTGGGTGTATGTATATTAAATATATTCTTGTATTTATATATGTATTTCTATGTATTAGTATCGTTGACTAACACCCATAACACAAGCAAATAATTTGCTTACTTTGGGGTTAGATTAGTTAGTGTAATTTGTCCCTTGAATATTTATTTATTTATTTATTTATTATAGTAGCGTAAGCCAAATTCATATTGTCGCCAGACGTGTTTTGCACAGATGGACAGTTCAAATACAAATCCCCAGTATTGAGCTATAGTTACCATCTATTCGTATCAGAGCAGGACGCAAACTCATTCTCAGACAAGCTAGAGAAACTTGATAGACTCCAATTCATCCATCGTTTAAGCTACAGTCGTTAGATTCGTCTTAAATATATCACCAGTGAAGCGATGTCGCTGTGTATCACTTTAACTTAGGCTATATTATTATAATTATCATCTTTATTTACATTTTTCCTCTTATTTTACATACATTTATAATTATAATATTAAAAAAATACAATATTATAAAAATAAATATATAAAAATAGGTTTCCCGCCGACGGGAGCCTTGCAGCTAAGCCGCCGGTGGTCAGGGCGACAGAGAAAGAAACCTCCTCACAATACGTGCCGTTCCTAACACTGCCGCCTTCTGTATCTGGCCCTTGATCCAGAACTGTAGGGAGAGCTTTCGTAGGTGTTGGTCGAGACTCTTCGCTGCGTCGACACGGTTAGTTCCGGTTCAAGGACCTGAAACAGAGGCAGCAAACGGGATCGCCATGCAGTGAGGTTAGTTCCTCCCTCTGTCGCCCCATAGTACGCTCGCATGACATTTTCGTTTATTGTTCGCGTCCATCTCATGCGGCGCACTGCACCACCGACGGCGGGGGCCGGATGCGGGGCGGGTCGTCCTGCTGGTCCCAAGCGCGGCGGCGGTGGCCTCCCTCGGCGCGGCGCAGGCGGTCGGCGCGGCGCTGGAGACGGCAGCCCGTTGTCACTACTCGACGCACTGTGTTCTGGAGGGGTTGCATACTCCTCCTCAGACGACGCGGAGCCACTGGGTGCGACGGGCTGCGATATTGGGCGTGCGTTCTCGTGTGTAGCCTTCCTCGATCTTGTTATCATATTTTATTTGCCATTGTCTTTAGTAAAAATATTTGACAAATAAAAACATGACACGTTCCGTCAAACATCAAGGAGGTTATTATTATTATTATAATTTATAATTTATATTCAACTAGCTGTTGCCCACGACTTCTGCGTACAGCACCTCCCCCGTAGGCGATAGCGTGATAATATGTAGCCTATATGTTGACTCGACCTGTTAGTAATATTCATGCCAAATTTGAAGTAAATCCATGCAGTACTTTTTGAGTTTACCCCGGACATACATACAGACAAACAGATAAACAGACAAAAATTCTAAAAACTATAGTTTTGGCTTCGTTTTCGATTGTAGACCACGCCCCAAGTATTCTTTTAAAAAAATATTCTATGTACAGTTTTGACTTTCCTACGATTTTATTATATGTATAGATAACATTTTATTTTTACTCAACTGTATTCGTAGCCAAGTTTTAACTTTAATGGGCTTTCCAAAAAGGGGAGTTTTCCAATTCAGTTTTAGGTTTTTTTATGATTGTTACCCCCGTGTTGGTTCCGGGCTCCTTTGAAAAATCCACCAAGTGCCGTTCTGCCAGGCAGTTCGTAAAAGGCGACCAATTGGCTATGCATGTCACTACTGTCGTGACTACTAGGTGGTAGAGTTCTGCATTCTCTCGTCCGGGTCTGGTACCACCGCCTTAACTATTCCTGCCACAATAGCGTCAGTGCTTGTCACTGTTGTGTTCCGGTTTGGAGGGTAAGGTATCCGGTAAACTTATGTATGTGGCATTAGACCTCGCCACAAGATAGCAACGCACCATTAACGTCTTTGGTTTGTATAAGCGATGGTTTACTGTTTCCACTTTTTCCATCCGGAGACCCATCTGCTTACTTGGTGTCTTATGATATAAAAAAAACCTCAAAATACGCAGAACTCGGTCATTTATAAAGTGTTTTTTTTTTGTTTGGGAGAATGTACTCCCCGTGTCCCATTCTAATTTGGTGAAAATTTGACGCCCTTCCTGTGTATTCCTGTACACAGAAGCCCTTTCTGTATATTTCCTGTATTGTCACATTTAAATTTAGTGAAGGTCCAAGGAGTTCCAGAGACAAAGGAAATGGAAAATCGATTTTTGCAGTTTTATTGCATTTAAAATTATTTTCAGTTCAAATCATAGATTTTTGGGTTCCATACCTAAAAGGTAAAACGGAACCTATTACTAAGCTTCCGCTGTCTGTCTATCCGTCTGTCACCAGGTTGTATCTTATAAACCGTTATAGCTAGAAAGCTGAAATATTCACAAATTACGTATTTCCGTTGCGCTATAACAACAAATACTAAAAATAAAAAAAATATAAATTAAGGGGTGTCCCCATAAAATAAACGTATTTTTTCGTATTTTTTAAAGATGATGGTACGGAACCCTTCGTGCGCGAGTCCGACTAACACTTGGCCAGTTTTTTTGTAATTACTTCTCCTTTTATATTTCTCTTGCGCAGCAACTCTGATTTATTTTACTCTGTGGCTTGATACAGTTGGACTTTGCTTATCTAAGCGTTCCCTGTGTAGTTACAATTTTAATCCCTTAGACCCGGGAATATTAACTGTCGGCCGCTGTCCAATGCAGTTCGGCTTGTTTGTTATCAACTGATAAAATACATTTCTAATGTTTCATAATTACGAGCTAGCCCACGCACTTCGCCTACGAGTAGATTAACATGTCCACGCTATAGTTTTTTATATAAATTTTCATTCTCCCCCGTGTTGGTCCGGGCTCCGTTTGAAGAATAAACCATCTGGCGTCCTGCCAGGCAGTTTTTTAGGGGCAAACGATTGGCTATACGAGTCACTGTCATCGTATATGCTAGGTGGTAAAATTCTGCGTTGTCTCGTCCGGCTCTAGTGCCACCACCTTACCTGTGTCTGCTGTAAGAACGTCCGTGCTTTTTATTGTCGTGTCCGGAGAGTAAGGCAGCCGGTTAACTTATGCAAATATATATATATATATATATATATATATATATATATATATATATATATATATATATATATATATATATATATATATATATATATATATATATATATATATATATATATATATATATATATATATATATATATATATATATCATTAAGACCCCAGCAACAGATAACACTAACGACTATGGTGTCTATATGTGATAGTTACCTCTTTCCATCAAAAAGGTCATATGCTTGCTTGCTATCTTATAATATAAAAATACTCTATTTCAACCCCTTACTGGTTGTTTTTTTTTAAAAAGATTATGTCCTATGTACCGCTCCGTCCGTCGAGTTGTTAGCGAACCTAATCACGAATCGGTGGGTTCGGGTCTGAATCAACACGGGGTTAAACATTTGTTTGATAAGCATAGATGTTTGTATTTCTGGGTTTAGATGTTTATATATGTATTTCTATCTATAAGTATCGTTGACTAACACTTATAACTGAAACAAATAATTTGCTAACTTTGGGGTTAAATCAATTCATGTAATTTGTCAATCGATACAATTATAATATTTTGTTTCACCTTCGATCTTTGACTATGCCAAATTTCATCAAAATCGGGTTAGCGGTTTTGTCGCGAAAGCGTAAAAAACACCTTTTCTGTATAATATTAGTCTGTATAGATCTTAGATATAAATACCTTTACATATTATTTATACACATAGAGCAGTATCTTCACGCCCATATCCCCGAAGACGTAGGCAGAGGTAAAACAAGTGCACCCACGATTAGCCGAAGAGACTTGATCCCACAAATGCAAGCCTATCGCCAATCGGGCACTTTCCAATCCCGGGCAACTTGTGTTTATCAGAAAACTGAAAAAACACTTTTTTTTTAAATTGCCCGACCCGGGAATCGAACCCGGGATCTCATGTGGTCAACGCCAACGCTGGACCACTAGACCACAAAGGCGATTCATATACATAGACTGCCTCATTATTTAGTGATTAGCCTGAGGTGATAAGCTTGTGGTATTTTTTAAAATCTAAAATAAGGTAAATATTTAATTGTGTTACGGGTGTTAGTCAATGACACTAATACATAGAAATACATATTTAAATAGTCTCACACCCAAATCACAGCCCGAACCCAGAAATACAAACATCTAAGCTTCATCTATATCTCTATCACACAAATGTTTGTCCCTGAAGCGGTTAAATCTTTGTTTGAATCAAAAGGGTACTTGGGGCTGTTTTCGGGGTTTAAAATTCAGTTCGAAGTCCGGTGGTAGTGTGTTAACCATTTGTTTTCTGTGTGTTAACCCATATATATTTTCTGTGTGTTAATCCATCCGTACATCGGAAAAGCACGTAGAACTTTAGGTCCCGGTAATCCATGATTAATAATCGATACTTATTATCTAATAGTCAAAATGCGGCGACGAGATAAATACCCAACTCGCCAAATAACAAATCTGTGCAAAGTAGGCTACTGAAACGTCTATTAACGTTTGCTTTACTCTACCTACTCTACAAGGGACTAACGTATTGATACTTATTATAATTACATAAATATTTACTAGGCCTGGTATTTCTCTGCAAACCCCTCCAGGTAACCGGCGTGAAAATATATTTATATGATGCGTAATTTGTTTAATTAATTAAGCAATATTTGTTTAGTGAAACTTTAAATACAAAATATAACTATCGGAAAAGAAAACAATAATTAAATTCTAAATATTTAATAAAGCGTACTGCAAGAGGTTTTCAACCAAATTTAATCAAAATATTTCAAACGATTAATCCACAAACAACGATTAAAAACATTTCCGTATTTATTAATTAAACTTTGAAAATTACAACTCGATTCTAAATATTTACCGCCTACAGTGAATTAAAAGTTTATGTTACAACTCAGACCAAAATATATAAAGATAGAGCACCTAGAATATTTTATTGAAATTTCAAAAGTAAACCGGTATGTAAATAAATACAATGCTTATTAATTAAAACGCACACACTTACAGTCCAAATTAATCAAATCCTCATACATTAGGTAGAGTAAAGCAAACGTTAATAGACGTTTCAGTAGCCTACTATGCACAGATTTATCATTTGGCGAGTTGGGTATTTATCTCGTCGTCGCATTTTGACTATTAGATAATAAGTATCGATTATTAATCATCGATTACCGGGACCTACAGTTCTACGTGCATATCCGATGTACGGATGGATTAACACACAGAAAACATATGTGGGTTAACACACAGAAAACATATGGTTAACACACTACCACCGGACTTCGAACTGAATTTAGTTTGCCCCCGAAAACAGCCCCAACTTAGGCATGTTTCAAATAGAGGCCTCACTATGACATATGGCAGTGCTCCATCATGGCTCCATCTTTATTTTCTTTTATTTGAAGTTATTCACAGTAATCTATGTAATTTTTAACGAGATTTGATTCTTTTTCATCGTCATCTCAGTTATCCATAGGAAGCCCTCAACATGCATCTTTCGGCTTTGGTATAGAAACATAATCGACCAACTGAGATTTAGGATCGTTATAAAAATTGGAACGAAGTCTCAATAAAAAAGTATTCGGCGGTACGATCTTCGCAGTTGGATTCTAGGCGAAACAAAGTGTAAGAATTTCCTGCCATCACAGGCTACTGTCACAAGTCTTTAGTTAAATGTAGACAATTTTCAAAAACTCGTAAAGCTCCAGAAAAAACTCGTAACAAAAATTATGAAAAATTAAACAGTCGTTAGAAGTGCCGAGAGAGAGATAGGAACGGTCATCTACAGAGGAGTTTATGATAGGAAGAAGAGGGAAAGGGGAGAGTGGAGGAGGGAGAAAGGGGAGAAGGTAGGGGTTGAGAGAAAAAGAGAGAGTGAGAACGAAGTGGCAGAAAAAGGGAGAAGAGAAAAGAAAGGAGAAATAAAAAGTTTAAAAAGTATTTAAATATATTCTTAATTATGTAAATATACATACATACTCCTAGTATTGCTATAAATATTGTTACAAAGAAAAAAAACATTTTCACATGTTTTATTACACGTACTCGTAACATTTATTACTTTACAGGAAAATTCTTCAGCCAATCATATGGATTGTTTTAGGGACTCCTAATTATTATGGCATTTACAGTACTTTCTAAATCTGACCACTAATTATAATTCATACTCTCTAAATCTGACCATTAATCATGATAATCTAGTGGCTTTAAATGGGGGACTACATGAAGGCCAGTCTTCAGCTCTGATTAAGTCCGGAACAACCAACTTATAGTTAGTCAAATGGAAAAACTTCAACTCGCGAAATATGATATGGCGAAATATAAATAAAATAAAAAACAATAGGCAGCAAATTAGGCTACGATACAATACACAATTTCCAGATTTAATATTTTCCCTGCAGGTTGCGCTGATCAATAGAGGCTTGCAACATTACGCATTCGGCAATGGGAATCACGTGAGAACTATTTGTACCAAACATTTCATTATTCATGTGATATGAGGTTTAATTTGAGTGAATTTATTTCAAGCTTCTTTATTTTCGCCGTGTTGGTCCTGGCCTCCTTTGAAGAATAGGCCAACGGCCGTTCTGCCAGGCAGGTCGTAAAAGGCGACCGATTGGCTATCGAGTCACTACCATCGTGGCTACTAGGTGGTAGAGTTCTGCATTGTCTCGCCCGGGTCTGGTACCACCGCCTTACCTATTCCTGCCGCAATAGCGTCAGTGCTTGTCGCTGTCGTGTTCCGGTTTGGAGGGTAAGGTAGCCGGTAAACTTATGCATGTGGCATTAGACCTCGCCACAAGATAGCAACGCACCATTAACATCTTTGGTGTCTATAGGCGATGGTTGACTCTTTCCATCAGGAGACCCGTCTGCCTGTTTGCTATCTTATGACATAAAAAAAAACATAAAAAAAGCTTATTGGTTGAAATTACTTTGAGAAATTTGGACAGACTATATACTGAATAATTAAAATAAAATGCATTATAACAGTTTTTGGTGAATCTCACGGGAACAACATAGTTGTCCAGGATTAAAAGTACCCTGTGTTTTATTCCAGATGCATCATCTACATTTGCGCCAAATTTTATTTAAATCGGTTCGGCGGTTTTTACGTGAAAGCGTAACAAACATCTACCCAAACATACTTTCGCATTTATAATATTAATAGGATAGGAGTAGTGTCTATAGTAGCAAGTGAATTCGTACTACGCGACATATTTTTAACTTGCCGCTACGTATGTAGATAAGGAAGTTATTGTTTTTGCCCCGATTTTCGAAAATAGAGTTTTTACCAGATCTCCACGCTTTGAGGTCCTAGGAACCTTTTCCGACTATTTTCACGGTGACGTCAGTATGTCTGTATGTATGTATGTGTGTGTATGTGGTGTGTGTATGTATGTATGTATATAAACATCTAATAACTTGTGAACGGCTTGATCGATTGAAACGCGTTTTCCACTCAATTTAGAATCCCTAAAAATTTGAACCAATTCGGTCAAAAGAATTTTGAGAAATTTTTAAAAACCTCAAACAAGATTCGTGAAACTGTATTTTTTTAAAATAACTCCTAAATCAAGGCACCGATTGAGCATAAAATCTATTCAACTCTTTTTCTCAAAAGGCTGCTTCCAATATATAAATTACATCAAAATCGGTTTATCCGTTCGGGGATTATGGTTAATAAAATATTTTGAAAAAAATTTTTTTTTTTGACACAACTTTTGAGATTTCTAAATCAATCATTTTTTCTACAATATTTAAAAACGTAAGAAACTATGTCACATTCAGTTTCAAAAATTAAAATCGAATCGTTTTCAAAAGTTGCAGCTTTTTAAATATTAATATTTTATTGTTTGCAGAAAACTTAATATTTTTAAGATGACTTTCAGGCTAAGACACCAACTGACCTAAAAATCGAATCAGCTTTTCTCTCTTAAAAATTGCGTCACATACCGTGCATTGGATCAAAATCGGTTAATTCGTTGGGGATTTATCAATGGCGAAAATTTTTGAAATTTTTCTTTTGTCATTTTTTAACCTATCGACTTTGCAGCTAATAAAATAATTTAAAATTGCGTTGAATGCCACTTGAAAATTCAAAATCAATCATCTTTTTGAAAATATAAATATTTCCGAAAATTAAACTACTATCATTTTTACAAACTTAAGAATTTTGAACTCTGAGCTCAAAAATCGATGCTTAGGTTTAGTTACTGCTTTTAGCTTAAAATAGCTCATTTTAACGGGATGTTGATGAGAGATGACTTGCAGGATCAACCGCTTACAACTTTTTTTACAATTTTACCCCCCACCCCTCTCCGTCCCTTGGTGACTGCGCTTAGTATATGCCAAGTCCTCCTCTAGTTTTCACATAATAGTTTTTGGAAACTGAATGTTCATAAAATAATAATTTGGCTCATATTTTCCTTTCTCAATACGGCATGCTGCATGACGCTAAGAGTGCGTCCATACCTGTAGGGGATAGTGAGATGGACAGTAGATATTATTCTGTATCAGTCCTCTAATCAACAGCTCTCCCCGTGTAAAAAAAAAACTTTAATCGAATCTAAACGTATAGAGCTTTTACACATTTTCTCACACTTTATGCTGCATAGCACGATTTATTTTTTTTATAAGATAGCAATCAAGCAGATGGGTCTGCTGATGGAAAGAGTCAACTATCGCCTGTAGACACCAAAGGTGTTAATGGTGCGTTGCTAACTTGTATCGAGGTCTAATGCCGCATGTATAAGTTTACCGGCTACCTTACCCTCCAAACCGGAACACGACAGTGACAAGCACTGACGCTATTAAGGCAGGAATAGGTAAGGCGGTGACCCGGGCGAGAAAATTCAGAACTCTACCACGAAGGTAGTCACGATGGTAATGACGCGGATAACCACTCGGTCGCCTTTTAAGACCTGCCTGGCAGAACGGCAGTTGGCCTATTCTACAAAGGAGCCCGGGACCAACACGGGGAAACGATGCGATGTTATATCAATTTATGGAGCTCTAAACACTTCGATTAGATTAAAGTTGTATTTTAATATTATAAGATAGCAAACAAGCAGATGAATCTCTTGTTGGAAAAAATTTACCTTCGCCTATAGACACCAAAGATATTAATGGTGCGTTGCTATCTTGTGGCGAGTTCTAATACTAAGTATTACGTGAATACGGACACAGCATTTTGTTGTAAAAAAATATAATGTTATTACAAGTATGAGAGTGAGTGAAAACACCATGTACCTTATCTTTAAATGAAAAATTCCAGCCCGCTTAGGTTATGTACATATTGTGTAAAAATATATTTAGTATATTTTTACACGATATAAATAGTATAAAATATATTTAGTCGATACCGAAAATATCCCGTTTTCTTACGATTAATAAAAATGTCGCAACGCGGGAAAACGTCGAGTGGTTAGCGACCCTGACTACGCAATAGACGGGGCTCGGGTTCGATCTACGACGGGGACAAGCATTTGTATGATGAGCATAAATGTTTGTATTTCCGGGTTTGGACGTTTATTAAATATATTCTAGTATTTATATATGTATTTCTATGTATTAGTGTCGTTGACTAACGCCCATAACACAAGCAAATAATTTGCTTACTTTGGGGTTAGATCAGTAAGTGTAATTTGTCCCGTAAATATTTATTTATTACATCGTTTTTCGACATATTAAATCGAATTATGCGTGCAGCTAATGTTAATTTAAGTAGACAAATAGAGATAATATTGTAGATAACGAGATGATGAGTGGGCAACATTTTATCACGTTGTTTATTTTATGGAGGCAAGCTGCAAATATTTTTTTTTATATCAAAAGATAGCAAACAAGCAGATGGTTCTAATGAAAACAGAAACCATCACCTATAAATACTAAAGATGAAGTTACACTACCACTGAGTGAAAGAGTATACATTTACACGAAATAAAGAAAACACTTGTTTTCTTTATTTCGTGATTTTTACCCATTAGAGTGAAAGAAAGACGTTTGGAATACGCGAACAACGTCACAGAGAACATTATGACTAAAACGCAAATATGTACTTTTACGTGATCCGAACCGCAATGGACTGGAATATGCTTCCTGAGTCTGTGTTCCCCGATGGGTACAGCCTGGGTATCTTCAAGAGAAGATTGAACAGGTACCTTCTAGGGAAGCGCGTTCCATCTTAGGCCGCATCTTAGCTTACCATCAGACGAGATCGTGGTCAAGCGCTTCCCTATCGGTATTTAAAAAAAACGTATGCTGTCAGTTCTAGTACCGAATAAGCCTGCGTTTCACGTGAACACCCATCGCTGGGTAAAAATATTGTTCGTTGTCATATTACGCCTCATAACAAAAAAATCATAATTCTGTAAATTTAATTCCAAAATACTGTAAATGCAAGAATCGGTATGTCTGTCCGTCTGTTCATCTGTCTGTTACCCTTTTACGGCAAAACCGCTGAACCGATTTTAGTGAAATTTTGCGTATAGATAGTTTATGAGCCGGAGTCTAACATAGTTTTTATATTTTTTTTATATTTATATAGGTATTATTTTTATAAAATATTATTTTTTTTTTCAAAACTTAGCCCCAAAGAAGTTCCAACAGGGTATAAAAGTTTGTATGAAAAATTATGTTGATGATTGATGAAGTATTTTTCCGGGATCTTTTAAAGAATAGGCCAACTGCCGTTCAACCAGGCAGGTCGTAAGAGACGACAGATTGTCTAAACGTGTCACTACCATCGTGATTACTAGTTGGTACAGTTCCGCAACGTCTCGCCTAGCTATTTGGCACCACCGCGTTACCTATTCCTGCTGCAATAGCGGTAATGCTTGTCATTGTCATGTTCCGATTTGGAGGGTAAGGTAACCAATAGACTTATGCATGTGGCAATACCATCCCACCACACAGATAGCAAAGCACCATTAACTCTTTAGTGTCTAACGACAATGTTTTCTCTTTCCATCAGGAGACCCATCTGCTTGTTTGCTATCTTATGATATAAAAAAAGTATTACGCATATGTGAACTCTATTTGCGGGCGATTCTGCGCGAGTCAGTTATTGATAAGCAATGAAGTTCTAAGATAACCAACTTAAAAAAAAATCCTCATTCTCTTCGGAAGTTGTGTTATTATTCCCATTTTTCAGTACATACCTACCTACCAGCCTACTTTTGATTGGTATCACTTGCATAAAAATAATTTAATTCTGGAAATTCTATACCATATAAAAGCGTGATATAATGTTGCCTGTTGTTTGTCACGAAAGTTCGATTTTTAGAAATATTTTATAATTAATGCTTCAGTTAATGAACTTCACAGAATATTTCATTTAAATCTAGCTGACCCGGCAAACGTTGTTCTGCCTTTTTTACTACTCTTATATTTTTTCTATATTTTCTCAACTTTTAAACCTTCCCTGGACTTAAACAATTAATTTAAAACCAAAATTAGCTAAATCGGTTCAGCCGTTCTCGAGTTTTAGCGAGACTAACGAACAGCAATTGATTTTTATATATGTTTGAAATATATATGTAAATAGATATGTTTGAAGTATTATTTTTCCTAAAATTTGGGATATTATTTTTGGAGCATCATAAATTAATTCATAGGTACTAATTTTTTTTACATCATGTAATAGCAAATAGTAAGGTCTCCTGATGGAGTCAACCATCGCCTATAGACACACAATATGTTAATGGTGCGTTGCTATCTTGTGGCGAGGTCTTATGCCACATGCTTAAGTTTACCTTACCCTCTAAGGTAGCCACCTTACCCTCTAAACTGGAACACGACCGTTACAATGTTGGTTAAAACTCAAAACTTTTAAAAATAAACAAATGTGGGCGTTTCACTACATTTAATATATTACTTACTAGCGACCTGCCCGCGATGTCACCCGCGTATCTTTTGTCCCGTTTCGAATATCGGAAAGATTTATATATTAAAACCTTCCTTAAGAATTAGTCTATCGATTAGAAAAAACCGCATCAAAATCCGTTGCGTAGTTTTAAAGATTTTAACATACATAGGTACAGACAGAGAAAGCGACTTTGTTTTATACTATGTAGTGACTAGCTGACCCGGCAAACGTTTTTTCTGCCTTTTTAACTACTCTTATTTTGTTTTCTATATTTTCTTACCTTTTAAACCTTCCCTGGACTTCAACAATTATTTCAAAATCAAAATTAGCCAAACCGGTTCAGCCGTTCTCGAGTTTTAGCGAGACTAACGAACAGCAATTGATATATGTATGTGTATATATATATATATATATATATATATATATATATATATATATATATATATATATATATATATATATATATATATATATATTATTAAACACTACTGTCAAGCCTTGCCTAAAAATGATGACGTTATTTTTAAAGTAATTGCAGAGAAATGAATAATTGTTGCATGTTTTTGAACATGAAATAGGACGACGTGACTCGATGAATAACGAAACGTGACGAGATAGCAATTAGTATTAATTATCCCAACGTGTGACACCTTTTTTGTTATTTTATAATTTAGGCCAACCGAGCACTTTTTTTTTTAATTTTAAAATATTTAAACGATGTTTTAGAATCTGTGGAATGTCTTTTTGAAAGCCAAATGGAAATCAGAAGTCAAAAAAAATTTTTTCCTATTATTTTTGTAACTTAAGCGAAAAATAAAGAATTAAGCAGCCCTTTTATCTGTATTAAAGTAAAAGGTAAGTGAAAAAAAAATCATATGCAATTATTTTTTCATGTTTTCCACGATTTTTGACGGAAAAAAAATTTTTTCGCTAGAATAAGTCCATTTGATCCATTAATTTATTAAAAAACGAGTGGGCTATCTCTAAATGTTGCGAAAAAAAATTTTTTTTTTTTGAAAAATTTTCTTTTTTTATAAGCTACAAATTCTACCCCCATGCTAAGAAAAAAAAAATTTTTTTTTTCGATCCACCCTAATATATATATATATATATATATATATATATATATATATATATATATATATATATATATATATATATATACATATACTACATGCAATGCCGAAAATGGTATCAATTTAACTTATGCAACAATATTTAGGCAGGTCGTAAAAAGCGACTGATTGGCTGTCGAGTCACTACCATCGTGGCTGCTAGGTGGTGGAGTTCTGCATTGTCTCGCCCGGGTCTGGTACCACCGCCGTAACTATTCCTGCCGCAATAGCGTCAGTACTTGTCGTTGTCGTGTTCCGGTTTGGAGGGTAAGGTAGCCGGTAAACTTATGCATGTGGCATTAGACCTCGCCACAAGATAGCAACGCACCATTAACATCTTTGGTTTCTATAGGCGATGATAGACTCTTTCCATCAGGAGACCCATCTGCTTGTTTGTTATCTTATGATATAAAAAAAAAATTATACTCAAACAATTAACGCAAGAAACTGAAGAGTTAAGACATACTATAACTTTTCTATTTCCTGTTTTTTAGCAAAGCTTACTTTATAATTTGTTTTTGTAAGTGTCGATATTCAGTTTTATTCACATCAACTAGCACTCCGCGCCGCGCAACGTATCGTGAGCGACGTCGCTACACTATACGTTAGTAAACAAACGTTGCAATAGATGTTTCAAGTTTTAATATCAACGTTTATTAATTTGTTCCAAATTTTATTTTCTTATACTAGTTGTTGCTAGTGACTTCGTCCGCGAGGCCTTCGTTTACTCCGCACAGCTGCTCCCCCGTAGGTGATGGCGTGATAATATGCGTGATAATTTGAAATAAATCCATGCAGTACTTTTTGAGTTTACCCCGGACATACATACACATAAATAGACAAACAGACAAAAATTCTAAAAACTATATTTTTGGCTTCGATATCGATTGTAGATCACGCCCCAAGTATTCTTTTAAAAAAATATTCAATGTACAGTTTTGACTATTCTGCGATTTTATTATATGTAGAGATATTTTAAGTATAGTCACGGTAAAAATAGGTTCGTCACCTTAAGATCTAAGTTTCGCTTGCACTAGTGTACGAATCAATCATGCCAACATATCAGTACAAAAACAGTTCTACTAACATTAATGTGACGTTTTCTATCAAATAAAGTTTATATCAATTGAATAATGCTAATTTGAAAATTATTCGAGGAGGATATTATATTTATGGCAAATATATTTTGCAATAAAATATTGAATAACACTAGAAATCTAGAAATAACAACGGTGACATTAACCATGACAATAAATATTAATTATAAAAATGTCAGGTCAAATCAATAAAAAGGTTTTAATTAAAAAAACAGCATATCTTTAGATTATAATAATCATTTACACAAGATAAAATAAGGAAATAGTGTTGATGCAAGCAAGTCTGAACCATGTTATCGAACAGTTAAGCATAATTTTCTATGCAACAGTTTATTATGTGACAAATTTTCAAAAGATTATATGTGCTCGCAGCTTTTTAAATGAATCAATTTGAAAACTGACGAACCTATTCGTACCGCTACTGTACAAACAATAATTATGTCATTACTACGAAGTATTTATATGTATAAACTAATGACAGCCATAATATTTGAGATTAAATTGTGTAAACTGCACTTATTTTCTTTGTATTCATCTGAACCTCTATTGAAGACTAGACTATTTGCTTTCCCGCCAGACAATTTATAAGACAAATGATAAGTCAAACGACGTCATATTAGTCACACAAAAGTTACGATGTCACCATCGTATTGGTACTGGGTGGTAAAGTTCTGCGTCTCATCCAAGTTCAGTACTACCGCCTTGTCTGTTCTTGACGTCATATTATCGTCGAATCTATTGTTCACTTTAGTAGTTTAAGTATATGCATGAAGTATTACATTCCTGTCACACGGATGCTAGTGCACCATTAATATCTTTGGTGTTTATAAGTGAGCACACATTTTCTTTGCTTTCTGATATTAAAAATGTTCTTAGATCATACACAAAAGATCGGTAGTAAAATATAAATATTGATTTTAAGCTTTGAATCTGAAGAAACATATTTTAACGAGTGAATATCGTCTTGCTTGTCGACTATGATACAAAAATTCCTCTAACAAGCATCTGACAATTTAAGTTGAAATCGTTGAGCTCAAAGAGAATACGCTGTCTACCTCTTTGGAATTTACGACTGAACGTAGATGAAATGGCGAACCTTTCTCGGACTAAACTAGAAATGCTTGTGTATTTTATACCTGCGTCAAATTTATATTATACCAGCTTTTGCTAGCGACTATGCCCACAAGGCTTCAATTTAATTTAATACCAATAATTGCAGTATATTAATAAAAATCTTAGCTTTAATTCCACAACTAAGAAGACTTATGGGTTTTTCTAGTTTAGTTTTTGAGCATCGCCCACCAATTGTAACTCGTATTTCTAATACCTATTCTTATTTTTACAAGAAAAAGCAAATAAATCTGGAAAATTGGCTGTAAGGTATTGGGTCTTAGCTTGTACCACAAAAATTTAAAGAAAATCACTTTGGCAATTAATAACTTCAAAACCATCTTATCATTGACTCTTAGCATATTTATTACATAAATTATATATTTTACATACAGATTGATTTTATACAATGCTATTAAATAAAAACAGAATAATTTTAAACATTATTCTAAATGGAAAAATTAATACGAATACAATCTTGGATTCAGAATTGGATTAATAATAACACTGAATGGAGTGTAGCTCCAATGCTTGATGAATTTTTACAATGCATCGAATTAAAAGTTGGATGTATTATTATTGCTATTTTTGGAATCATATATGGATTAATCGGTTTACTGTTGTTTCTGTCTATTATTATTCATAACTCTGACTGGAAAAGCGTATATATCAAGAAAAATGACGCTCTTCTTTATTTTTCATCAGTCTTTGCTATAATTTCAATATTATTTTTTATTAATATAATGCTGCTAATAGCTACATTAACTGGTAAGGAGATATTGTTACGATTATATCAATGGAGTATCGTATTACACATTATTTTAAACATTGCGATCAACATCATTGTTTGTTTTCACTGTTTATTCAATGGAACCTGTTTTAATAATCCCTCTGGAGGTATGATTGTTGGGTTAATGGTAATCACAATTTTCTATACCATTTTTTGGTGGTATTTAATTGTTACGGTTAACAGTTTTAGGATGGAGTTGTAGTCAATTTGTTTATATTTAGTATTAAATTTTCATGTAAATAAAGTTAAAAGTAATATTTTTTATTATTTGGGAAACAAAACTCTATTTTATTTTGCAGGCTGCCTGGTAAAAGATTGCACATATTAAAAGACACGATACTTGTCATAACTCATAAGTAAACAATAAAAAGGGAATTTTGCCACGTATTAAAACCTAATGAAATTAGTGTAAAAATATTATAATATTCAAAAAATATGTTTACTGCACGATGTAGCAAGTACAGTCAATCGCCATTTGTAAACAATGAACGAAATTAGTGATATACTATTTAAAAAGTTTGGTTACTTCACGATGTGCTAACACTTGTTAGTCGCGACCTTGGTCAATCGCTGTTTGTATACAATGAACACCGTGCGCGGAAGTCCTTACATACTTTTATTGAAAATTTAGTTCAAAATTTAAGTACCAACTTTTTAGATATTTAGTATCAGAATCGAGCACTAAACACCCTTCCTCTGTATATACAATCCAGTCAGATTGTATATTTAATTTACCTTAAATATTTGAACTCAGCGTACGAGATTGTGGGGTGTGGACTCAAAGGTTATTGTCCTGATAGTCGTTTTTGTAAACAGTCTTGTAGCGGAGAGCCTCTGAAAACATTTAAGGCGGCTCTCTCGCAACAATTCTGGATGAAAAGGGTTCAATATTGAGAACGGCATTCGAAGGAGGTTACTGTCCCTGTCATCCAAACTTAGCTGTGAAATTCACGCCGGCGAAAATCAGTTTTTGATATTTATTTTTATATTTTATTGTTTTAAATGTTATAAAGATCAAAATATCATTTAAATGTTATAAAGATCAAAATAAGAAGAGTAGCCTCAAATTAAAATGAGACACCAGAAATGTTAATCAATGTTGGGCTATTCAAACAACTATTTAAAAAAATATAAGGAATTTCTGAGCTATGTGAGGGACGACTAGAACTCAATTTATTTTCTTCCAATTTTAACAAAGGGCTAAAATTTTTTTTTTGTTGAAAATCTAATGTTTTTGCCGGAGTTCTACTGGCCCCCTAAAGAGTACTTTACATTATCCTTATGACATATTTTGTTCAGACCTATACTTTCCACGCTACAAAGCCGCAAATTTTACAAAGGTGTAAAGCTAGCCCCCCACCATTTTCAAAGTCAGTTTTGGGCTATTCAGATAATAAAAATATTGCTAAAAAGTAAAAGAACTCCGGAACTATGCGAGAGGCGACTAGAACTTACTTTGATTTGTTTTCATTTTTACAATAGGGGGCTAACTTCACAGGCCTGTTAGTGACATACAATAACCCTCTGTCGTCTTTTACGAGATGCCTAGCAATTCACAGGCCTGGCACTAACGCCTTGTCTACTTGTCTAGGCCGCCTCCGGGTTTGTTAACACCATTTTAGTTATTCCTACCGCGATAGCGTCAATGCTTGACACGATTGTGTTCGGGTTTAGAGGGTAAGGTACAAGCTTAGCTAGCTTACCAAGCTTAAGTAAGGTAGAAGTTACCTTACTTATTAAATTTTTACACTTAAACTTATGCATGTGGTTTTGCCATTCAGACACACTTTAAAACTTAAAAGGACTCTCTTTAAAACTTACGTCTAACAGTTTTAAAGGAAGTTCAAAAATGGCACGCTTGATTTCTTATACATGAATGATGCAGACGTGTAGTTCCTAGACATGTTTTATAAAAATCAGTCAGTCATTTCAAGGTTATCGGCTATTTTCTATTTGATGAAAGGAATTAACTGGTGCAGGCTTAATCGATACGAAATTTGGTTACTTCAATGATATTGCAATAACATAGTGACATTATTTAATTAAAAGTACGGGATTTTACTAAAATGACTTGTTTATGAGTGAACGAAAGGTAGCGGTCCATTCCGTTCCAACTCGTTCTTGACCTGACCGTTTGCGTAGCTCGATGCGGAATATGTGCGTAGTAAGTAGTTCGAAAGGTAACGACGAGCATCGTGGCCGAAAGGTCCTTTACATATAAATTGAAAAATGTATACTTATGTTAACATGTGTAACGTGATACGTTTATTAATCTAGATATTATGCTGTACATCTTGAACATTATAATAATAATAATAATAATAAACATTTATTTCAAGTAACCAGACTCATATTTGTTAGTATACACATGAACTTAATTACTATGTTAATACTTATCACTAATAGTTTGTGATGTGAATCATTGCTGCGCAATCCCATTGGAAATCGCACAGCAATGACCCACATACCTGCAGTCTAATCTGCTAACATTGATATGAACAGCGAATATTATAACCAGAGACGGCGTTTTTCTTTACAATAGTAACTTTGATCTGAGGCTTTAAGATAGAACAGGTCGACGAGCTCGTATCATGTTTTGCTCTGCAAATGATGCACATAAAATAGGAAGATTGCCTTATCATAAACAAATACGTTGGGAGATTTTTAAACGTCTATACGTAAGAATTTTAATTTGGGAGTTATAGGTCATGAACTTTATTATTTCGTTGTGATTCATTTACCTAAAATCTAGTACTTTACAGTTCACTCAATGAGATTTTATCACGATCGACGTTGCTGCTGGTGAACTAATATTGAAACTGGTGTTCAAATTTAATACAATTGTTATACCATTTACTTCGTAAAAACCGTGTATAAAATTTAATTTATAGTGCCAAAGGCACTTTTTATAGCCTGTATTTTATACCGGAACATGGATTGTTTGCCACAGATACAAAAATATTTTTTTTATAAAATACAAAAAACCTATTAGGAGACTTTATGCAACTCCCCACGCATACCCCACCTTCTTAGCAAATCCCAGTATTATATGATTTATGAGTTTGAAAGGAGAAACAAGAAGAACTTGAAACTAAAATACATAAAAGACGTTATTCCGCTAACGATAATGAAACTTTCATAGTTATCATGTGTCCATGTATTTGAATATACAATTTTTTCTTTAATATATAAGTATATACTAGATACCAAAGCAAAAGTCTTCTAGTAGAAATTCAATCGGATTTTAATTAAGAATCAAAGAATTCAATTTAATCAAAACCATAACGAGTTTTTCACAAAGTCGACTGATGAATAATTAATATACAGTGAATAGCTCAGGTTTTTAAAGGGAAGTGTATTTTTAAGAAATAAAATTTATATTCTCTGTATATTTTCAGTTTCTACTGTACTTGCTTTAACAACGTCGTTAAATTTATAGTATATAGTATCAGACTAGATAGTATTGCAAATATTCTAGAATAGTGGAGTGAGAATCCTGTAAAAATCTAAAAAAAAGAGACAGCTGCTAACAACAAATAATAGCTGCCGTTACTTAAACAGCTATGCTATAATAGACCTCTTCGCATTAGGCATAAGGGTGGAATTAGCGTGCATTATGATTTGTTTAAATCAAAGTTGTTTACGAGTCATTTTTAGAATTTTCGAGAATCTGGTTGAACTTTACCTTGTGTTTAAACAAGGACGTGTCGGTTTTATAATGTGATTCGGAAGCAATAGTTCGGACGATCAGTGAGATGCGATATAGTATAGTAAAAAGTGATACGGGAAGTGTTTTGGTAGTGATGCGGTTTAGTCGATTACTTCTAGTGTGAATATAGTGACAGTGCTATTAGTGTTAATCAGTGCGTATTTACATATTGTGTTGTAGTGTACCGTACATTAGTGTGGCAAAACACGGTTTCATATAAGTGGTATTTTATTGCACAATACGAACTCTAAGCTCGTAACAATAGTTTAGCTATAGATCAAGAGGAATTTGATTCCTTAAACAGCTGGAAAATGGACTATTATCCAAGAGAATATAAAAAAACTTCATTCTTAAAATAACTCTCATAAATAGTGCTATAATAAAAAAAAAATGTACGTATTTTGAAATTGGCTGCCTGACTTTTTCCTATATGAATGAAGTAATTAAGACTAAATTCCCCCTGTACTCAGGCTTTTCACTCACGCAGCTCTTGTCCTGACAATTACAAAAATATCGTAAGCTGGTTGACCCTGTAGATCATCCCTGAAACTGCCTGCTAACTAAAAGTATTTTAAGCTCAAAGTAACAATAAATACAACTAAGCATACATTTTTTATGATTCAAAAATCTATAAAAAAAGTTCGTTTTGCCGAGACACCCTTCAAATATGTCAATATAGTGAAGAAAAATATTGATTAGTAACAATTAGTTTTAATCGCTTGATTATCTATATCTTACAAGCTTATAATAAAATCGTAGGAAAGTCAAAACTGTACATGGAATATTTTTTAAAAGAATACTTGGTACGTGTTCTACAATTGATATCGAAGCCAAAAATATAGTTTTTAGAATTTTTGTCTATTTGCCTGTATCTATGTCTGGGGTAAACTCAAAAAGTAGTGCATGGATTTACTTCAAATTTTGCATGAACATTACTAATAAGTCGGGTCAACATATAGGCTACATATTATCATGCTATCACCTACGGGGGAGGAGCTGTGCGGAGTAAACGAAGACCGCGCGGACGAAGTCGCGGGCAACAGCTAGTTTGGTATATGAGACAAACTATTTTGTCCTACACATTCGATGGTTATTTTGGCGAGTCCTCCACTCTAAAATTGTCGGAATTATGAGATTTTTAAATATATTAATTACAACCTAGTTTTTTCATAATAGCTTGATAATTATTAGTATAATTCATAGGTGCTTATTGTATAGTTTTAGTGGTGGACGTTAATTTAGAATAACAAACTAATTTAATTTATATTAAAATTATAAAGCACTAGCTGCAGCTTGCAGCCCGCTGCATCATACAGTTTTTGGTTAATCCCGCGGGATCGCCTATTTTTTTTCGGGATAAAAATAACCTATCTGCTATTCCAGGTCATCGACTACTTTTATGGCAAATTTCATTCAAATCCGTTCAGTAGTTTTTGCATGATTGAGCAACAACATCCATCCATCGAAACCTCCAAATTTTCGCATTTATAATATTAGTATAGAGTGTAAATTTAATGAATTTAAGAATATATACAAGATTGGAATTTTTTTATTTATCACCAAAATACTATATATAATATAAATAGACAGTAAACAATAAGAGCAAGACGTTTAAACTTTACATATGAGACGAAAACGTAAGCCACTCAACAAACACGTCACAAGGTGACAAGTATTATCAACCTAGCTGATTTTCTGGGCAACATTTGTCTGTCATTTGAAATGGTTAAGCAAAAAGCTGATAACGATAAAAAAGAACAGTATAATCAATAAAATAATATATATAATTAAGTGGATTAGTATAATATAAGGAACACTATAGCAAAAGAGGAAAAATAATACAAATAATAATTCGCCCGGAGGTCAAAATCACTTATCTTACAAATACAAATCAAGGGTTATTATTTAACTCATATTGTAAGGCGGCCCCTAAACCTACAATAATATTGCGCAATATTATGTATTGTACAATATTATTGACCGTTTAGAGTTAATATTGAAATTTGCACAATGATTGAACGAAAGTTTGAGCGGGTTTAATTTTTATTGCACAATATTTTTTTCTTGCACTGTGTAGATTTAATATTGCACAATATTTTTCACTTAAGAGCTTGGAGCGGTCGCGGTTGGTCAGTCGCGGTGTTTAATGTACGGTCGTGTTGTGAATTTAGGCAAAATGGTGAGCAAGAAATTTTCTTCATTTCGCGGTAATTTTATTCATCTTAATTTAATAGTTCGTTACTAGAATGGGTCAAAATTTTGTAAGACAGAAGTTTTTTTCATATTTCTCATAAAATAAATTTAATCGCCTTTAAAGAAAAAAACTAATTGCTATTAACTAATATTTTTTCATATATCAAATTGACATCTTTGAAGCCCCCTAAACTCATTAGATAGTAGATACCCGATTCGAGGTTTTTTTAATATAGAAAAGATGTCCGTTTCGTCAAAACGAAGCTATTTATAAAAAATCTGCTTGTTGTTAATCAAAAAAAGTTTGTTCTTGGGATCACTGTCTATAGATATTTCCTTACAATACTTGAACCTCAAATAGATCTCAATCATTTTGTCTGTAAAGTTGACAGATACGCATACTCTTATATTGAACTTGGCTCTTATTTCACATTAATATTTTAATGATATTATTACCTATTACGTAGGTCACACTATAAGTTTTGCGTAACTTAAAATGTAACGTGCGTGTAACGTGCGTAACGTGTAATAACCAAAATATTATGTTTATTGCTTTTCATAATATTTTATTTTACATTTTAAACATTTTTTCATGCGATCGAACCATTTTTTAAAACAGGACGACCACAGATCTGAAGGCAAGTTTTCTACGTGCTAATTGAACGCTATTACTCTTCTCTCTTCGGATTTAGTAAAAATAAAACCTCTCATTAAATCTTTGATTTTAGAAAAAATACAGAAATCACAGGATGCTAGGTCGAGGCTATGCGCAGGATGAGTGACGAGATATACTTTTTCGGAAGCTGATGACTTTGTTTTATTGGCCGTGTGTGAAGAAGCGTTATCATGGTGTAGGAGAATGCGGCTTTTGGGTCGTCTTTCGCGAACTTTTCTAACACCCTGGGTAAACAAATGGTAGAATACCACTCGGCATTAACACTCTTTTGATTTTCAAGTGGATTTGTACAGATGGGACCCGTAGCTGAGAAAAAAAAACGCGATCATTTTTACATCAAAGTTTCTCGCCTGTCTCACTTTTGTTGGCCTGTTCTCATTTTCAAACACCCATTCAAAAGATTGCTGTTTTTTTTTTGGTTCAAAATAATAAATTCTCGGTTTGTCTCCTGTGACAATGTCATAAACAGCATTAGAATGTCCGTGGTCGTACTTCAGTAGCATCTGTGAGCACCATTCCGCGCGAGCCCGCTTCTACTCCGCTATCAGTTCATGAGGGATCCAACGATAACAAAGTTTCCGAACTTTCAATTCATCGTGTAAAATTTTCTGAATTTGGCTCATACCAATCCTCAATAGTCCTCAAATTGTCTCATAGATAATCCGAGGGTTTTCTTCAATTAACCGCTTAACAGTAGCCACATTATTTTCGTTGATGTCAGTTGAAGGCCACCCTCCACGAAATTCGTCATGTAAAGAAACTCGACCTCTCTCAAATTTAGCAAACCATCGCCTCATGGTGTTCAAACAAGGTGCTTCTCTCCCAAAAGCATTTTGAAGACGAGCGGTACAGTCTTGCGGAGAAAGAAAACTTTTAAAATCATAAAAAATCATTGCTCTAAAATCTTTTCAACTTAATTCCATTTTCGTTGCGTACGTAAAACTTGATGTGTGATAAAAAATCAATTGACTAATCATTTCCCGCCAATTGTTTTTTTTTATTACTAAGAAGGTTGCAACGTTTTTAAAATATAACATTCAAAATTCAAATAGTTCCGATTAGCTAGAAGTGCAAAACTTTTAGTGTGCCTTATGTACTAAGATGTAGTATCAGATAAGTGGATACCACACTAAATTATGACAATTTTGTTGATATATCTTCATAAACCAGAAGAGGAAACCTTTTCCAGCTTCCAGGACGCCAGACAAGTAAATAAAAAAGTTGGGCATATATAGTAAAAATACAAAGAATATAGAAACAAATCTGAGGTTACATTTCTCATTTATATTCTAGTTTCTAAAATACACTTCGTGAAGTTCCAAACTTATACAGAATCAAAGCCGAGCTTAAAATTATTACGCCATTATGAGTATGACATCTGAGTTATTAGGATATGATGCTGAAATAATATAGACCAACGAAACTTCTTGGCTCATTTTGATACTTTATCTACGTTATTGCGACTGGCGCGTGCCAAATTTCATAGCCGAGTTTGATGCAATACGTTCATGTCTATGTTTTGCTAACCTTAAACTTTCCTGGCAAGAAGTATTGTTTCGCAGAGCTTAGTACGATACCATATGCTTCTAGTTATTACATTCTAAATCGTTAAAGGTGATAAATGGCAGCTATTTGATGCCAATAAATAAGTTTCAATTGCAAGAATCTTCCGATTTTCTAGTATGGCCTCATTTTGATTCTGGATGTTACATAAAAAGTTAATCCATCATTGTCTATATATCCTAGTCGCCTCTGTGGTCTAGTGGTCCAGCGTTGGCGTTGACCACGTGAGGTTCCGGGTTCGATTCCCGGGTCGGGCACAAAAAAAAAGTGTTTTTTCAGTTTTCTGAGAAACACAAAGTTGCCCGGGATTGGAAAGTGCCCAGTTGGCGATAGGTTTACCTATTACATTTGTGGGACCAAGTATCTTCGGCTAATCGTGGGTGCACTTGTTGTACCTCTGCCTACCCCTTCGGGGATACTGGCGTGAAGATACTTTTTTTTTGTCTATATATCCTCTTGTAAAGTCAAGATATATCTAGAGTAAAGGGATCCTAATGGTTCTCAAATTTTTAGAATCATTCGATATTACATTTTAGTTTATCTATCCTTTAGTAAAGCAAGAAGATACTTTTAGCTATCCTCTCGTAAAGCAAGTAGATACCTTAAGCTGTCCTCTCTTAAAACAAAAATTTACCTTAAGTCGAACGGCTCGCAATAGATTTCCAGTTGGAACAATTATATGGTTTTCTATCACAGCCACATTTTTTATCTGGTTGAAATTTTACAATTATTTTATACCAAGAATTTTAAATATCTACTTTATTGTAAAGGAAAAGGATAATTTAAATTTAAGGGCTCGCAATGGTTTGCTAATTGTAAGAATATTTTGATATCTTGCCGCGTACTGGTTCGAGCCCCTTTAAAGAATAGACCAACTATCCTTTCATTTCACAAGAGAATAGATATTTAAAATTTAGGGTCGCTATGGGTCGCTAATTGTAAAAATATTTCGGTATCTTGCTCCGTATTATTCCGGGCTCCTTTGAATAACAGACCAACTGCCATTCTGCCAAGCAGGTCGTAAAAGACAACCGTTTGCCAATAAGTGTCACTACCATCGTGTTTTACTTTTCGCCGTGTTGGTCCCGGCCTTCTTTGAAGAATAGGCCAACTGCCGTTCTGTTAGGCAGGTCGTAAAAGGCGACAGATTGGCTATCGAGTCACCACCATCGTGGCTACTAGGTGGTAGAGTTCTGCATTGTCTCGTCCGGGTCTGGTATCACCGCCATACTTATTCCTGCCGCAATAGCGTCAGTGCTTGCTGCTGTTGTGTTCCGGTTTGGAGGATAAGGTAGCCGGTAAACTTATGCATGTGGCATTAGACCTCGCCACAAGATAACAATGCATCATTAACATCTTTGGTGTCTATAGGCGATGATTGACTCTTTCCATCAGGAGACCTATCTGTTTGTTTGCTATCTTATGATATAAAAAAAACCCATCGTGATAATTAGGTGGTAGAGTTCCGCAACGTCTCGCTCACGTCTCGCGTCTCGTATTTGGTACCACCGCCTAACCTATTCCTGCCGCAATAGCTTCAATGTTTATCATTGTCGTGTTTCGGTTTGGATGGTAAGGTAGCCGGTAGACTTCTGCGTGTGGCATTACCATCGCGTCACAAGAATAGCAACGCATTAACATATTTGGTGTATATAGGTGATAGTTTCTCTTTCCATCAGGAGAGCCATCTGCTTTTATGCTATCTTATGATATAAAAAAATCTAGTACATCCGTTCTCTCAATCTGTTTGTACTAAAGGGATGTGTTATTATTAAATTTTAATTTAACTATCCTCTTGTAAAGAGAAAGGACACTTAAGGCCAAAGGACTCACAGTAGTTTCCGATTGCAACTTTCTTAGTTCTCGCTTGGCCAAATTTTTAATCTCGTTGCAATTTAAAAGTTATTCTATCACAATTTTTATGTATCATTCTCTGTCTCTTGTTTCACAAAATATTTGCACAATTCAAGCCAAAAAGCTCGCAATGGCTGGATGAGCCATGTGTAAGAATTTTTCGGTATTCTAGGGTAGTCGCATTTGATCCGATTGATCTAAAAATTGTTCTATTTTCAGCACTATCCGTATCTATCCTCCTATAAATCAGAAGTCTAGGAAAATTACGTGATTCTACTGTGGGCTTATTTTTTTATCTTTTTACTTAATATTCATTGTGAGAAACTTATACTTAATACGTGGAATTTCGTTTAAAACTTAGAACGTAAAAAGTTATTTTTAGCCAAAGGGCTCAGAATAATTCTATCTATCTTTCAATATTCTGTGGCGGTATTTTAATCTAGGAAATTGAAAATCATTATCTCATATCTTGTGTTTGTTTTTAAAGCGAAAACACACCTTAAATCGAATAGGATAAAGATTTCCTACGTTTATAAGGTTTTGGAATATTTGGGGATAAATCTTTAAAAATATTTGTCCTTTTCAACAGCTGTAAGGGACAAATATTTCAAACCTTAAAATCTTCGGAAAATCGTTAAGCCTGCTCTGCTATTATTATACCTTGCAGTTATAGTACTTCCTATTGATAATAATAAAATTATCGTTAACGCCGTAATAGGAAATATGATCCTTTTATTTTCCCCATAGTGGTCACCATTGACGGGTCATTTTTGAAGAATAGACATGAGTGACTTCATGCTAGATATCTCGTAAAAATTAAGAAAAAGCAAAAAATTAAGAAAAAAAACATCTCCGAAATGCGACGAGTGTGAAAATATAAATGATGTTCAATACATTTTAGGGGAATGTGTCAGGAACGCAGAGAAACGTACAAGATTTATTAATATAAATAAGTTTAAGTAAAAATATTGTGGGTCTGTATAATAGTGTCTTAGTTGGTCCAACATCTGGTGCAGCTAGGATGCTGTATACATTCATGTAAGCAATCTAGATCTAAGATAACATAGAATAAGTTACGATGACATTAACATTTTCATTGTATGAAAAAATCTCTATTAAATAAAAGGATTAAAAAAAACCTTATACGTGTCACTAACTAGGTGGTACAGTTCTGTAACGTCTCGTACGGATTTAAGTACCATCGTCTTACCTATACCTGTCGCAATAGCGTCAATGCTTATCACTGCCGTGTTCCGGTTTGAAATATTAGGTAGTCGGTAAACTTATGCATTTGGGATCTCTGCTACACGGTCAGTAACGCAATGTTATTATCTCTGGGGTCTATCTTTTTTTATGATATAAAATAGCAAACAAGCAGATGAGTCTCCTGATGGAGAGTCAACCATCGCCTATATACACCAAAAGTGTTAATGGTGCGTTGCTATCTATAGGTGATGCTTGTCTCTTTCCACCAAGATAACCATAAGCTTGTTTGCTATCCCGTGATGTAAAAAAGCGACTAAAGAGTCTAAGGAGAACCGTTAAATATATGAAGTTTATTCAATTCAACGTCAAAATAATATTTTTACAGTAGTTTCAATGTACCTACCTATAGTTTCAATCACTTATTTTCATTTTCTTCTAATACTCTCTTTCACTGATATAAGATTGCATTAAGAGTAAATAATCTTCTGCGCCGCTTATGCTTAGGAGTTCTTTACATCGAATGTTAATAGATAAATGAGATAACTCTGCACAACGGAACACACGAATACACTACACACCTACACATGCGACACCATCGCCGCTGGCGGCGAAGAGGACCCCTGTTTCACTCATCAGATTCACCGAGTTCAAAGGGCAAAGACCAGCCGATTGACAAAATAATGCCACTAACAATCCCATCTCAAATTATGACCCCACCCTAAGCTGAGGCTCGGTCTTTAAGGAGACACCCTTAAGGCGAAGGCGTACACCCCACAACTCTCTGAGCTGGCTGAGCATTCTGAACCCCCCCTTCACGTCCGATGAAGCTGTGAAAACCCTATAGGTCAGCAGTGATTCATTCCGAAAAAAGAGCCATCTGCTTGTTGATGTCTTATGATGTAAAAAAGCAAAGAAGAATTTTGCCACCTAGCCTAAAGGCAAGACCTAAGTACAGTACCCGGCGATAAATATTGCACATCGAACTTTGGAAAGAGACAATCGGATAATTTCGGCTTCGTAAAGCGTTATCTCTGTCCCACACTACCTATGTGACGTTTAGTCAGTCGTTGTTCAAGTACGATAGAGTGCAGTCGCGTCCCGATCAAAATATATATTTAGAGTTGATAACACCCACAAATTTAAATAATTTAAAGTTGTAATATGGCATCTTTCGGAAAAAGAGGGAAACCTTTACGAGGTCAGTCACGTGAAATTATCTACAATGTTTATAAATACTTTGTAAGCGAAGCTGATAGATTTAAAAAAAAAGTAGATGAAAATGTAAGTTGTTATTTTAAGAAGATTCAAGAGCGAGTTGCAAATGCCACTGGAATTTCAAGAAGAACTTTGAACAATATATTAAACGAAGTCAGTACTGAAACACATTCGACTGAAATTAAGTTCAGCACTCCAAAAAAAGGGAGACCAAAAAAGCAATTTCGTTTGGATATGGACGATTTTGATTACGATGTTGTTCGAAGAATGGTGTATGATTTTCACTTACGATTTAATGAACTGCCAACAATAAAATCATTAAAAGCTAAGTTATCTGAAGCTATTAATTACAATGGGTCTGAAAAAACGTTGAGAAAAATACTTCATGACATGGGATTTCAGTTCACTAAAATGGAAGATAATCGAAAAATTCTAATGGAAAAGCACGACGTTAGTCTCAAACGAATGGAATACCTTGATAAAATACGCAAATTTCGCGAAACAGGAAAAAATATCGTCTACATGGATGAGTCATATATACATGCATCCCACACTAAAGGGAAATCTTGGAGTGACGATAAGAAAAAAGGAGTAAAAAAGCCAATTTCAAAAGGTCAACGTTTGATAATAGTTCATGCGGGAAATGAAAAAGGCTTTGTACCCGGTGCTTTTTTAACGTATAAATCCACGGACACTACAGGTGACTATCACAATGAAATGAATAACGATAACTATGAGAAATGGCTGGTTAACCAATTAATCCCAAATATACCCAGTGATTCTGTTCTAGTTATCGACAACGCACCCTATCACAACAAGTATGTTGAGAGACCCCCCAACTCAAACACCATTAAACGGGAAATGATCAACTGGTTAAACAGACATGAAATTCCAGTTGATCCAAAATTAACAAAAACCCAGATTTACGCTATTATATGTCAGCACAAGGAGAGGTATACAGAGTTTTCTGTGGACAAAATACTTGCCGAACATGGGCACACTGTGTTGCGATTGCCACCATATCATCCGGATTTTAATCCAATTGAAAATATATGGTCTCAACTGAAAGGCTATGTAGCCTCTAGAAATGTGGGTATGAACTTAACTACAGTAAAAACATTATTGACTGAAAAAGTAAACATGATCGGCGCTGAAGAGTGGAAAAAGGTTTGCGATCATGCAATCAAATGTGAGAATGAATATAGAAGCATTCAACACAGTTTAGACAATTACACTGATAGATTAGTAATAAATACGGCTGATAGTGACAGTGATATTGACCTCTTTGAAAGCACAGATAGTGAAATGGAAGTAATTGAGAATTAGAATTATTATTATTTTTATTGCAATGTCTCATTTTAGCAATAGGTATAATGGTGTTTATTATGTACACTAAAGCTGTAATGTTCCAAAATAATTAAATACGTAAACATAATGTAAAAATGTTTTTTTATTTTATTTTACCCCAACCTAAAGCCATCACTTATAGAAAAATTAGTGTATTTTATACAAAGAATAAAAATATCAAAAGAAGCAAATCATACTTGTTTTAACAGCTCCTAATAGGTACCGGACTGTTTGTATTTTGTGCGACAGAGATAACGCTCTACGAAGCCGAAATTAGCCGATTGTCTCTTTCCAAAGGTCGATGTGCAATATTTATCGCCGGGTACTGTAATAGGCGATGTGTTTTTCTTGACTTTTTTCCCATCTTACTTAAGCGTTACCTGACTTATAGGCGAGACGATCATTTCAATTTTTTTTTTAATGTCAAATGTTTTAATTTTTGTCTAAGCAGGAATCAGTATTTATTAATTAAAACACACACGCACACATGTGTACGAGTACATAAGAAAACTAAGTTAATAAATATCGCTGGACAAATTACACGAATAATTTTGGCCCCAAAATAAACAAATTATTTGCTTGTTATAGCAATAACCCTGATTTAACAGATTACGTTTACTTCATTTATTATGATGACCTTCCTGATGGAAAGAGAAGTAAATTAAAATAGGTTTTTTTTGTATACCTATTGTGTTTTGTATACTTATTGTATTTTGTATACCTATTGGCTATTGTATAGTATTTTCTAAATTAACAATCTGTACACTTGTATTCAATATTTCTTTCACACATTCTCACTGGTTGGGTTTGCTGGAAGAAATCTATTACAGAGATAAGCTCGCCTTTTATGGAATTTTCATGAATTAAAATGTAATTTTGCCTCTATGTTTACAATAAAGTATTAAATAAATAAATATTAATAAATAAAAAGGCAACCATCGGCTATAGACACTAAAGATGTGAATGGTGCGTTGCTATCCTAGTGGCGGGATCTTAATGCAACATGCATAAGTTTATTGTATAGATCAGAACTGTCCAACGCCCGGACCGCGGGCCGCATGCGGCGCGCGCGCGCGGCTTTTAATTATGCGGCCCGCGAAGTGTTTAAATCCACCGCAATATACTTAAAAATGTACTGTCTTCGAGCACGTAAGATGTAAGAAATCTCACTACAAGATAAGCTCGCCTTTTACAGTATTAAGTTTTATTAAATAATTTTCCATAACTGTATTTGTATTTGTGTGTTATATATTTAAATTTTTATTTGAAAAGTGAGTTGCCTTTGATTGATGATTTATATTAGCTCAGGATAGTATCTGACTTGGATAGCTCTGGTATAGATTATAACAAGGTGTAAAAATTAAAGACGAATACTTGATTAAAACATGATTATTATACAGCATTATGATGAATAATCCGAAGCAAATTTCTGTAAGCGTATATTATTATTAAATCGTGGCAAAGAACACCTGGAACAATAAATCAATTTGTTATAAATGTGATAATGTGTGTGTATACTTTTGCACGTATATAAAAAAGTACACACACACACTTTGGTGGAACCAAACAAATAATCTTATTCTTATAAAATACGTTTTTTTAAACAATAAATTCCCTGTGTTAATCCACGCCTCTTTTTGAATAAGTCAGTTACCTTATAGTTAGGCATCCCGTAATAGGTGAGAGAAAGTAAATACGTAGGTATAACTAAAATATGACTACTAATACGGGGCTCCTATAATCAACGACCCGTCATTCGTAGCAGTAGACATTAGCAACGAATTTAATAATGTCGTTCCATAAGTTGTTCAGACAATTTAGTAATTTGACATCAATAGGATTAGTTTTAGCTTACGTCTTATAGAAAATGTTACCACTGGTAAAAAAACGAATCGTTTTTTTGATTGATGTAGAAACCGGGCATAAGTGAGGTTTCAGCCACGTTTAGACCGGGTTTGATATCACCGCCTTAACAAGTCATGCTTATCAAACTCAAGATCAAACTCATAATACGCTTTTCTCAAATATAAAATAGTGTCATTAGGTTTCAATAAAGAGCACGCGAAGTATCGTTTTTCCGTACACAGAAAAACGGGAATTATTGCCGGCGCGATTTTTGATTTTCTGTCAAGAAACGCACCTACAATTTGTATGAAAAGGCGTGCCGGGTTGTAATTTAAATTAAGAACTCTTTCATCTTGGCATAAATTGGCTATTTAGCCACAAATGCGTTTACCTTTCGGCAATAAAAATAATTTGGCATTAAAACAACGCGTTTGTCTCGGTACTCTTATTTTAATATTAAACATAAATAAAAATTAGTTTCGACGGTAAACTGTGTTGTTAGTTAAAATGAAATAGATATTGACTGCAGTTTGTCAGGTTTAAGATTGGAAGCCAAATTAATAATGGGAAACCTGCTTTTAGTGAAGTCAAAAAAAAATAATGAAGTCAAAAATAAATTTATTACATAAAAAGTATTTTTTTATTTCCTTGCATTTTTGTTGAGAAAAGCTATATATATGCCTCGGTGGAAATGGTAATTGCTGGTCTCGTATCATTGAAACCCTCGCCTGCGGCTCGATCTTTAAACTCATGCTCGATCTGCAATTGCTTATTTTGCGGCATTTGTAATAGTGTACTATTATTCAATAATCCCTTACAGGCACTTTGATGAGTGTCGCTGTAATGTTCTGATTAGGAAAGTAATGTGGCCAGTAAACTCGTACAATTTGACATTAACAGCCCGCCACGCGTAGGCAACGCACCATTAAAACCTTTGGTTAGATCAAACCAATAAAGTGTATTTTTTAAAGAATTCCGAACCAACTGAGTCAGAGAAATATGTATAGGTGTAAAGATTAAATAAAAAAAAATCATCAGACTATGATTATCATGTCACATTTTTAATAAACAATTCGAAGCAAATTTCTGTACGCGTATATTATTATTAAATCGTGGCAAAGGACACCTGGAACAACAAATCATCTTGTTAGACATAAATAATGTCTTAGTTAGACATGATAATACTAGCTGCAACCTGAAGCCCGCCGCATTTTAAAAGTTTTTGGTGAATCGGATTTTCAGGTAAAAAGTAGCCTATGTGCTATTCCAGAGGGCCTACCATGAACTCTTATAATAGGTACTTGTCAAGTTCCAGGCAGTTCAACTATGAGTATTAACCTGTCAGGTTTTACTATCGTACCATGAACTGATTCTTGATGACCTGCAATGCGGTGTCTTCTGGCCGGTCACGTTATCTCTGGCTAGGACATATCAAATTAACGTTGAGAAACACATAACTTACCGATTTTTAAATTTTAGTATAAAGTTATTACTATTAATTTTAGAAAAGTAAGTTAATTTTAATTAGAAATCTTGAATTTAAGAATACAAATTGGCAAAACAGATCGAGTTTCAAGTTATTTAAAGTCTACGTAAAGTATATGGAACATAAAGTAAACCACGTAATATTTGTTAAGTGGCATCCATTAAAGAACTTTACTCTGGGAATATTACACTTGACCTTGATGATTGATTATTATCAATTTGATATTTATGAGCGCGGTTTTTAAATTTGTTGAGTAGGTACTTGATTTTTTGAGATTAGAGTTTAGAAATAGTTTGTGATTATTTTTAAGCTTAAGATTACTCATTACATATACACAATTCGAGAAATGTCGAGACAAATACGGACAATGGTTGGCGAAGCTGTGAAAGATGAAAAAGCCTGGGCTACGGTTAGTATTTACTAAGATAATCCTAAACTAACGTACAATATCCAAATATTTAAAAAAAGAGAATATGTCAAAGTTGTTTTTAGGGTTCCGTTGTACCTTTTACGTACGGGACCCTAAAACAACCTTTACATACGGAACCCTATTACTACGCTTCCGCTGTATGTCTGTCCGTCTGTCACCAGGCTGTATCTCATAAACCGTGATAGCTAGAAAAAAATATGTATTTCTGTTGCCGCTATAACAACAAATACTAAAAATAAAAAAATGAAAATATTAAGGGGAGTCTTCGTACAATAAACGTTTTTTTTTTGTATTTTTTTGCTATGATCGTACGGAATCCTTCGCGCGCGAGTCCGACTCACACTTGGCCGGTTTTTGTCATTTTTTTAGTTATACACACATCTAAATTCAAAAATTATTAATTTAAATTTTAAAATAATAATTCATAATTAATTATTTTATTTAAATTAATTTAAATAAATAAATAAAAATTAAAAATTATAATATAGTATTTAGAAAACTTTATATAGAAATAATGAACTACTATATTTTATTCCGATATTGATACTTTTCTAAAACACAGATAATGTCAAAAAATATACAATAGGTATAAATAGCAGTAATAATAAAAAATACTAACATTTACAGTATATTTAAGACAAAGCAATCTAATAAAAGTTACTTTTTTACAGCAGCAAGTGACCGGCAATATTATGACACTTTAGCAGTTCAAATATCGATTCCAGTCTGTAAAAACACTTCATGGTACGCTAATGCAGGGCAGAAGTAGGTTTGAGTAGTAATATGATCGCTCGCCGGTATAGGTCACGTGGTCACTGACTGGCCTGTTAGATAACGCTTTCATGGTACGAAATAGCAGGACAGTTTAATTATCGGCTTAAATTGACCTGCTATAAGAGTTCATGGTAGGCGTACAGGTCATCATATACCGGCGCGGCGTAGTAAATTTCATAGATAGCGTGATAGAGTAACAAGAATCTATCTATCCATCCATACATGTAAACTGCCGCATTTATAATATCAATAGAGATTATAAATGGCTAATTATAAAGGGCCCCTTTTTGAAGAACAGACCATCTGCCGCGCCGTTCTTCCAGGCAGGTCGTAATTGACGTATAGAATACATACATACTGGGTGTATAGGAAGGTCTATCGAAAATCAAAACCATAGCTTTGGACCATGACTCTGAAAAAATTGGAACTGGACCTGGGCAAAATGACCGTTGGAAATTTGTGTGATATTTTTTAACGATTTTTTTACCTTAATTTTATATAATTTGATTTATTTTAAAAATACAGTGCTTTTTTAAAAGTAATAAAATTTAAAGAAATACACAAATTAACCTTTGTATTATGCGCCACATGTACATATACATGCGTGCAAACGGCGGATCGAGAGTTCCGCGGTCGCGATAAGTCCGGGCAATATACGCTTTACATTGCGTGCGTAAATAATCATACGAGTATAATTATACATTTCATTTAAAGTGTATTATATAAATATAAACATATACGGATAAGAAATCATAAATCGCAAATTTTTCATTTCCCACAAAAAACGAATAGCCATCATGACTACAACGTAAAAATTTCTTGTTTTCGTAATTTTTCGGTAGACCGTCCCTTACACGTAATAGGTACACTGTTTTGTTTTGACAACCTTTATTATGAATATAATAACACAGTAGAATGATAAGGCAATAGATCAACTCCATTCAAGGCGCCCGAATGCACACACACGCCGTACGCACACAGATGTGTCGTTTACACGGCTGCCCACAAACGGAACAAGGTTAGCGGCCGTGTAAACGACACGTCTGTGTGCGTGCGGCGATTCGGGCGCCTTGAATGGAGTTGATCTACTGCCTTATCATTCTACTGTGCTAATAATATTTATGCAAGTAATCTATATTATTGTAATATTATAAATGCGGATGTTTGGATGTTTGGATGATGAGCGTTTGTTACTCAATCACGGAAAAACGAGTAAACGGATTGAATTAAATTTGGCACACAGGTTGATGATGACCTGGAATAGCACAAAAATTACTTTTTACATACATACATACATATATTCACGCCATATCCCTTACGAGGTAGGCAGAGAGAACCAAGATTACTTTTTATCCTGGAAAAATTAGGTGATCCCGAGGGATCCGCCAAACACTTTTATAATGCAGCGGGCTGCACTATGCAGCTAGTAAGTTAAAATAATAATAAAATCATTTATTTTCATTCACTCAACTTATACTAAATTACATACAAAAAAATACCTGTACTAGGAGGACCTGCTCTTCTATTTCTATTCAAGTTAAGTATATATAACTAACTACTTAACTTACTAACAAACTTACTTACTACTAACATACTTTGTTGATTTTTATGGAAATAAAACAAATTAAAATTTTACAGTTATATTAACAAAATTGGTACATTTCATTCTACTTGCATAGATCTACATACGGGTATGTAAATTATGTATGTATATGTGTGTGTTTGTGTGTGTGAGTGTGAGTGTGAGCTTGTAAGTTATAACTTACTAGCTGTTGCCCGCGACTTCGTCCGCGCGAACTTTGTTTAGTCCGCACAGCTCCTCCTTCGTAGGTGATAGCGTGATAATACGTAGCCTATATGTTGACCCGACCTTTTAGTAATATTCATGTGAAAATAGAAGTAAGTCTATGCAGTACTTTTTGGCAGACAAATAGACAAAAATTCTAAAAACTATATTTTTGGCTTCGATATCGATTGTGGATCACTTTTTCTTTTAAAAAAATATTCAATGTACAGTTTTGACTTTTCTACGATTTTATTATATGTATATATGTATATATAGATATTCCATTGATGTAAAAAATACTAATATGGTTTGGTGCAATGGCGGAATTGATACATACCATTTTCTATCCTATGACATAAAAAAATATTTGAAAACTCTATAAAAAGGAGTTTGTGAACAGAGGAAAACTAATACTCACTGACTAGCGACATAGCGAACGTCGCAAAAAGTATCGCTAGCAAAAAATGTACTGTTTGATGTCCCGTTTGCATGTAGTGAATAACACCCATAACACCAAGAACTGTATCATATGTGGCCATCAGGAGACACAACCAAATCCCTAACTCTAAACAAAATAATCGTTCCTGCAACAAAGTAATATATGCTGTACTAAAATTAATAATAATAAATATCGCTAGATAAATTACAGGAATTGATTCGGGCTATTTATGAAGAATAGAATAACTAAATTAACTGTCTTATTGCTAGAAATCTCGTAAAAAATGTAATAACTCGTAACATCCCATCCTATTTCATCCCCTTACATTCCATCTCATTCCATCCTAGGCCATCCCATCCCATTACACCCCATTCTATCCCATCCCACTCATTCCATTCTATTGTATTTATAAAAGGCCAGAGTAAGTTAAAATAATCACTTATATAGTAACTACTAACTACTACTGTAGATTTCTGCAAGGTCTCATCTGATTTTGGTGCCACTTCCCCACCTATTCTTGTCGTAATAGTGTCAGTGCTCGTCGCTGTCGTGTTCTGGTTTGGAGGGTAAGGTAGCCGGTAAATTTAAGCATGTAGTATTTTATCCATACCATACAAAAAGCAACGCATCATTAGCATCTTCGTTGTCTTATAAAAATTAACTTCACGCCCGTATCCCCGAAAATGTAAGCAGAGGTACAATCAATGCACCCCCGGTTAGCCAAGGATACTTTAGTCCCACAATGTGATAGATGGCAATCCTATCGCCAACCGGGCACTTTCTTATAAAAAAATAATTATTCTAAAAAGGCTTACTTTGGGGTTATATTATTTTTTTGTGTGGGTGAAAATTTTGGTTTCTCATATGGGTATTAGTCAACACATAAAATACTGATATTTATATATTTAACTAGCTGACCCGGCAAACGTTGTTCTGCCTTTGTAACTACTCTAATTTTTTTTTTCTATATTTTCTCACCTTTTAAACCATCCCTGGACTTCAACAATCAATTTAAAACCAAAATTAGCCAAATCGGTTCAGCCGTTCTGGATTTTTAGCGAGACTAACAAACAGCAATTGATTTTTGTATATATAGATAAACACTTAGACCTAGAAATGAAAACATCGACGCGCATCACGAAAATGTTTTAGTCATAAATCGAGCACCAACTCTATCGATTACGTAATCTTCTCTTTGAACTTCCACAAATATTTGAAATTAGCTATTCCCGCGGTTTCATTCGCATTTCTTTTTTAGTAAAAAGTATCCTATGTCACTTCTAAAACCTCCAAGAATATGTATACAAATTTTCATGATGATCGGTTAAGTAGTTTTCGCTTAAAAGTGTAACAAACAAACTTACATTCGCATTTATATTATTAGTAGGGATTAGTTTTACCAGTAGTTTCGTTTGCATTATAATCTATCATTTGTATCCATTACTTATTTCTTAATGATAACTATCTATTTTTTTATTCTCTTTATATCCTCGTAGTCTAGAAGCTAGTTTATTATCCTTAGATCGATACCCGGGTCGGTCAAAAGTGTTACCCAGTTCTCTCTAACAGCAGCTACGCAGCAGCTCGAAGTCTGACGGGTGGTGTGTTACTGTCGATCCAGATTATCGCTTGAAATAAGCAATATTCATTGCCATGTCTATAAAATCTGGAGGGATATAGGTACCAGGGAAGATCAAGACTGACATAGCATGACCAGATTGATCGAGGACTGTCCGAAGGTGGTGTCAAGAGTCTTCGCAACCGGCGTGTGTGTATGAAGAGAGTGATGAATGTGGAGGAAGCGAGACAAGCCTGCAAGGATCGTAATGTATGGCACTCGGTTCTCTCTGCCTACCCTGTAATGGATCTTGCGCAAAGATATGTATGTATGTCTGTAAAATGCGGCGATGAGGATTACCACTCGTTTCGCCAACTGACAACACGGTGAATCGTGGTGAATCAGGAAGTCTTATAGTCATTTGATTCGCTGTCTATTATATGCTGTATTATACGCTGTGATTATACTTAGTTATAATAAATATTAGCTTATCAGTACTCACAAGCATCCAATAAAATATTCCGCATATTCAAATAGAACTAACAAATTGTAACAGAAATATCCCTTTTTATTCGCATCATAAACATGCGATATGGAAAAAGAAAATATATCGTAGTTTTTCCACTACACTTCGTTACCAACTCGAATGAATTTATCAAAAAAAGCGAGACAGCTAAAAGTCGTAACGATTCAATGATAAGAAGAGGATGAGACGCGTATTTATTTGATTTTGATATTTTTAAATTCTCGATTCTCGAAACATTATGCTATATTTACAGGATTGCCACTCGCAAGTTACTGCGTTAGTGTGTTACGGATAAACAAACATGGTGGTTGTTGAAGTTACGTCGGCTATTGCATTTGTCTTGACATATTTTTATTATTAACAATATATACAACCACAAAACAATATTAAAAAATATATTTGTTTATAATAAAAACAAAGGAAGCAAAAAGTTCGGTAAAAAAGATGGTGGATAATAAAGTCCATAGAAACAGTAAAAGTTACGTAAAAACCGACACCCGACTGTTTTATATTTTCAAGCATTTTACACCCGAATATTTTCAAGCATTCGGGTTTTTGTTTACATAACATTTTTTTCTATGTTTTAATACGCTTCTTCTAAGATTCTTCTAATAGAAATTTCTATTCCTTACAAGAACCGTCTGCTTGTTGCTGTCTAATATTATAATCTATTAATCTAATAACACACTAAAACTGCAATAACCAACACTCAGTATCTGTTTGCGTGTGTGTGTTGAGACACAGTCTGTGAAAATTTAGGTGTGTGTGTGTACACACACGCAAACTTTAATTTTTATCAAAGTTATATGGGACCAAAACAGAAATTATAATGTCTCAAATGGAAAAAAAATATACATCTGTCCATACATGATGAGCTATGCCCAAACAATCACAAAAAAAACATCCGGATTTCCAAAAAGAAAACGTGCAACCTCCTTTTTCTCTCTTTCTCGTTAAATTGGTTTAAAAAAAATTCGCCTCTGTGGTCTAGTGGTGCAGCGTTGGCGTTGACCACATGAGGTTCCGGGTTCGATTCCCGGGTCGGGCACTTTAAAAAAAAGTGTTTTTTCAGTTTTCTGAGAAACACAAAGTTGCCCGGGATTGGAGAGTGCCCGGTTGGCGATAGGCTTGCCACCTATCACATTTGTGGGACCAAGTATCTTCGGCTAATCGTGGGTGCACTTGTTGTACCTCTGCCTACCCCTTCGGGGATATGGGCGTGAAGATACTTTTAAAAAAAAATCCAACTTTCTTTTAAACTTTTATCATATGTTTTTCTCACAGACAGTTACCAACAATAAATTAACAATCGATTTAACGATCAGGATCGTTCATCCCAAGAAAAATACTAGTTGAAAGCAACGTACGTTTCATTATTTGCCGGATAAAATATTGCCCAAAACTTTTTGCTAAATGGGAAAAGCGTTTACCGTTCTCAAATAAAAGAAACAACTGCAAATAACGCTTTTCCCTAAG
The DNA here is from genome assembly GCA_036924255.1 of Apodemia mormo. NCBI lineage: Eukaryota > Metazoa > Arthropoda > Insecta > Lepidoptera > Riodinidae > Apodemia > Apodemia mormo. The sequence goes on from JAUPFN010000016.1 coordinate 6,618,569, forward strand.
AAATGTTAAATTAAAAAGGAGAACGAAGCAATAAAATTGCGAAACAAAAAAGAGACATGTTAATTTAATATAGTCTTAAATGTAACTCGGGCATTTTGGATCATTTTATTGTTGGTAATGTATTTGTTCTAGCTGAATTTACAATTTACTTTTAGGGGTTTTATCATAAACATTGATAAAAATAAAAATTGTATCAATGATAATAAGTTTCATAAACATTAAACTTTATAACGTCGTCATGACGGTTTTGTTGAAGAGCTTTTGACGTAGTAATTTTAGAATTAGTGTTCCCCGTGTTGGTTTTCCCTCCTTTAAAGAAAGGCCATCTGCCATTCTGCTAGGCAGGTCGTAAAAGGCAACCGATTGTCCATGCGAGTCATTACCATCGTGTCTATTAGGTGGTAGAGTTCTGCATTGTCTCGCCCGGGTCTGGTACCACCGCCTTACCTATTCTTGCCGCAATAGCGTCAAAGCTTGTCATTGTCGTATTCGTGACATGTCGTAGGAGGCTAAAGTAGCCGGAAAAGTTATGCATGTGACATTAGACCTCGCCACAAGATAGCAACGCGACGTTTTTTTGGTGTCAATAGACAAACCAATAGGTTGTGGTTGACTCTTTTCATCAGGAGGTCTATCTGCTTGTTTGCTATTTTATAATTTAAAAAAATAGTTATTATTCATGCCCGGTCCTATATTAGTAAAAAATTCGTTTTATAAACTAGTAGTAACATTTTCTACGAGTCGGAAGGCAAATCTCAATTACTCATATTCACCACGATTTACAGTTTTTTGCAATCAAGATAGATGACCATCCTCTTGTCTCAATTTTCCAAACTGTATTCAAACGATTATTTTTTTATATCATAAAACAGCAAGAAAGAAGATGGCTCTCTTGATGGAAAGAGAAACAATTGCCTATATACACCAAAAATATTAATGATGCATTGCTATCCGTGTGGCGGGATTGCAATGCCACATACACACGTTTATAAGCTGCCTTACTCTCCAAACCGGAACACAACAATGACCAGCACTGACGCTATTACGGCAGGAATAATTAGGACGGTTGTACCCGAGCGAGACGTTGCGGAACTATACCACTCAGTAGTCACAATGGCAGTAACACATTTTATTTTTATTTTTTTATTTTATTACATAAGATAGCAAACAAGCAGATGGGTCTCCTGATAAAGTCAACCATCGCCTATAGACACCAAAGGTGTTAATGGTGCGTTGCTATCTTGTGGCGAGGTCTTATGCCACATGCATAAGTTTACCGGCTATCTTACACTCGAAACCGGAACACGGCAGTTACAAGCACTGACGCTATTGCGGCAGAAATAGGTAAAGCGGTAGTACCAGACCCGGGCGAGACAATGCAGAACTCTACCACCTAGTAGCCACGATGTTAGTGACTCGTATAGCCAAATTGGTTGCCTTTTACGACCTGCTTGGTAGAGTTGTGGATGGTCCATTCATCAAAAATATCCAGGACCAATATTTCACGTCAACGTTGCCGTAAACCGCCGATGTGGCAGAGGTTATATTTTGCTGTTAGGTATGTTTATACAACTAACATGAGCTCTATCGGTAATTTCTCTTGAGACAAGACAAAATAAACATTACTTTAGGTAGGTACATAACTATAATTGCGAGTTTGTTTGTACTGTTCAGTAGGTACCACAAGGATTATTTTAGGTTTGACTACGAATAACACTCTAATATAGAGTATAAATATTTGCTTATAATTCTAGCGCAAAATGAAGGTTTAACTTATGTACCAAAGTAATTATGTGTCTCCCACATGTCTATGATAAACTTCTAAATGATAAGTCTAAGTATAAAGAAGATTAGAAAAAATAATAAAAGGAAAAAGGATCTTCACGCCCATATCCCTGAAGGGGTAGGCAGAGGTACAAGTGCACCCACGATTAGCCGGTCATACTTGGTCCCATAAATGAGATAGGTGGCCAGCCGGTCGCCAAACAGTCACTTTCTAATCCCGGCCAACCTTGTTTTAATTAGAAAACTGAACACATTTTTTTTTAAATTACCTAACCCGGGAATCGAACCCGGGACCTCATAAGGTCAATGCCAACGCTAGACCACTGAACCACAGAGGCGACAAAAATAATGAATGGAGTGTTTATATTATCTACTTATATATAGATATCAAAATTGACTTAATTTGATTGTTTCTATACATTGATTTCGCTGTTATCACTACATAGTATAAAACAAAGTCGCATTCCGTTGTCTGTCCCTATGTTCCTATGTATGCTTAGATCTTTAAACCTACTCAACGGATTTTGATGAGGTTTCTTTTAATAGATAGTGATTTAAGAGAAAGGTTTATATGTATAATAATTTATACAAGAACACCTTATATATAATACATTTGCCGGGTCAGGTAGTACTTTGTAAATACCTCGTTATTATTAAATTGGTTGCTAATAGTTACTGCTACAAATGACGGATCGTTAATTTTATAAACAAGGCATAACCCACAGGAATTCAAGTAAGCATTTACGCTACACCACTACAGTTTTAGACAAAGTGAAATACTTCAACGATTACGTACAGTGATATTACCTTACAGAGATATTTTGAGCCAAAATTACAAAGTTAAACACGAAATTTGAGAGCCAGTTTGTTGAAAACTTGTGTAAATTAATACTAACTACACGTTTAAAATATTAGTCTAGTAGTAAGAGGCCATGTTTACGTATTGGTCCGAGCTCCTTTGAAGAATTGGCAAATTGTCGTTCTGCCAGCCAGGTTGTAAAAGGCGACCGATTAGCTATACTGGTCAATACCATTGTGGCTACTAGGAGGTACAGTTTTGCATTGTCTCGCCCGGATCTTGTACCATCGCCTTACCTATTCCTGCCGCAATAGCGTCAGTGCTTGTTACTGTCGTGTTCCACTTTAGAAGGTAAGGTAGCCAGTAAACTTATGCATGTGGCATTAGACCTCGCCACAAGATAGCAACGCACTATTAATATTTGGTGTCTATAGGTGATGATCTCTTTCCATCAGAAGATCCATCTGCTTGTTTGCTATCTTATGATATAAAAAATTGTATTCTGGGCCCCTTTGAAGAATAGATCATCTGACATTTTACCAGACAGTTCGTGAATTGGAAAAAATTGATTTAACGTGTCAATACCATCGTAACTACTAGAAGATAGAGTTCAACGTCTCGCCGAGGTATTTACTACCACCTACCTATTCTTGCCACATAGTATCAATGCTTGTCATTGTCGTGTTCCGGTTTGGAGCGTAAGATAACCGGTAGATTTCTCGCCGTGTTGGTCCCGGCCTCCTTTGTAGAATAGGCCAACTGCCGTTCTGCCAGGCAGGTCGTAAAAGGCGACCGATTGGCTATCGAGTCACTACCATCGTGGCTACTAGGTGGTAGAGTTCTGCATTGTCTCGCCCGGGTCTGGTACCACCGCCTTACCTATTCCTGCCGCAATAGCGTCAGTGCTTGTCGCTGTCGTGTTCCGGTTTGGAGGGTAAGGTAGCCGGTAAACTTATGCATGTGGCATTAGACCTCGCCACAAGATAGCAACGCACCATTAACATCTTTGGTGTCTATAGGCGATGGTTGACTCTTTCCATCAGGAGACCCATCTGCTTGTTTGCTATCTTATGATATAAAAAAAAAAAAAAAATGTATTATCTTTACTACTCTCTTTTACTATTTTCTTTACGACTAATGTCAGTTTTCCAACTTAAAGAGATTATATTGTTTAGTTTAGGCCACGGGCGATTGCTAGCTGTTACTAAAAGGTGAAATTAATTAAATTAACTATTTTCTGCGATCTGTTCTATGTGATTTCCGCGATGCCACCAAAAAGAAAGACGCCAGTTTAATAAATGGATAAAATTCACCGATGGTCCGAACAAAAGAAGACCCTAGCGGCATAATTATCCACCCACATTCAGAACACTTTTACCCACCGACCGACTGCTTTATCATCCGATACACGGGGTTATTAACACGTTACCAAATTTAATTTGGTGCTGAGATTTATATTTTCGAGACAAACCTCGAAAAATTAGAGCGCTACCTGAAGATATTGAACAAAAAATATTTTTTGCTCCAAAAATGTTCTTTTTATCAACTACAAATTATATACCCAGGTCAAGAAGAAAAAATAAATTTATTTTTGAAGTGCAACGGAAAAAACGACAGGTAAGAGCCACAAATACAAAAATGTGTAGAAAGAAAAATGTGTAGCCGGCAAAGAATGAGACAGAAATATACATACTATTTTATATTATCGGTCTTTCCTCTTTGTTCCATACTTCGTAGCGTCCCCACTCCCGTCTTCTAAACATAGTCGCCTGTAATTAGTGAGCCAAAGCGAGAGAGCAAATGTCGGTGTGTATGTATATTGCACACTGTTTAATACTTGCTTGTATTTGAGCATTTAACGTGTGTTAGTATATGTGAAAAGTACGTGAGCTAATACTACTTTACACTGCATGCAGCTGCGTATTACACCTTTTTAGTAAGATGTCATCTCATTCTTTTCTCGATTTACTGAAGTTTCACTTCTATCGTGTGTGAATCGCACACACACCTTTTTTTTCTCTCTACCCTACTTGACATTATTTATGTTGCCCGTTCTACAAAATCTCCCCGTAAATTCAAAAAAGTTATTTAATCTCCCGCAAGAAGTACAGTGGGACATAGTATTAGCTAAAGTCCGTTTGCACCAAACCATTTAAATACTTTTAAATGACTTTTATTTGGTTAAATCCATTTAAATCTTTAAATAGTTCAGTTCTTAGCGAACCTTCAACATGTAATTATATGAAAGGAAAAGAAACTTATCGACAATTTAACATTTTTGAAACCAATCATGTTATTGGCTACATTATTATATGGCCGATCCAACAGTTTATATTATAAAATAGAATAGAAAAGCTGAATTCGCGTGAAGTTACTTCTAATAAATATAATCTGGTAACCTTCCGATGAAAAAAAAACTCCTAACAATTCAAATTAGCACAAAAGGTACAAATTATCTACCTAACTAAGCTGGAGCGGGTAGATTTGTATCAAAGAATACACTATTACCAGCTGTTTTACACGACGCGACGCAGCGCGGCTTTACATTATTATTGAGTGAAAGAAAATGTATGGCTCAACCAACTACAACCACACTCAGTATTAAAATCATACACTAATTTGATATAAAAAGTATATGATTATAAAGAAAAACCTTAATTCTTCAAATTTTGTATAACTTCATGCCTTTGAAGAGAATTAATTACTGTAAAAAATCTCGTTGAAAAAAAATGTTGATGGCCGTCAGTTAATTTTTATTTTGTCTGTAAACACAAAATAGGTTGATTGTTTTTATGAATTCACATTATTTTTTTATCAGTGTTATCTAATCCATTCAGAATAGATTACTATTAAAATCACTTCATTCGGATCTGTTCATTTTTATAATAAATAATTTAAAGAAAAAAAAACGTTGCAGCGTGCACTTTTGGATTTTCCAAATTTTTTTAGTTCATTTACAATATATTGTAAATTTACTTAAGTTTACTTTCTTGATTACTCAAAACAATCAAAATGTCATTAAGCTCCTTTTATTCCTTATCTTCATATGTGATGTAATACTTACTTCCATAGCTCCTATAATCAATAGAAGCCCATTTAACACGACAAATGGCATTGCCACAAATATCATTATTTGAAGCACACTGGACATATGCCCTTTACTTGTAGTCTGCACCATGAAGTACAATATGATATAACATGTTAAGGATACCTGAAACAATGCATATTTTAAGGGAATTTGAATGAAGATATCTCGTAGTCTAGTGGTTAGACTATTTTACTCAAATCATGACAGAAAGATCCTTGTCTGAGTTAGAATAACGCTGGTTCAGTCGCATTGATTATAAAGTAGCAATATGTGAAAATGGAAGAGATAGAATGAGTTTTGAGTTGCACTTAACGCGATCAAATCTATTAATAATATTGAAAGTATCTTCACGCCCATATCCCCTAAGAGGTAGACAGAGGTACCAACATGTGCACCCACGATTAGCCGAAGATACTTACAGCCGGTTTCCAAAACGCAAACTAATTTTAACAAGCAATTAATCTGTGTTTAACAGATCATTTGCTTGTAAAAATTATGTTAATCATTTAATTGTTAAAATTGTATAATGTGATAGGTGGTCAGCCTAACACCAACCGGGCACTAATTATTCAATCCCGGGCAACGTTGTTTTTATCAGAAAACTGAAAAAAAAAAACACATTTTTGATTTGTCCGACCTGGGAATCGAATCCGAGATCTCGTGTGGTCAACGCCGACACCGGACCACTAGACCACAAAGGCAAAAACAATGAATACTGCTAATTTTAATAATAATAATATCCATGGAAATTACACGAATTGATGTAACCTCGTAGTAAGCAAATTATTTGCTTGTGTTGTGGGTGTTCGTCAACGATTCTAATAGGTGAATAGAAATACATATGTAAATAATGTAGCATACGTAATAAACACCCAAACATAGAAATACAAACATCTATGGACATCACACAAAGTTTGTCGGGAATTGAAACGGAGCCCCATCGATTTATTTATTTATGTTTATTTGGATTGCCAACAGAAAGTGCACACTCTAGAATTTATATAATACATGATGAAAAATGGCAGTACCTTCCCAATTATAGGCAACCACAGCTTATACAGTAAGCTTAAAGTTTGAATTAAATATTATTAAATTAAATTAAATTATATAAAATTATATCAAAAGTGAAAAATATAGTGTCAGAAAAAAATTAGTAAAAAAATTTGATTAAATAATGTCAGGCAATAATACAATTATAGATTTGTGATTAAGTTCGCTAACAACTCGACTGACAAGCGGTAAATTATATTTGTTTTATATTTAAATAAAAAATTGTAAACAAGTAGAAGTTTGCCTGAAACAAACAATTCTAACTTCAAGTTTCAGAAATCGGAAATCAGAAGTACTTTATTCAATAAACCTCTTTACAAGTTATTTTGACGCGTCAACATTTTTTTTAAACTACAAATGTAAATGTTCTATTCTTCAAAAGAAGCCCGGACCAACACTCCGGAGGCCCTCAAAAAAAACATCAACACGAGAAAATGTTGGTAGTATATTGTACTTTTACTTACATTTTATATTATTCCTCTTTCTTAAAAAATACATCTTTCTTAAAAAAATAAAGATTTTTGAAAAAAGATTAGATTTGTACAGCGCCATCTAGTGGTAAACGTGAGAAACCAGTTTACCACTAGGTGGCGCTGTACAAATCACATACAAATTCCTAGTAAACTCGAAACGCGCTCACGATCGAATGCGAAAAGAAAAACTCACACTGAAGATGCTTTAAAAAGCGAAACCGGTCGATTAATCTAAAATTATATGTCTATATTTGTAGTGAAATTAAAGTACAAGTGATTATAACCTTGTTTGGACTTATATATGAAAAAAGATTAAATTAACATAGGAAAGATAAAATCCGGCCTTAACAATCGCCCTAATCTAAAATTGTATCATACCATATTTTTGGGATGTTTCGAAAGATAAAGATACCTATCTAGAACTTACCCAACCGCTGTCAGCGCGTTAATTAGACCAGTTTAATGCAATAAGACTAACCTTTAATGGGATGAAAAGGTCAGATAACTGGATTTATTTAGATAACATTAAGATAATACTGGGCCTGGGAGATTAATGTCCATTAGTGGAATGAAATAATTATATTGAATGTGTAACTTATTTAATCTTGTTTCTGTCTTTTTCTTGACTTTAATATAGTTAGTAACTACGATGGGTATTGAAGGTTTTATGAGTAAACCATTTCGCTATTCCCAGTGTTTATTTAACTAATTTTCTTTTCTTTTTATTTATAACATGAGATAGCAAACAAGCACAAAGGTCTCATGATTGAAAGAGTCAACCATCGCCTATAGATACCAACGATGTTAATATTGTATTGCTATCTCGGGGCAAAATCTAATGCCACGTGCATAAAATTACCGGCTACCTTACTATGCAAACCGGAATACGACAGTGATGAGCACTGACGCTATTGCGGCAGGAATAGGTAAGGCGGTGATACTAGACCCGGGCGAGACAATGCAGAACTCTACCACCTAGAAGCCATAATGCTAATGACTCGTATAGTCAATCGGTCTTTTTACCTGGTTTTGCCATGGTTTTAACAAATTGTAAATAATTACAAGTTATATTGTATTTTTTTTTAAATTATTAAATATATCTTTAAAAGGGTTCTTTTTAATATAGATGTAAATATTCACGGGACAAATTACACTTACTGATCTAACCCCAAAGTAAGCAAATTACTTGCTTGTGTTATGGGTGTTAGTCAACGATATTAATACGTAGAAATACATATATAAATACTTTTACATACATAATAAACACCCAAACCCAGAAATACAAACATCTATGCTCATCACACAAATGCTTGTCCCTGTCGGTGATCGAACCCGAGCCCCGTCGATTGCGTAGCCAGGGTCACTAACCACTCGACCAATGGGTCGGTTAATATCTGTGTACTTATTGCATAAGAACAAGTATAGTTGTAGTTTTCATTTAAAAATCATTTTCTCTATTTAAGTCGGAAAAAAGTTTAAGCTCAGAAAATTGCTTGACCTTGACATGTTGAGAGTAGAGCATTCTCTCAGCGCTCCGCTTAAGAGGCACTTAATATTATTCAAACATTTTTATAAGTATTTTTGCTAATCCACACTAGCCCATACTAATACTATAAATGCGAATGCAAATGCGAGACAGATTTATCTCAAACCACTGAACCGATTTCGATGAAATTTGGTACAAAGATATTTTGAGATTCGAGAAAGGATAGCTTTTCCGAAAATCCCATGAAAACGGGAACTATGCGGATAAAATTCCGGAAATTTTGTTTTAAAAATTTTTTCACGCAGACTAACTCGCGCGTGCTGCTAGTATTCAATAAAACGAACGTCATAATCCGCAAAGCATATAAAGTAATTTGAAACTGTATTTAATAGCTCGTCTATAATAAATCGTAATGTAGGTTTTCTTAAATAAAATATGAAATTAACAAGCCTATTTAATATAATACTTTCCGACTCAAGCAACTTCTAATGAGCTACAGAACTTTGTTTCCTCCGGTCTTATATAATTAAACGTTTGGAAATGTGAAGAGCATTTAATATGACTTGAAAGATTAAACATATTAATAACTTCCCGTGTTGGATCCGGGCTCCTTTAAAGAATAGACCAACTGCCATTCTGCCAGGCAGGTCGTAAAAGGCAACCGATTGGCTACGCGAGTCACTACCATTGTGACTACTAGGTGGTAGAGTTCTGCATTGTCTCGCCCGGATCTGGTACCACTGCCTTACCTATTCCTGCAGCAATAGCGTCAATACTTGTCACTGTCGTGTTCCGGTTTGGAGGGTAAGGTAGCCGGTAAACTTATGCATGTGGCATTAGACCTCGCCACATGATAGCAACGCACCATTAACATCTATGGTGTCTATAGGCGATGGTTGACTCTTTCCATCAGGAGACCCATCTGCTTGTTTGCTATCTTATGATAGATATAAAAAAAACTTTCTTTCGATGCTTATCCTATTAAAGTCCAGCTGAGTTTCACTCACATGAAAATTAAGAGTCATTCCTACATATTTGCGTATTTTTAACCGATCTCCCAAATAGAAGGAGGTTATCATTTTGGTAATATTTTTCCGAAATAAACTAGGAATTCATGTAGTTTCGCTATGTACGTCAGTTCGCAGTCTAGCGCAGAGATCTTTTATACTAGAAAGCTGTAATTTGGCATGAATATACATACATATTAGTCACGGTAACAAGGTGATAAAATAAAATCTTGAAAAAAATTTTTAGGGTAGCTACTTACTTGTATGTAGGGATGTTAACTTTTTCTCATGTACCCCATAGTGTGGGGTATCGTTAGATAGTTTTTTGAAAATATTACAGGTGTTTGTAAATGATTTTAACATTAAGGGACTCGTTTGTGAAATATTATGCTTAAGGTCCTAATTTTTTTTACAGTCAACTGTCAAGTAACCCCCCCCCCCCCCCCCCAGCTAAACGATCGGTTCTGGGGTAGGTACTAGTAAATATAATGAAGTTAAAAGGAAAACTATCACAACTAAATAGGTTTCACAAGTTTTCGAGTAATAGAGGACCAGAGAAGTTTTAAATTGGTCTAGAAATAAGACTGTCAGTAACTTTATAGTAAATCTCTCGAGCATTAAACGCAGATTAAAGTTCGCTATGTGAGTTGTTGCTTCTTGCCACGTTAGTTCTATTTTTTCGGGGACTTCACCGTACTTTTGTACAGTCCAGCCTCTCGACGTCCTCGGTTATTTGGGAGACATTTTGTACGGGGTACTTTTAGTCCTCTGTGTGCGTTATTAGATACAGTTTATTAGGGATCTATATTGATGTACAAAAAAGTACCCCGCGAATAAACCCTCGTCTGCGCAAGCCTTTCTTTGGATGTGGATAATATACTCTACTCACTGGCAAAGCTGCATAGGTAAACTAATCTGTTATGAACGACTAGGTATATGTATTTTATCCGAGTTATAAATTTATTACAGAAAACTGTATAGAAAAATAACTCTATTTATTGTGATTTCTTTGATTATCGGACTGTATTTTTGGACAATCTTTGAATAACTAGAGCGTACTTAATACGATCTGTATTCCACCGCGATGATAATAACATAAGCCTTTACTTACAAGTTTAAGCCACCCTATACATAAAACTGCGGATCTCAGAGCCCGCCGTCTGAATTCCATTTGATCTGCATCTAACGACCGTATATCTGTGTAAAATAACATTTTAGTTTGAAATGTTTTTAAATTTAAAATTATGAGTTTTTTAACATAAGTGTATATTGATTTTATGACAATCAATGACAATTTTGAAAACTGTTAATTACTTGTTAAAATTTAAAATCGCGCAAAGGAATTGTCATTTGTACAGCCAAATTTATTTTGTGTCTTTTAACATAAAATTTTGGCGTGGCGTCTATGTGTATCGCGTTATTCTTCTCAATAATAGATTTAATTTTCTTTTGTGGTTATTAAATCATCAGTATGTGTTTTAGTTAGCGCTGTATTATATATAGGCAGATATGGCTATACTGCCTACCAAGATTTTTCCGTGTTTGTCTAGATCCATTTAAAAAAAGAGAACAATTAGCCGAATATGTCCCTCTATTGTGACTACTAGGTGGAACGTTCCGCAAATTGCATCGTCTCGCTTCGATTCCACCGTCTTACCTTTTCCTGCTACAATCGTCTGTTAGTGCTTGCCAGTGTCGTGTTAAAGTGTGGAGGGTAAGGCAGCCGATAAACGAATGTACGCGGCTTCACCACCCCACCACATGGACAGAAATGCATTAACATGTTTGTTGTCTGTAGACGATTTATCCATGAAATATTAGGTAAAGGTGGAGCTAGCACTCGAATTAATCACTTGAAATATATAACTTACATTATATCTCTGTCTATGAGGTCTCGTCATCTCTTTTTAAACAGATGTGTCAGAAAGAGAGGGTAAGACCTCAGAAGATGACAGCTGTATTAAAGGTTGTGTTTCATGTAGGTAGTAGAAGCCTTGCCTCCAGACATAATACAGCTTCATGGTTTTATCTTACCATCAGAAGCGACACCTGCTTACTTGCTATCCTATGATATATATTTTTTAATGTGAGCGTAAAACAGTGTCCACTGACTGTCTCGTTTCTTACCATGTATTATTACGTCATAAAGGATGCGATATATTATACGACACGCTAATTATCTACATGCGTACTTTTTTCCACTGTCCCTACGTAAAACATCGAAAGTGAAAATGGATACTTTACAGGAATGCATTTATAATTTAATTTATTTACAAAGGAGACTGATACCGTTCCATACAATCTTGGGCCCTCTTGTAATAGGATGAACATTATGTTAATTAATAGCTAGTTTAATATTATACAAATACTCAAAATTTTACAGGCTTTAGCAATCTGAGAAAATGTATATAAAATATTTACTAGAAGTAAGGTTACGGTACTACGGTATAGGTAGTTTAACCGTTTACTACTATATGAACAGCTGATACTGGTAATACAGGCAACTATGTTTCATGTTTATAAATTGACACAATACTAAAACACAGATTTTCGGAAACCACAAATTAAAGGATGCCTCCCTGTAAATACCTACGTAAAAAGACTAAAATCCGCGACTTGCGACTCTTGCTAGCCGTCAGTGATGTCAGTTGTAAGTGTCACTTTTGGCTGTATTAAATCCACAGACATTAAATTGTATTAAATTCGATAAAGTTCGATGTAATGTAATCAATCGATTATTTAAATTGTATCGATTGTATTTTTCGTTTTAAATTATAAATGGTTTGTAAAATAATTATGGTACTTACTGTTGATTAAACTAAATATTAGTCAAGAATACTCTTTTACATATACTTACGAGCTTCCATTTCGATTAAAATTAGATACGTAAATCGATTATAATTTTGTCGATTATACAATTATAGTACCACAAACTTATTTTCGTGATTTCTTTTTTCTCAGAAAGCGGATGAAGCGCATATTTTGAACTTTAAAAAAGAAATATGGTACGATTTTTATAAACCACACTTCAACCCTTTACACTTGGGCAGAAAAAATCCCATCTCCTTTGTCGTATAAGTTGCTAATTGGAATTAAATTTTTATATACGCTAAAATTTTATTAACAAATTCATGTGTATTCTATCGTTTTGTGCAAAAAAAAATTAAAATGAGCAATTCAGTGAAATAAAAATGTCATTTATTTTCAGTTTCGATACTGTACTTGGGGACAGTCTCTTTGTTAAAAGCACACATTTCCTTGTCTTTTAAAAAAAATATTTGACACGAAGATAGTATATTTTTATAAGGACATGAAACAACCCGGAACAAATTTTACTTTAAAAGTTAGTTAAACGTAATTTCAAGCAAAGAATCGATAAAATGCAATTAGCTTGTGGCAATTTGCGAAGCGTTTTCGTTCTGGTTAGCGATAATTAAAGCATTTTCACTACTACTTTGCTGTTTGAATATATAAAGCTGCTTGGATTATATTCAAAGTTCAAAGTTTTATAACTTAGGTATGATCATAACACTTAATATATCTGATTTTTTTATCGCTTTTATTAGCTTCGATCATATGTTTGTATAACGGAATATATTTATATAAGTGTATAACGGAAGATTTGTACATTAATTTGAAGTACTTTGAAACGTCGGATTATTTTGAACCTTGGCAATCTTATCAAGGAACGATGATAATACTATAATATAAATAGTTATTCCTGCTATCCTTATCAGCATCTTCAGGATTAGTGATTAATTTTTTTTACCCGCGGGGCTATCACGTATCTCACAATGCACAATTATCGTAATTGTTTAGTTATCGCAAGACATATAAAAGCCATATATATTAGTGGCAGTCTAAAAAACTAGCTTTTGTAGAAAATCGAACTAAAAAATAAATAATAGTTTAATAGCACCATGCACCTCACGCTTTTTTTACAATGCAATACAATTTTTTCTTATTTACACTATTCTTAATTTATTATTTTTATTATTTATTTATTTATTTATTCATTCTCATTTAGACATATTTTTACGGGTTACCCTAATGCAATAGTGTAGTCCTCACAATATCACAAAAACATATACAATTATAACAAATTAGAAAAGGTGATCTAAAAATCGTCATAGGTATACCAAAAAATCAGTATTTTACTAAAAATGTCTACTTATAAAAAAATAATCATAAGGAAAATATATTGGAAATCGGTTTTTACTACAATACATATTATATATTACTAAATATTGACATTTTTAGTAACATATAAATTTAAATTAATTTGAATTTTTTACTTTGGTTAAAGCGTGTCTTTTTAGTTTTTTAAACTATTATTTATTTATATCATAGGATAACTAACAAGTAAATGGCCCTCCTGATGGAAAAATAAACCATCGCCTATATAAACACCAAATACTATAGTAGTACGTATTTAGTTATCCATGTGGCGAGATATCAAAGAATTGTACATGGTTATAAACCAGCTACCTTGTCCTCCAAACCGGAACATGATAATGGCAAGAGTTGGCGCTATTGCGGCAGCAATGTAAGGCGGTGATACCAAAACTCCGGCAAGACGTTGCGGACATCTACCACTCAATAATACCCTAATTTTTAGGACAAAAATAATAGGACAAATTATATAAAAATTAACAGGACAAATTACACGTAGGTACTGGTTTAACCCAAAAGTAAGTAAGTTATTTGCTTGTGTTATGGGTGTTATTCAACGATACTAATACATAGAAATACATTAATAAATACTGGAATATATTTAATAAACACCTAAACCTGGAAATACAAACATGTATGCTCATCACACTTGTCCCTGTCGGGGATCGAACCCGAGCCCCGTCGATTGCGTAGTCTGGGTCGCTTACCACTCGACCAACGCAAACGGGGCGGTCAAAATATAATAATAATGCTTTTATTGATTCCTTACATCATCATATATAATTTTACAATATGTCATTTTAATAACTATTATTTTAAATGTATCGTTAAAGTAATTAACCGTTATATTTATATAAAGAATTGACATGTTACTAGATTTTTGTTGTATTTGGTATTTTGTACATGAACATATATTTTATATATCATTTTATATACATACATATTAGATATTTTTTAAGTTAATTGTTATTTGTGTCTGGAATATAAATACTATTGTTAATAAATTATCAATTATTTATGAATCCCACATATTGGCTAGAATCAATATCGAAAGTGTTGCCATTTGATTCAATGCCTCGTTTCCACTCGACCGGTCAAAAGGCGAGTGCATGAAATGCGTCAATCGATCTTGTTATCGATGAAACGTTGGCTATTGATATTCTGGGACTGTTCATTTTTAACGTGTGTTTGCACCACCTTTGACCGTTTACGTAGCGAATTGGAACTTTTTAGTATGGCAAATGTTGAATAAATTTTATTGAAAATTTAATATACGATATTTCACGAATGTAACAACTTTAACGAATCGTTGATAGCGATAGATTTTATTGGAATACTAGCGACCAGCCCGCGGTTTCACCCGCGTAGCTTTTGTTCCCGTGGGAATATCGGAAAGGTTTATATACTAAAACCTTTCTCAAGAATCAGTCTATCTATTAAAAAAAACCGCATCAAAATCCGTTGCGTAGTTTTAAAGATTTAAGCATACATAGGGACATAGGGACAGACAGAGAAAGCGACTTTGTTTTATACTATGTAATGATTTAGTTTGGTTTATGCTCAGATTAGTATTTAAATCAACAACCGATAAGAACGTCGTATAACTGGTAATTGTGAGATGTATGTCATAGATAAATATTCACTATGTGGTAAAGTAATGCATAGTCTCGTCCAGGTCTGGTACCACCGCCTTACCTATTCCTGCCGCAATAGCGTCAGTGCTTGTCGCTGTCGTGTTCCAGTTTGGAGGGTAAGGTATCCCGTGACACAGATAGCAAGGAAATGGTGCTTTGCTATCTCTTCACAAGGATGAAATTGCACCGTTAATATCTTTGGTATCTATAGGCGATGGTTTCTCATTCCGTCAGGAAAGTCATCTGCTTGTTTGCTATGTTACGGTATAAGAAAAACCCCGGAGCTAGCCGACATTTAACTAGCAATGGTTGGACGTTGTTTTATCAGTTTAGTTATTCTCGTAACACATTGGAGTAAACCTAAATATTTTTAAGTAGGAAACTATTAAGCTGTGGGTATAGTTTATGTCACTCCCGAATAACACAGCTTTGTAAAAGTGAAAGAATTTTTAAAATAGGTCGAGTAGTTTTTGATATTAATCGTAAGAAACAATCAATCAAAAACAAATAATATTAGTGAAGATTTAGCTTTTGAAGTAAATTTTCCCCATATGATTATGTGATGCATACTAAAATGAAACCTAGCGAGATCGTTTTTTCGCCCTCGAAATTCCGAAATCCCTTGCATATGCTAGCTATATTATACTAGCTGACCCGGAAAACATTTTGCCATACAAATTACTTGTGTTAAATATTTTATATATATATATATATATATATATATATATATATATATATATATATATATATATATATATATATATATATATATATATATATATATATATATATATATATATATATATATATATATATATATATATATATATATATATATATATATATGATAATCTGGATTTCGGAAACGGCTTCATCGATTTTTGTGAAATTTAGTATGCAACAGGTTTCGAGGGCAACAAATCGATCTAGCTAGGTTTTATTTTTAGAAAACGTCGTTTTTACAAAAAAAAATAGCAAGCAAAACTCGGTCATCCAGGTACTGTAATCAAAACGCTAAATAGTAGTATTTGTAATCTAAACATTAAATACGTGAAGTAAAAATTCTGGATCCCTTTTTAAGCAATTGCGCTAACGGTGGAATATTGAAATTTGGCAGAGCTAAAGTTTACATTGAGGAGAAATGCAGAAACTTATATTTTTAAATGAAATGCGTTGGAAATACATTGTAAATAAATAAAAATAAACTTTACACACGCTACATTCACGTGACATACATGATAATATACACACACGCATACTAAACTATTTTCTTAAACTTAAAAGAGATTTTATTGTTGTTGTTGTTGTTGTCGTCGCCTCTGTGGTCTAGTGGTCCAGCGTTGGTGTTGACCACATGAGGTCCCGGGTTCGATTCCCGGGTCAGGGACATAACAAAAGTGTTTTTTCAGTTTTCTGAGAAACACAAAGTTTCCCGGGATTGGAAAGTGCCCGGTTGGCGATAGTCTTGCCACCTATCACGTTTGTGGGATCAAGTATTTTCGGCTAATCGTGGGTTGTGTGCGTTGTCTTGTTGTGCCTCTACCTACCCCTTCGGGGATATGGTTGTGAAGATACTTTTTTTTATTGTTTATATGGTCGAATTTCGGCGACAGGCGATCGCGATCATGAAGTATTAGGTATAGGTGGCGCTAGAACTGGTATTTATTTACTTGAAAGAAATAGCTACGTTATAGCTCTTTCTATGAGGTCTCGTTATCTCTTTTTATACAGCTGTGTTAGGAAGAGAGGGTGAGACCTCAGAAGATGATAATACAGCTACACGATTCCGATATATAAAGTTATTTGCCATCCATTGCAAGAAACTTGATCTTAACATTTCATTTTTGTCGTACTATAAACTTTTAATTAATTACGAAGAAAAAACTTTACCTAAGTTTACCTGAATTTAGTCAATAGCGTCAAAAGCGAGAATACTCTGAAGTTATTAAGGATTTCGGATTAAACGATTACGAATCGCTATGAATTGAATGTCCTCAAGGTTCCTAAACTTTATTTTATTCCTGCAAAGTTAGAGAAATATCTTTATCAGTATAATATAATTATAATGTCACCATTCTAGACTATTTTAATGGAATTCTGAAAAGAAATTAGTTCCAAAATTGGTTCTAAATTAGTTCAAATACACTTAATCACTCTAAATTAGTACAAGACTTAAATAAGCCGCCAGATACACGACTATCTGGACTTTTCATATAAATATGAAGTGGATTTGTTTGTTTTTAAAACATACCTAACATTTGATATACATCACTATGCACATCTTCGCTTCAGGTGTATATACTGGGTAAATGAGAGAACCGTGCCATAATGATGTCACCATCATTGTTGACCCAGTCAAGACGTTGCTCGGTTGACGGTGGTTACGACATTTTGGTCGCAAATATATATCTTCGCCGTGTTGGTCCCGGGCTGCTTCGAAGATTAGACCAACTTCCGTTCTACCAGGCAGGTCGTAAAAGATGACCGAGTGGTTATGCGCGTCACTACCATCGTGACTACTACGTGGTAGAGTTCTGCATCGGCTCAGCCGGGTCTGGTACTAACGCCTTATCTATTCCTGCTGCAATAACGGTAGTGCTAGCTACTAGTGCTAGTAACGGTAGCTCATTGTCGTGTTCCGGCTTGGAGGATAAGGTAGCCGGTAAACTTATACATGTGGCATTAGACCTCGCCACAAGATAGCAACGCACCATTAACACCTTTGGTGTCTATATGCGACGGTTGACTCTTTTTACCAGGAGACCCATCTACTTGTTTGCTATCTTATGATACAAAGAAACATTCACATCTTTGACCTCTAAACGCGATGGTCGTCTCTTTTCATCAGGATAAACATCAGTTTCTTTGCTATTCTATCTATATACATAAAAATCAATTGCTGTCCGTTAGTCTCGCTAAAACTCGAGAACAACTGAACAGATTTGGCTAATTTTGGTTTTGAATTAATTGTTGACGTCCAGGGAAGGTTTAAAAGGAGAGAAAATATAGAAAAAAAATAAAAGCAGTTAAAAAGGCAGAACTACGTTTGCCGGGTCAGCTCGTAATATTGTAAGGCGGGCTATAGGAGAGACAATTAAACACGAAAGTTGGATCAATACTGACTCTTTAATATTAATAATAAAACATTTATAACATTAGAATATAAGTAAATAAGGCTGGTTATACACAATAGGTTGGCTACACACTACATCTCCTTCCCAAAAAGTGAAATTACATTATGATTTTGCTTTTTTTTATATTAAAATACGACACAATGAAGTGTAAAAGCTTAAGCTAATTAATATAAAATAAATTGTTTATACGAATACATAGGTATGTGTACCTACAATGATACACATTATAATAACATAAAAATAAAAATACAAATACAAATGAATTTATAAGTTATGGTTTAAAAAAATAATAATTAACTTGATGTAAACAATTTAGTACGATTTTTATGGATTATGTCTAATTTTCCATTTTTGTTTATCTGAACATTTGGTGACATGTCTTTTACTACTACATAAGGACCTGAATAGATGCTTTCCATTTTATTACAATTTTCATTTTTTATTAAAATTAAATCATTTGGTTTGTAAACTATAGGATTAATACATTTATCATAAACATTTTTTCTAGCTAACTTACTTTTAAATAGATTTTCCCTTGCTACCTTTTGAGACATTTGCAGTCTAAATTTTAATTCCAAAGGATAACTTTCTCTACAATATCGGTATTTAAATTACTAGGAAGCGAACATACCTTACCAAATACTAACTCGAAAGGCGTGAATTTAGTTTCCGAATGAACAGATGTGTTGAAGGAGAAACACCAATATGGAAGCCATTGGCTCCATGCGTCTGGGTGGTTATCAGTTTGTATACGCAAGAAAGAACTTAAATTTTTATGCGAATTTTCCAATGCGCCTATACTTTGGTGGTGGTAAGCGGTAGAACTTAAATGATTTATTTTTAAAAGTTTACATACCTCTTGGAATACAGAAGACATGAATTCAGATCCTCTGTCTGTTGCGATCTCCTTAGGTATCCCGTAGCGAAGAATGAAACTATTAACTAGAGCTTGAGCTACCTCCTCCGATTTTTTCGAAATTAAAGGATGAGTCACTACATATTTAGTTAACTCGCATTGCAAGGTAAGTATATAAGAAAAGTTATAATAATCCCTATCTAACGGTCCTACTAAATCTAAAAATATTTTATCGAAAGCTGACTTCGCCGTCGAAGTAACGACCATTTGCTCTTTAACGAGTCTACTATATTTTTCTTTTTGACATTTCGGGCATTTTTTTACGAATTCCCGAACATCTCGTTCTATACCTGGCCAATAAAAATATTTCTTAATGTTATTCACCATCCTTATCATACCCGCGTGGCCACTGGTGGGTAAGAGATGGAAGTCGTTTAGAATAACTTTTTGGTCATCTTTATCCTCAATTCTTCGTACGTCATTTATTATATAAAATCGCGGTGCGCACCTATCATTTGCCATTTTAATCTCACTTAGCAATTCTTCTACAAATATATCATTTTTACTATTTTTTATTATACATATTTCGTCGACGTTTATTATATTGCAAAATTTATTCAGCTCCCTCACAAAAGCGACTCGCGTCAGTTGTGATCGGAAGTCTGGATTAATAAAAATTGTTAACTTACTTTCAACATAACAAAACGCGTTTTTTTTCCATGGTAATCTTATTTTGTTTCCGTAAACTATCTAAGTCTTTTTCTCTATAAATCTTAGTTCTACTGCCTCTCTTGGTTTTGTATGACTCCCCACGACACTCGGTTGATCAGGCCAAGTGCAGTCAGAAGTCGTACTATCCGGAGGGCGTTGCAATTTTCTCGCTTGTGCCCTAGTTGTCACATTTATATAAGGCTCACTCATGCTTTTTAAATCTTCTGATGTAAAAGAAATTCGAGACAAGGCATCTGCAGCTGCGTTGTCTGAACCCTTTACATATTCTACAATATAGTCGTACTCCTCTAATATCAATCTGAACTTCATAAGCCTACTTGATGGATCCCGCATGTTAAAAAGGTAAACTAAAGGACGATGATCCGTCAATATTTTGAATTTCCTTCCGTATAAGTACGGACGAAAGTATTTAACAGCCCAAACTATCGCCAATAACTCTTTTTCAATAGTTGGATATCGCTGTTCTGCGCTATTTAAACTTCTACTTGCGTAAGCTACTGGTTTTTTATTTTTATTACTTAATATTGCGCCGATTGCGTAACCTGAAGCGTCTGTTTGTACTATAAACTGATTATTATCTGAAAAATCGGGATATTGGAGTACCGGGGGAGAAACTAAACATTCTTTTAACATTTCAAACGATTTTTTACAATCCTGATCCCAAACAAACGGTACATTTTTTCTACATAATTTATTTAAAGGATAAGCTTTTTCCGCAAAGTTTGGTATAAATTTTCTGTAATAATTAACAAAAGCAGTAAAACGTTTGACCTCGTCAATGGATTTTGGGCAAGGATATTTTTTGACTATGTTAATTTTCTCTGGATCGGGAACTACGCCCTTGCTTGTGACTATATGTCCTAAATAAAGCATTTCCTTTTTCAAAAAATCACATTTAACCGGATTAAGCTTTAATTTAACTTACCTTAGCCTTTCAAAAACATCTTGTAAATTTTTCATTTTTTCGCCTAAATTTCGACCAAAAACTACTAAATCGTCTTGGAAAATAAGGCACTTATCATACGAAAGACCTGTCATAGCTATTGTCATCATCCGAAAAAAACGAAGACGGACTGGTCTTAAGTCCCATTGGCATCCTTGTCAACTGGAACTGACCAGAACCAAAAGCCGTATACTTTCGACTGTCTGTATTTAGCTCGACATTATGAAAACCTTGATAAAAATCTAAATGACTAAAATATATGCAACCTGATAAGGAATCTAGAATTTCTGTTATGTTAGGAAGAGGGAATTTATCATCTTCAATACAATTATTTAACTTCCTATAATCAACTACTAACCTCCATTTTTTCTCACCGCTAGAATCTAACTTTTTTGGAACTAGTAACAAAGGACTACTCCATTGACTTCGACACTTTTCTATAATTCCTTCCTTTAATATTTCTCCTATTTGCCTATCTATCTCTTTTTTCTGAGCATGTGGTAATCTATATGGTTTAGAAAATATAGGCGTTACGTTAGGTTTTAAAGTTATTGAATGTTTATAAATATTAGTCGTGGTTAAACTATCTCCCGGTAAATAAAATATATCACTGTATTTTGCACATAAATTCTCTACCGACATTTGTTCTTCTCCATTTAAATGTTTTAATTGTAATAAGGAAAACAATTTTTTAACCCGCGTTGCGTTCGTTTCACTTTGTGAAAAGGAACAAATGTTGTAATCGTTAACGCTATGGATAGTCGGCTTAATTTTTTCAAGTGAAACATAATTTTCAGTCGTATTTAATATCTTTACCAGTATCTTACCACATACTGGTTTTACTAACGAACTGGCTAAGTAAACTCCGTCGCTGATATGTGACGCGCAAACTAAGCATTCGTCTTTTAAATCTGTCGTTATGTAATGAATAGATTCGCATCTCGGTGGGATCTCTAAATATTTACTACTAATACTAATAGGTAAACTAAACTTACTATTTTCGACCGAAAACGTTATTACGTTATGACTAAAGTCCAATACCGCGTTATACTTAGTCAGAAAGTCCTGACCGATGATGCCATTCGCCCTAATCGGTAAGAAATCAAATATGTAAAATTTGTGTCTCAAATGATAACCATTTACATTGAAGTTTAAATAACAATATCCGATTGTTGTCACTTTGCCACCGATACCGTTTATAGAGATGCTCTCTTTGTAATACGAAATCTGTTCTTCTATAACATGTTTATACTTTAGCGCAGAAATTGATGCACCGGTATCAAGTAACCAATGTAGTGCACGGTTGTTTATAGGCAAACTAATTAAACAATTACTATTGCAAGATAAAATTTTAGTCTCGAAAAAACTTTATATTATTATTTTCCGTATTAGACGGTTCCGCCTGCACTTCCGGTTCCGAAATGACGTTAACTATATGAGAGTTACTATTACGCATCCTTTGATTTCGATTATTACGAGTGTTATAGTAAAACTTACCTCTATGCGCCGGGCGGGTGCGGGTTGGGGTCTGGCTGTGCTGTTGCTCGCGGTAACCAGTCCAGCCACCACGACGACCATTGTGGTTGTGGTATCCACCCCCGTGCGGCCTACGCTGCACATATCTCTGGCTAGTGTGACCACGATGACCTCGCGCGGAATTGTGCCTAAAAGCCCTTTGAAATCTACCGTTATTATGATACATACCAAGTACTTCCCCTGAACATGAAGCCGAGGTGATTTCCTCATCCTGCGCCGCCTGGAT
This sequence comes from Apodemia mormo, assembly GCA_036924255.1. Taxonomy (NCBI): domain Eukaryota; kingdom Metazoa; phylum Arthropoda; class Insecta; order Lepidoptera; family Riodinidae; genus Apodemia; species Apodemia mormo. The sequence continues at coordinate 6,641,491 of JAUPFN010000016.1, forward strand.
GGCGTCCTTGAGCGAGCTATAATTACGAGCTGCTAGTATAGTGCTCAATCTACGGTTTCGCAGCCCATTGGAGAATTTTTTAATCGCATATTGTTCGTTTAAAGGTTTTAAAACTTTATAATTATCAGAATTTCCGTTGGCCTGTGAAACTGTAAGCTGAACGAAAAGTTCGGATATCTCTTTACCATAGTCCTGTATAGATAATTCATTCTGTTTCATAGAAGTTAATTTAGATTGTAATGCCGTAGCAGATATTTGTGGTAATAATATATTTTTCATATCACTTAATAACATATCTACATTAGAATAACTTGAACTTAATCTTAATTTAGCAGTTTGGGATAACCTACTTTTTAATACAAAATTAATCAATTGTTTGTATCAATCAAATCAATCAATCAGCTGCCGAGAGAGTAGAGCTGTAGTACTCAATATTATCGATTAATTGTCTGGTGTTAGCCTCTTCATCAGTCATGAGCGGCAATAAATTTAATGCAGTTTTTAGGTCGAAGGTAGACATTGTTACAGATTTGCTACCCTTACACAATTCGATTACTTCGCCATAAATTTTTTGAAAAGTTTCAATATACTTATAAATTAATTCCGTATCTTCCTGTGACACTTTACCTTTCTTTATATTATTCGTAACTTGAGTAACACAATAAGAATATTTCATAAAAACATCATTTGCTTCACAAAGCTTCTTAGTTAATATATTTCCTATCCTACGATCTGGACCAATTTTAATTAGATATACTCTTATGGCTTCGATATTACGACACAATATTTCTAAATCTGATGCCATAACTAGCCATAAAATAAGTTGCTTTTTCCTATAACTGAATACATTTTTATATTCATAATAAAACTAGTAGATACTTACATACCATTAAAATATACCTATTATGCAAATAATTAAATATAATATAAAAGTCACAATATAATGTTCATAGTTCGTAGTGAAAATATAACGTGATAGGTATGTCCCTGAAAATAGGAATCACTGGACGCGAGACCGTAATAATCGAACCGAATTATGGTTTTTCATCACCGAAAATTATTAACGCACTTTTTTTTTTAACACTTTATATGCACTTTATATACACTTTGATAAAAAACCGTAGTCTAGTCAAACTTCTCCCTCATTTATGGTTGGCCTTTGAAGTCTGCGTAGAAATGAACGCCGAAGAGTATGATGGTGTATTTGCTGGTCAATCCATTACAGGTGACATCTCCGGTAAATTCTGTATATGCCATATATTATTACAAGTACTATCAACGTTAGTATTAGTAGCAAAATAATGTTCGTGGCTCCTAAATGTGTTCTTATTTCCTCCACTGAAGCTTGGTTATTGCCCCCAGCGGCGTTTTGAGCTAAAATTACCTCCTCTTTAGATGTAGAGGTACCCATCTTTTTCAAAATTTAGAAAAGTAAAACTCGTAATCTATGTTAGAAGATATAAGATTATGTATGGAAAATTCCCGCTCAACCTCGTAGTCATAGTCTAATTTCGTCCCAATATGGACATGGAATTTCAAACAAACCGAGCCTCTGCCACACGCATTGGCAGGGTCGCCATGTAAGGCGGGCTATAGGAGAGACAATTAAACACGAAAGTTGGATCAATACTGACTCTTTAATATTAATAATAAAACATTTATAACATTAGAATATAAGTAAATAAGGCTGGTTATACACAATAGGTTGGCTACACACTACAATATAATAAAAATACCTTTGTAAAACAGTACAAGACTCAACAGAATCTTTACAATACGGAATATCAACAGTATCTAAGCACTCTCGTTATCTTTTCAAGCGGATGTAAAGTTATAAAATAGACGTTGATCTTACAAAAAATACTAAAAGAACTAAACTTAAACATCCTTAAAACATATACGAGGCAATTTTTCAAAGATTGGACTCAGAGTATCAGCGATATGTCAAGAAAAGCTTACGGCAAAAGTTTCGATATCACGGCCGAAGTTTTTGAAATATCTAAAAGTTGAAGTAACAAATTTTAAGACTCCATTCACCCAGTTCAGTTTAGAAGTTCAATTTCATTCCTGTTTTCATCATAAGCTTTAAGTTATCTTACATTTGATTAAATTTTTCATATAAACATCTTGATTTTAGATAAGTCATTTCATGTTTTATTTGAAGTTAAGATATTGTCTGAGAAACAAGCAATTTAATGTTACTTATGTAATTTTGTTTTTTTTTTTATATCATAAGATAGCAAACAAGCAGATGGGTCTCCTGATGGAAAGAGTCAACCATCGCCTATAGAGACCAAAGATGTTAATGGTGCGTTGCTATCTTGTGGCGAGGTCTAGTGCCACATGCATAAGTTTACCGGCTACCTTACCCTCCAAACCGGAACACGACAATGACAAGCATTGACGCTATTGCGGCAGGAATAGGTAAGGCGGTGGTACCAGACCCGGGCGAGACAATGCAGAACTCTACCACCTAGTAGTCACGATGGTAGTGACTCGCATAGCCAATCGGTCGCCTATTACGACCTGCCTGGCAGAACGGCAGTTGGTCTATTCTACAAAGGAGCCCGGAACCAACACTGGGAAAATGTGAATGTAATAACTCGTAAATTTATGGAGCTTACTTTGAACACTGAATGTCGTCGGCACTTGGTAAAACTCCATGTTAACTTGGATTTATATTATATTAAAAGCACTTACACTGTTTTACTTGATTTTTATTTATTAAAACCAACCTGTTTCGCGTTTTAACGCACCATCAGAGCAAAAATAAGTATTATTTAATCCGTAGTATTATTTAATTGTAGTAATTAATCAAGTTAAACAATACAAGTGCTTTTAATACAATATAAATCCAAGTTATGGAGCTTACTTTAAAACTGTAATCTGTGTTGAACATAATTTAAATTTCGACGAGAAATGATTTAACTTGATTACGTCAACAGGCTTCACTACATAGTATAAAACAAAGTATCTTTCTCTGTCTGTCTCTATGTCCATATGTATGCTTACATCTTTAAAACTCGCAATGCATTTTGATGCGGTATTTTTTAATAGATAGATTGTTTCTTGAGGAACGTTTTAGTTGAGAACGTGAGAAACCAGTTTACCACTAGGTGGCGCTGTACAAATCACATACAAATTCCTAGTAAACTCGAAACGCGCTCACGATCGAATGCGAAAAGAAAAACTCACACTTAGCACTCTGGTGTCGATACGGTAAAACGTTAGCTAATAGCTCAAATACCCTATTCCGGCGCGCAGCGTATACGTATACTATAATCCGAAACGAAAGGAGTTATAACTCCTAAATTTCTTTATATATAAGGAACCCTAAAAAACTCACTTCAAAATACATTTTTACTAACTCTATAAAATACTGTGGATGAGTCAACGATCCGGATGTAAAGCGAAATTGAGGGAAAATATTCATTTGTTGTGGAAATTTGATTGCCTCCAGCGAGCGGCCCGGTGATTGGTACACTATACACAAAGGTCCTCAGATTAACTTTTTTAAAGTGGGGATTTAAAAATATTTTATTTTGGAATAAAATATTTTTGATTGTATTTCATTCCAGAAGTCTATTACGGTTAATCCGATAAATATTAATCTCTATTTATGATTTATACTTAATACTTATGATTATTACTACACTTTAAGATATTTATCAGTCAATAATCAAAAATAAAACGTATTGGTGCGCCTCAAGGATATGTTTAAGACGTTTTTCATTTCTTTATTTCGAAAATGTTATCTCATACGTTCACTGTATTTAAAAACTAGCTGTTGCCAGCGACTTCGACCGCGCGGACTTCGTTTACTCCGCACAGCACCTGGCCGCTAGGTGATAGCGTGATAATAAGTAGCCTATATATTGACCCGACCTGTTAGTAATATTCATGCAAAATTTGAAGTAGATCCATGCAGTACTTTTTGAGTTTACCCCGGAGATACATACAGACAAACAGATAAACAGACAAAAATTCTAAAAACTATATTTTTGGCTTCGATATCGATTGTAGATCACGATTATGTATTATCTACTACTGAATTGTGTTATTTTATTCGTGCTTATTTTGTATCATAAGTTAGGCGGTAGTCAACTAACAGTTAGCTCTTCTGTGACAAGAAAGTAATGTCATATGCATAAGTTTACCGGCTACCTTACCCATCAGCATAATAGTAATAAGCATGAACTCCATTGCGAAAAGAAAAGGCAAGGCAATGGTACCAAACCCGATCGAGACTTTGCATAACCTACCAAAAGGAAAAAGTTTGACTACCTAATAGGCACAATGGTAGTCAAACTTTTGCCTTTTTCCCAACTGCTTGGTAGAATTGCAGATGATCTATTCTTCTAATAGGGCCCGGACCAACTTGGGACCAAATGCGAATAGCCAGTAAACTTGCGCAAGTCTGCTTGCTTGTTTGCTTTCTTGTATTATCTTAAGAATTCTTATAGTGGATTCATCATATTTGTTGTACATTGGGTGTTTTATTTATTTTAATACTAGTTTTTTTCCACGGCTTCGCTCGCGTTAAATTCATTTTAGGGAGATGTGGGTTAGAGACAAAAAGTAGCCTACGTCACTCTTCATCTCTTCAACTACCTCCATTTAAAAAATCACGTCAAGTCGTCGCTCCGTTTTGCCGTGAAAGACGGACCAACAAACACACTTTTCCATTTATTATATTAGTATGGATTGATTTGACTCTTCATCTCTTCAACTACCTCCATTTAAAAAATCACGTCAAGTCGTCGCTCCGTTTTGCCGTGAAAGACGGACCAACAAACACACTTTTCCATTTATTATATTAGTATGGATTGATTTGACGTGTTCTTTTTTGTTTTATTGTTTTATATCTTAAGATAGCAAACAAACAAATGGCTTTCCTGATGGAAAGAAAAACCATTGTCTATAGACATTAAAAATGTTAATGGTGCGTTGCTATCCGCGTGGCGGAATGGCAATGCCACATGCATAAATCTACCGGCTGTCTTACCCTCCAAACCGGAACACGGCAATGACAAACATTGATGCTGTTGCGGCAGGAATAGGTAAGGCGTTTGTACCAAATACCCGGGCGAGACGTAGCGGAACTCTACCACCTAAGTCACGATGATAGTAACATGTATAGCCAATCGGTTGCCTTTTACGACCTCCCCGGCAGAACAGCAACTGGGTCTATTCTTCAAAGAAACTCGGACCAACACGGGTATTGCTGGTCGAGTGGTAAGCGAACCTAACTACGAATCGATAGTTCTTGGGTTCAATTGCCGACAGGGACAAACAAATTTGTGATGAGCAGATGTTTATATTTCTGAGTTTGGATGTTTAATACGTATATAACACTATTTATAAATGTATTTCTATGTATTAATATCGTTGACTAACACCCATAATATATTAAGTAAATAATTGGCTTGCTTATTATAACATTTAAAAAAATACAATATTAAAAAATAAATATATATAAATAGATTTCCCATCGACGGGAGCCTTGCAGCTTAGCCGCTGGTCAGGGCGGCAGAGAAAGAAACCTCCTCACGATACGTGCCGTTCCCAACACTGCCGGTTTCTGTATCTGGCCCTTAATCCATAACTGTAGGGAGAACTTCCGTAGATGTTGGTCGAGACTTTTCGCTACTAAACCGTTTACAGAAACAACTATCGGGACAATTATTGTTGACTCCACACCCCACATGTCGGTAATCTCGTGAGCTAAGTCCAAATACTTAGATAGTTTTTCTTTTGCTGCTTTCATGAGGTTATCGTCATGCGGGATTGTGATATTAACAATAAATGCACGGCACTCCATTCGATCTACCAACACGATATCAGGCCTATTTTTTTCATTGTAGAGGGGGCAAACGAGCAGATGATGCATCTGATGGTAAGCGATCACCGCCGCCCATGGACATCTGCAATACCGGGGGTATTGCAGCTGCGTTACCGGGCTTTTAAGAATGAATAAGCTCGTTTCTTGAAGGTCCCTAAGTCGTATCCATTCGGAAATACTCCTATTGTGATAATAGTCCTGTCCGTGATATTATTATTATTATTATTGTAAGTGGTAGGCCCACCTACTAATATAATAAAGTTAAAGATATTGTTGTTTGTTTCATAGCGCTAATCTCTGGGCGAATCAATTGGATTTACAAAAATATTTTTGTGTTTGATAGCCAGACTCGAGAAGAAGGTTATAAGTTATTAAAAGCTACAATAAGTCCTAAAGAAAGCTAAAGAAACGTCACAAACAAAGAAAGTCCTAAAGAAAGCTAAAGAAACCGTTGTCTGCCTCTTTCTGATTGTTTTATATCTTACATTCCAAAAGGACAAACTAAGTTATGACATGGAAATGTACTCGACTCTTTCAAAGACTTCGTCTTTTATCAAGCCGAGCTGTAACATCTGTGATGGATAATATAATTTATTTACTTAACTTACTTCATAACGTATAGTCATATTATGCCTTATTCGCTTAGAATACGTTACGTGAGAAAATTTTATTGACTTCTATTTTGTCGCCTATTCTTTTATTAAAGCTATTATTATCCTCATGTTGTTTTAAGTCTCCCTTGAATAGGAGACTATATACCTATCTACCATTCAACTTACTTTTTAGTTGATACCGCGTGCTATAAATCTGAAATGATATCATGCTAGATTGGAAATATATGCTTGTTTCCTGTCGTAAAAATTGTCCCATGTTGCTCCGGACACACTTTAAAGAATAGACTAACTGTCGTTCTGCTAGGCAGATCGTAAAAAGCGACTGATTGGCTATATATGTCATTATCATCGTGTCTACTAAGTGACAGAGTTCCACAACATCTCGCCCGGGTATATCTCATAGTACCACCATTTTACCTATTCATGCCGCAATAGCGTTAATGCCTGATATTATTGTGATACGATTTAAAGGGTAAGATAGTCCGTGGACTTATGCATGTGGCATTGCCGTCCCGCTACACAGATAGCAATGTACCCTTAACAGCTGTGTTGCTTATAAGCAATGGTTTATCTTTCCATCAGGAGAGCCATCTGCTTGTTTGCTATCTAGTGATATAAAATAAAAGATTATATAAAACTATGCGTACATAGTTTTATATTTTAGTATCATTATATTAAAATTAAATTTAGTTTTTTTCCGTGTTTTTTTTAATTTATATTTTGTTATGACATGCTGAACTCAATTTTATAGCTTTATCCCTTTTAAATCTTACGAAATCAAATCATATTACGAAACTTTGATAAACGAAATGAATTATTGTAATGCAGGTTCACAAAGTATAATATCTGCATCTGCAAGATGTTTTTTATGTCATGGCATAGCGAATAAGTAAATATTTCTTCTGATGAAAAAAGATAACTATTCTTCTATAAACACCAAATATTTGAATGATACGTTAGTATCCGTTTTCTCGGGATATAATGCAACATATCATGTTTATCACCTATGGAGCCAGAACAAGGCACAATCACCAATTCTATCGACTATTGCAATAGGAATAGATAAGGCAATAGTACGAAACTCGATTGAGAAGTTACAGAACTCTATCGCCTTATTAGAAGTCATTATGCTAGTGAATACGCATTAGCCTTCTCTCTCCTTTTATGAGATATCAACAGTAGAGGTGTGATAAATGGCTTATTTTTGTTAACCAGCTTAAACGTTGTACTTATTTTCATAAACGCGTTTATTAAATAGCTGTTCACTTAAAATGCTTTTTGTAGAAAACGCTTGTAATAAGCCAAACGAGTACAAACGCGAAAACGAAACACACACGCTTTGCTGAAGACAACGACATTTCGCTGTCGAACTAAAAACGTTGTTACTTTAGCCCATGTTGGTTCCAGCCTCCTTTGTAGAATAGACCAACTGCCGTTCTTCCAGGCAGGTCGTAAAAGGCGTCTGATTGGCTACGCGAGTCACTACCATCGTGGCTACTAGGTGGTAGAGCTCTGCATTGTCTCGCCCGGGTCTGGTACTACCGCTTTACCTATTCCTGCAGCAATAGCGTCAGTGCTTGTCGCTGTCATGTTCCGGTTTCGAGAGTAAGGTAACCGGTTAACTTATGCATGTGGCATTAGACCTCGCCACAAGATAACAACGCACCATTACTCACAAGTGTCTATAGGCGATGGTTGACTCTTTCCAACAGGAGACCCATCTGCTTGTTTGCTATCTTATGATATATATAAAAAATACTTGTTGCTTATTAAAAGAAAGTTAACCAATCAAATTTAGCAGTCTGAATATATTTTACACTTATAGTCGCTAATAAATACATTTAAATTTTGTAAATTTTTATCAATGTCATATTTTGCTTTACTCATATTAAAATAAGGTTACTTTTCAATTACGCTGCAAAAAGCGTACGCTTTTATTTAAACAAAAACTGCTTTTAAAGCATGCTTATATGCTTGTATGGAAAAGCAAATTTTTTAAGTAGTTTTTTGTTTAAATGCTCATCTCTGATCAACAGCTTCACAGAGCCTCGTCGCGGTATGGTATCAACGCTTTACCTATTTTTACACAATAGCGTCAGTGTTTGTTACTGTGGTGTTACGGTATGGAGCGTAAGGTAATCGATACATTAATTTACCATAATAAGAATAGTAACGCATCATTAACACCTTCAGTGTCTATAGGCGATGATTGTATCTTTTCATCAGGAGTGCCATCTTTTCATTTGCTTACCAACTATATAAGATTTATTTTATCTCTGTTAAATACGATTTGCTACAGGCGATGGTTGACTCTTTCCATCAGGAGACCCATCTACCTGTTTGTTTTTATATGATATACAATAAAACGAGCAAAATATAAATGTTAAACAGAAATACAAAGAATATCTGAAGCATGATAAATGTCTCTTTAGTATGAGTGTACGTGTAAGTTATTAGTTGAAGTGGTTATTGTATAAACACGAGAACGCAGTCCAACTTTAGATGAGAACATCGCTGGGACACCGTAACGCTTGTAAACATTAGCTCCTATATTTCGTTATAGTTGAACTAGTTTGAGTAATCTCAATTATGTAATACAAGCACCCATAGTAGTTTCCGTGGTATTACTATAATATGTTCATTTCAATAGAAATGATAATATTTTTTGTATATCCTATAGTAAACAAACTGATAGCTCTCCTGATGGAAAAAAATATAACCATAGCCAATACATACTAAATTGGGAACATCGCTGGGACATCCTGCCACTTCTAAACATTGATTCCTACATTTTGTAATAGTTAAACTAGTTTGAGTAAACTCACTTAATATAGTTTTTATATCCTATAGCAAACAAACATATAGGTTATTTTTCTTAATGGAAAAAATAACCATAGCCTATGGATACCAAAGATGTTAATGGTGCGTTATTGCCTGTGTGGTAAGATGGGTATGAATGCCACAAACATAAGTTAATTATGCCTTGCCTTGCCTTCTAAAGTTAAACACTTTTTAGCCTCCTTTTATTATTTACGAGATTCCTAGCAGTAAAGCAGTTGATAAATATAACAGAAATACAGAGAATATTTGAAGCGTGATAATTATGTCTTTGATATGAGTGTACGTGTAAGTAATTTGTTGAAGTGGTTGTAACAGACTTCATCTATCCCTTAAGAGGTTTAGTGTAATAAAAGAAAATAATAAGAATCTATACTATTTTTTTTTGTTAAAAATATGTCTGAATTATGTTTAATAAATAATATCAATGGAATCAAAGATAAAAATAAATAAAAAAAACTAATTCTCATTAATATATAAGACCTAACATATAAACATATAAAACCTTAGAAAAGGGGAACGAAAAAAAAAAGGGATGACAGGATTTGAAAAAATAAGGGAAAAAAAATTTGAAAAATTTAAAGAGAGAAAATGGAAAAGAAAAACGGAGGTTATAAATAGACCTGAAGATGGGAAAAAAGGGATTTTGCTTCTCGGATGAGGAAAGGGATTTTGTTTCGCGAGTGAGAAAATGAATGTTGAAATTTTCATTTTAGAGATTAAGAAGAAGAAAGTTCTAGTGAGAGTTTGAAAGTTCTTGATTTGACGAAGATATTCTTCGTTTGATACAATAATTATGAAAATCTGTGGGAAATTTGAAAGTTTTGACGTTAGAAGAAATATTCTTTGCTTGATACAAAATTTATTAAAACAAGGATTAAGCTGAGAATATCTCAGTGATATTCCGGAGTGTAAATAATATTGGAAATATTCTTAATGTGAAAAAAGGGATTGGTAAAAATTGTATTGATCAAAAACCGTGAGTATGTAGAATAGAGATTTATTCAGGGATTACGTATGTACTTATGCAACTTCGTATTTGATTTGGTAGTCGTTGGGTTTATTTAAATCTAGCAGTATTGGTAGAATGTAGTTTTATTAGAAGGTAAATCTTTTGAATGCTGTCTATACAACTTTAATAAACATATTACCGATAAATATGTGATTAGGTTTACAAGAATGAAATTGTGCAAAATGTTGAGTAAAGGTGGATCGATCCTTGACTGAGTGAAGAATGTTTGTTGTATGAAGAAAGGAAATTATTTATTTTAAGGAATAGCTGTTGAAAAGATATTTAATAACATGGGAGAAACGTGGACTTGTTTGCTTTATAGAAATTGTGTGATATTATTATTAGGGAAGTCTATTTTGATTTTAGGAAAATAAAACCTTAATTTCTGTTGTTATTTAAATGTTCTTTTCTTTCCATGAAAATGTGAGCAATGGTTGTGGAGCTATTGCTGCCTCACAGTCTTGCAGCAGGGTTGCTCATCAGGACGCAGGATAAGTCGGAATTCTAAACAACACAGGTGATGTAGTTTTCCAATTTAAATTAAATTAGTGTGTGTGATAAATAAATCATTTTGATTTTATTTCAGCAGAGTCGTACAAGTGACTAAGATTATTATGTTTGTATAACTATACTAGACTAAGTAATGGCTTTACTTTATCAAATTTCAGTGCTTGACGGATAACAGTTTATTAATTAATTAGGAAATGGATTTATGGACTTAATTATATGTATATAGATTTTCATCATCGGTATTTAAAGGAAACCCATTGCCTTTAGACACTATTGTTATTATACCTATACCTCACAATTGGCTAATATTGCTATGTTTATTTTTCACAGGAATAAGTAATGGCTTTGCATTATCAAATGCCAAAAGCATGTTGGCTAAATAGCTTATTAACTAACAAGGAATAGATTTATGTGCTTTAATTGTTTATACTATACTTTTACCATATGCATTTGAACTATCATTATTGCATCTTTACCTTACAAATGGCCGATATTGCTATGTTTGTTTATTTTTCATAGGAGTAAGAAATGGCTTTGCATTACCAAATTCAAAGGCATGTTGGCTAAATAGCTTATTAATTAGGAATAGATTTAAGTGCTTTAACTACTTTATACTATACTTTCATCATCGTCATTTGGAGGAATTCCATTGTTATTAGTTACTAATACTACTGCACCTGAATTAATATTATCAACTAGTTTCAACGTACAATTCGCAACATTATAGAAGCGAATCCCGCTGGATCACTAGATTTCCCGGGATAATAAATAGCCTATGTACTAATCCAAGTCATCAACTATCTGTGTTTAAAATTTCATTCAAATCCGTTTCGTAGTTTTGCGTGCGTTTTTATCTTTTAAAATCTACTAACTGGTGATAGTTACCACATATCTTTATAGATGAGAACCGGCTAAGGAAGTTCTTAGAATAATTTCCATAGTACAGTTGATCCTGCTTGTTATTTAAACTTTAGGGATCGAGAGCTGATTCCTTTGGAGTCTTCGAGGCCGCGTGGGGGCGACTTCTTAGCTGTCGTCGGAGCTGAATGCAGAGTTACTGTAGGTTTGTTGCAGAGTTGGAGGTATGGCTAATACGATTTTATTTCTGCATTGTTATAATTTTGGGCAGTTATAATTTTTTTTTATGAAGGAACAATTAGGTGATAGGGTAGGGCGTGTAGATATTAGGTGGAAGAATTGATGCTTTAATATATTGAGGAATTTAAGGAATACTTTGTTTATTATTGACTTTCAATTAAAACTAGGTGATTCAAGCTTAGGAAATATTTATTATAGAAACTTTCTCTAGTTAAAATGATTACTTGAATTAATGCTTCAAATTGGATTAGGAGGAAATAGGAACTTTTAGGAATTGAAGGCAGAAGGTCTGTTACTGTAGGAATAATATATTACAACCAATAAGTGGGGGCATAAATCTACACAAAATTCACACGAAAACCTACCTTAATATGAATTATTAAAATTATGAAATGTTAATACGAATTATTATATCCTATTATAAAACTAAATATTAACTAATACGTAAATTGATTGCATAGGCCAGTCTCTTAAAATCAAATCTTCATAAAACATTATTTTATTTACAATCAAATTTAAAACCGAGTACAAATATTAAACGAGATAATCACAAACTAATACAAATTACTCTCTTCGTGTCTAACAAAGGAATAATTAATATGAACTGAATTGTTGAATTAAATTTGGAGCGAGAATCTTAAAAGACTTTAATAAAGCTTCAGGGAGTTAGAGTACAAGAGAGGAATGAATGAACTTGAGTCCAAACGTATTATGTTTATTTAACCATATTTTGTATAAATTATTTACTTAATTTAATTAATTATTTATTTATTTTATTCTTATTTTATATTATTTATATAGGGATTTAGGAGGATAGGAATTATAATATTAAACTTCTTTATCAAATTAATTCTTTTGGATAATTGAAATATTGTTTATAGTGACAGTGCATAACAGATCTTTTAGTAAGATAGGAAGTTTACTAAATAAATCTGAAATTAAGGTTAATTACTAATTTTGGATTAGATATTTTTACCTTTTACCTTGGTAAATAGATCATGTCATCTTCATCTCACGGGAATATCGACTTTACGAAGGCAACAAGTTGTGCTGGGTGTATCTATATAAAGACATACATGTAATGTTGTCATTATGGTCATCTTCTCTTCACCAGTGCAGACACACGGTTCATATGCCCCTCTGTCGTGAGCAAGGTGTTTAGGGCGATAACCCAGATAAACACCCAACTATACCGCCAAGCAAAGTTGATCCATTTTCATATCTAATCATCTCAGACATGAACTATTTTACAGAACTAGAGTTATTTGTCTAAATTGTTTATCTGTATATATTCATATATTAACCTGGATTCCATGATTGAATCTATACATCATAAGGATTGTACAAATGAACTTTACTTATGATTATTCGGGTGGATAGATGTTTCATAATACTGTTCACTTAAAGCAACAATAGATCTAAAAGCGTTGATTTCTAAAAGTTCAGACCTTATTAAATTCTGAAATTTGATTAAAGAGAAATTGAAATAAGAGTAATAGAGCTCTAATAATCTGGAGAAGACATAAATAACTTAGTTTCATTCGAAAACGAGTATAAGACGAATTGTTTGGATTCTAAGATGTATTGAGTATTCAATCACAATATTAGTGAGTTCAAAGATCTTACTAAATTTCAACTATAACTTCAAATTCAATTAATAAGTAATATTTCATTGCTTGTGGTGACTATAAATTATTAGGGTTATAGGAGGAAATTTGACTATAATAACTTTAGAACAAAGGTTAATTTCTAGTTCAGTAATAATTTATTTTAATTATTTGGCTTTTTGATTGGACCATACCTTCGTCACAAGGTAGTGTCGGCTTTGCGAAGGCATCAGGGTTGTATGCATGTCGCATGCATTGTGTATATCTATATAAAGACACACATGTAATGTTGTCGTTATGGTTATCTCCTCGTTGCCAGTGCGTGGTATTCGGATAAGGCCTACCGCAAACAGTGTATTCAGAGGGTTAACCCAGATAAACACCAACTATCTATCGCCTAGCAAAGTTGAACTATTTACATAATTAATCAAATCGTCAACCAGGTATGAGCTACATCACAGAGCTGGATATATTAAATTGCTTGTTTTAATGTATTTTTATACATTAACCTGAGTTCATTTGACTTTCGTCATAAGGATTATCTTAATTGATTTTACTTACGAAATTTTTATGATTTGGATTATTTGAAGTTCATTGCGAGCAATGATTACTTTTTATATATGTTTATTTATCGCGTACCGACTATTAATGTTTCGGTATTGTGATTGAAGACAACATATTATCTGTCTTAGTTTTGTCAAGTAATTGTTAAAACAAACTTGCACAAACTTTAATTGTAAACTTGAGAATTATATTTATTATTTGGCTTTTGACTGCGCTCAATACAAATGATACACCTTAGTCATGCCAATATTTATTATTACTGGCTGTTACTAAAATAACAACAGTATATACTTTATCAACATTTATGTACTCCAAGTCAATGCTATCGCAAACTTGAGTACTTTATATATTATTTTAATTATTTTACTTTGATCAAGTCAATGCTTAATCGTATACTTGAGAATTATATTTATTGTTTGGCCTTTTGACTGTGCTCAATACAAATGATGCACCTTTGTCATGCCAATATTTATTTATTATTTTGTTACTAAAATAACAACAGTATATATTTTTATCAACATTTATTTACTTCAAGTCAATGCTTAATTGTATACTTGAGAAACATATTTATTATTTGGCCTTTTTGACTGTGCTCAATACAAACGATGCACCTTTGTCATGCCAATATTTATTTATTATTTTGTTACTGTTTGTTACTAAAGTAGCAACGGTATATATTTTTATCAACATTACTTACTTCAAGTCCATGCTTAACTGTATACTTGAGAAACATATTTATTATTTGGCCTTTTGACTGTGTTCAATACAAACGATGCACCTTTGTCATGCCAATATTTATTTATTATTTTGTTACTGTTTGTTACTAAGTAGCAACGGTATATATTTTTATCAACATTTACTTACTTCAAGTCCATGCTTAACTGTATACTTGAGAAACATATTTATTATTTGGCCTTTTGGCTGTGCTCAATATTAATGACGCACCTTGGTCATGCCTATACTCATCAACTTCCAAACAATGTATTCACATGTTTGGACATTAAACTATATGGCTATCACTTTGTGACCCCACAATAGTAAAGCCTATCTGCCAATAACTTGGTTCTTCATAATATATTGATTTTCTCTTTGAGATTAAGGACTTTAGTTCCTTTTAGTTTCAATATACTTCTGGGGGATACGCTAGGAAGGCCTTCAGCCGGCTTGGTATCCACACATGTGAGGCGTGGCGGCGCCTCTTACATATCCCACAATAATAAAATTGTGGCACTAAAGTGCTTTACAACTCCCAACCTAAATATTACAATAATTTTATCCATATATTCCATACTGCCGTACTTCTTTCCTTTAGATGAAGACAATGTAATTATTAATATCATCATATTGCTTTCTTAAGCTATATATTTTATTATGTATTTTATGTATATATTTAATATATTATTCCCTTCCTTAAAGTCAAATATCTTTATTATGTACTTATGTATCTATGTAATGTATTACTCCTTTTCTTAATTCAAATATCTTTATTATGTATTTATGTATTTATGTAATATATTACTCCCTCCCTTAAGCCAAATATATTCAATTTATTAAATTTTAGTCCTTTAAATCAATCTATAGTATACATTTCCTGATAAAGTATGGTTGTTTATAAGAGATGAAGTGTACCTTTGAAAAGAATGATTGGGTAAACTATATAACACAAAATGAGTCCTCAATTTAACACTAGATGAATCATTTGGCCAGATAATATGATTATAACTCTGTTGACTCCTTTATAAACGAAATATAACAGACAATTTTGTTATATTTAAAATGTGCGTTTAGAGGGTCTTCGGGAGAGTTCGTTACATGGTTATTGTATTAAAACGAGAAAGCAGTCCAACTTTAGATGAGAACATCGCTGGGACACCGTACCGCTTGTAAACATTAGCTCCTATATTTCGTTATAGTTGAACTAGTTTGAGTAATCTCAATTATGTAATACAAGCACCCATAGTAGTTTCCGTGGTATTACTATAATATGTTCATTTCAATAGAAACGATAATATTTTTTGTATATCTTATAGTAAACAAACTGATAGCTCTCCTGATGGAAAAAATATAACCATAGCCAATACATACTAAATTGGGAACATCGCTGGGACATCCTACCACTTCTAAACATTGATTCCTACATTTTGTAATAGTTAAACTAGTTTGAGTAAACTCACTTAATATAGTTTTTATATCCTATAGCAAACAAACATATAGGTTATTTTTCTTAATGGAAAAAATAACCATAGCCTATGGATACCAAAGATGTTAATGGTGCGTTATTGCCTGTGTGGTAAGATGGGTATGAATGCCACAAACATAAGTTAATTATGCCTTGCCTTGCCTTCTAAAGTTAAACACTTTTTAGCCTCCTTTTATTATTTACGAGATTCCTAGCAGTAAAGCAGTTGATAAATATAACAGAAATACAGAGAATATTTGAAGCGTGATAATTATGTCTTTGATATGAGTGTACGTGTAAGTAATTTGTTGAAGTGGTTATTGTATTAAAACGAGAAAGCAGTCCAACTTTAGATGAGAACATCGCTGGGACACCGTACCGCTTGTAAACATTAGCTCCTATATTCCGTTATAGTTGAACTAGTTTGAGTAACATTTGAGTAATCTCAATTACGTAATACAAACATCAACAGCAGCTCCCGGTATATTACTTTAACATATTCATTTTATAGTACAGATAATATTAATATCTTAAAAACAACAAATAAAAACATCGACACGCGGGATTTGTACCTGCGACCATCTTTCTAAAGCCGGGACGCTCTTCCACTGAGCTGTCGACACTAGTTCAGTGGAAGAGCGTCCCGGCTTTAGGGAAGAATCGACCATCTACCATTTTACCAGACTGTAATAGGTGAACAATTGGCTATACGTGTCACTACCACTGTGACTACTGACTACTAGGTAACTAGCGTTCTGCAACATCTCACCCGGAGTTTTTTTGTACCAATGATGTACCTGCCATAAAAATATTAATGATTTTCAATATAGTGTTCCGGTTTGGAAGGTAAGGTAGCTGATAAACTTATGCAAGTAGGCTCCATTCAGCTACATGGATAGCAACGCATCAACACCTTTCGTCTCTACTATCGTTTATATCGTTTGTATGTTACTTCTGCAGTGTCAATTATATAAGATCCTTCCAAAATAGGTGAACATATTTTAACACAGCGTTCAGTAATTCTAACTAAAGATATCCAGCCAAAAAGACTGTGATTCAAAGGACTAAAACTTTTAGAAAAAAAAGTTTTTTCTCATAACTATTTACCCCTTTTTGCATAAAATAATCCACTTTTAATGCAAAAGTGAGTAGTAAGGTAAATAACCTTAAAGTGGATTATTTTATACAAAAAGGCGTGAGACAATTACCCTGTTCGTAAAATCAAAAAGTTTTAGTCTCCTGAATGATGTTTTTTTTCTGGTGCATATTGACTATTGATTGGTGGTTAGACCAAGGAAGTTACATACTCTCTGGAATGCTTGCGTACGCTTCAAAATCATTCCGAAGAGTACAATGACATTGGTGGAGTGTGTCTCTTTCTGCTCAGTAATGCGCCATATATATAAGCGTGGCCGTGCGTAGTTTGCCAATTAATACTAATTCAGCTAATTCTGCTAATTTGTGAAAACAGTTTTTGCACTGCATAAGTAATGTGTTAATTACAATACATTTTATGCTAATTTATCTACCAACGTGTATGAAAATCTACAATTTGATAGTTTTATTTACACTGGTAATTACAAGAAAGTGTCAACATCCTCCGTAGTCGTTGTCTCGCTCGGAACATTTTTTACTTTTTAAAGTAAGAAACAAATGTCAACTTTATCGGAACAAAATAAAGTATATGTAGGAAGTGGGTCAGATATGATAAATAAAATGCGGATGTGGTAATATAACAACTCTTTATATTTAGATCAGAATAACATTAGATCACTATTAAAGCTTTCCATCACTAATGACTAGTTCTGGTTTAACAATTCCAAGTAACTTAATTATTCCCTATTACAAATAAGTCATAATTTAAGCAATAGATAGTCAATTATAAATTGTACTGCGACTAATTTATAGTTGACAATAATAATTAACTTGTTTGCACAAATTAATTATCCGAGAGTCAAGGATAAGCTACTAGCAAGATACAACAAGTGTACCGAGCCACGCCAGAGCCTAGACTGCCCGAACGGGGGGCGCTCAGAGCCTTTTATACAGGTAGCAAAACAATTTGAGTAGTAGGGATATCGAACAATGCGCTCGGTGGCTCAGGCGTACACCTGTTGTTTACAATATTCTTGCATTTGATGACGCGGACGCCGTCACGGCCATACTGACATGCACACGTCCTCGTGTGCGCATCTTTATACATCTGAGGACAAGGAACGCCTCGTTCATCCTGACATATCTTTTAGAAAACTAAACGTAATCTTATTTTTTTTACAACTTTATAATTAGCGTGATCTTTAGCGAAATGTTACAATAGTGTGCTGGTCCGGCAACCCCTTCAGCAACTACAACAATAAAAATCTCTCTTGTCTGTTTTGAAACCGGAGACTGGATTCTACTAAACTAGGAATCCCTCTCATCAATTAAAAATACCGGAGACTGGATTGTACTAACCTCCCTCTCATCAGTTAAAAACCGGAGACTGGAGTGTATTAAGCTCCCTCTCATCAGTTAAAAACCGGAGACTGGAGTGCACTAAGCTCCCTCTCATCAGTTAGAACCGGAGACTGGAATTTACTAAGCTCCCTCTCATCAGTTCAAAACCGGAGACTGGAGTGTGCCGTCATCTTCCTACATTTTTTGTCAATCCTGCATCTTTTGTCAATCCTAAATTTTTTGTTAAATTACTTCTTTTACTTTTTTTACATTGATTTCTTCTCATAGTTTTATAAGACTCCCATTTCCTTTATTATTACTTTTTTTTTGCTTTTTTTTTTTTACTTACATTTTTAGTGATATTTTATCATCATTTTACTACATTTTTTTTTTCGTTTACTCAATATCGTATTTTTTTTGCTGATGATGTAGCCTCATGAATAGTGGCATTAGTTATTACAAGATTAGAGAATCTCCTTCGCAGGTAGATATTAAAAACTCTGACTGTTATAACTATTTACAATATACACTGCATTTCTATCAATATTGTTTGGACCAGTTTTATGAACAAGATCATTATCATGAGTATACGCCGTCACGTCATCCTTGTTATAATTTCATATAGGTACCTCAAGAAACCCTACAGGAATCGCATTACATATTCGGACCGACTGTTAGCTCTATATGTGCCTGTCGCAAGAAGATGTAAATTTGTATTGTTTTCTCTTTTTTTTTAAAAAAAAAAATTAGTTTGAGTTTAGTTGGTAATAAACTTTAAGATTGCTTATTAACGATCTTCAAAGGGTCAACTAATTCGATTTCAGCTCGACGAATTTAAGCCCGACGGTTTTAATTCAATTGGTTGTCAATTGTTTTTTTAAAAATATCTACCAAGCGCTCTCTATCTTTACCTACAAAGTCAGTATTTACCATACTCTCGCTAGCAGATTTTGAAACTGAGCAGGATTGTTTTTTTTTTATATATCATAAGATAGCACACAAGCAGATGGGTCTCCTGATGGAAAGAGTCAACCATCGCCTATAGACACCAAAGATGTTAATGGTGCGTTGCTATCTTGCTATCAAGATTGTGTTTAAGTATTGCTAAGCATTAATCTGTTTTCGCTTATTTCCTATTCTACATTGGTCCAAATTTTGCGGCCTAACGAAACATTAAGACTTATCAGGTCAAACGTGAAACTACCTCCAAATTTAAATTTTGCCTTGTGGTTAAGCATTTGATTTGTTCAGTGGAAACTACATCAAAACAAGCGACTATTTATAGATTCTTGTTCATAAAACCGTTCTCTTACAAAGGAATCACAACAGATTTGTTTGATATGGCTACATTCTAAACCAGACTCAAATATAAAAGATAATTAAATTCTACTTAGTGTAATACACCATGTAACGCTCTGGAACAGATGTTGACTGGTTTTCTGTTTTTCGGAACTCGAAGTGGCAACTTCTTTCTTCTTGTAGCTCATCGGAAAAATGGAAGCTTTGTGGCTGGGCCGGGGTCACAACATACATAGCAGACCACTGGTGGTCGGCCACTGGACACGTCACCAGAGATAGTGGTAGATGACCTGCTTTCGCTGCAAGCAAAAATTATTTGAGATAAGTTTCTGTTTATCACGGCAATAGTTGTTACGATGTTCGATTCTATCACAAAATTGTAACTTCCTCGAAATACAGTGGTGCTCTTAAATCGGTTCATATTTAAGTCTAAAAGGAAGAGATCTTCAAGTCCTAATATAGCTTGCCAAGACAGCAGCTTGTGAAGTAGGTGACGGCATGACTCTTAAGTGAGTGAGTAGCTACAATGATCAGATCAACCCCGTCTAATTTTTTCTTTTCTATATTAATTTTACTTAAGGTACACCAGCTAGTAAGTTACACGACAAAAATCCTACGAGTCAGATGAAGGGTCTTTGGAACGACAGAAGCATCTCATTAAAAACAAAGCAGAGGCTGGTTTGTACGCTGGTGTTCTCCATATTTACGTACGGCGCAGAGTCATAGACACTAAGAGCTGCAAACAGACGTCGCATTGATGCGTTTGAAATGTGGTGCTGGAGAAAATGTTACGTATCCCTTGGACAACACACAGGACCAACACCTTCATACTAAAACAACTTGGAGTAAAGACCAGACTGTCTGCTACGTGCCTTCAAAGAATTCTATAATACTTCGGCCTCATCTCTATAGAAAGCAAGGAGACAATCTCGAAAAGCTAATAGTGACCGGAAAAGTAGAAGACAAAAGACCACGTGGTCGTACTCCTATGCGATGGTCGGACCAGGTTTGCACCAATCTTATGTCTAAAATGTTTTATGATGCTCTGCACGTCGCTGAAGATAGAGTCCAATGGCATAATATTGTGCTATCAAGAACAATCTAATGAGGAGGTTACGACCCTCAGTAATGAAGAATACGAAGCTAGGAGGAGGACACCAGTTAGTCATATCGTCTGCTTCATCAGAATCAAAGTATATCAACTTAAGGGGAGTAGATGTATTTACAGAACGTGAATTAATATTTTCTGCTATTTTTCAAAGAATAATTTCCATACCACAAGTGAAAAGAGACATTTACTGCTCTACATAATTAACCGAAATAGTTTGATGCTGAAGTGGGAGTGAATCCGATCCCACTTCTGATGTAGGAAGTGGGTCAGATATGATAAATAAAATGCGGATGTGGTAATATAACAACTCTTTATATTTAGATCAGAATAACATTAGATCACTATTAAAGCTTTCCATCACTAATGACTAGTTCTGGTTTAACAATTCCAAGTAACTTAATTATTCCCTATTACAAATAAGTCATAATTTAAGCAATAGATAGTCAATTATAAATTGTACTGCGACTAATTTATAGTTGACAATAATAATTAACTTGTTTGCACAAATTAATTATCCGAGAGTCAAGGATAAGCTACTAGCAAGATACAACAAGTGTACCGAGCCACGCCAGAGCCTAGACTGCCCGAACGGGGGGCGCTCAGAGCCTTTTATACAGGTAGCAAAACAATTTGAGTAGTAGGGATATCGAACAATGCGCTCGGTGGCTCAGGCGTACACCTGTTGTTTACAATATTCTTGCATTTGATGACGCGGACGCCGTCATATATATATATATATATATATATATATATATATATATATATATATATATATATATATATATATATATATATATATATATATATACATACTGAACGATGTATTGAAATATGATCACCTATTTTGGAAGGACCATATATGAAGTAGTATAACATCCGAACAAACTTACTCTCAAATCCACAACACTTTTGGCTAACATACTAAACGCACATCTCTTCGTAGCTGAAGGATTATCAGAGTGCTGTTCGAGCACTTAACCTATTGTGTTGAAGAAGTAATGGTTCACGGTGCGATTTTAACACTATTTGACGATGCACTTAATGAAGTCAATTTAAATGTATTGGAACAACTTGGTCATTATACATAATAACATTTTTATTGCACTATTAAACAGGCAACAACATAAACGAGCTGTTCGCCTTTTACGTCACAATGCGGCACACAAATTATTGTGTGCCGCATTGTGAAATAAAAGGCGAACTCGTTTATTTTGTTGCCAGTTTAACAGTACAATTAAAATTAATGTCAACTAAAATATATTTAAATTAAAGCACTATTTCCTTGTTAGGGATAAATTACCATAGTTTTAATCACAGAAAATTATTTCGTCACGTCTACTTTTATGGAGCCAGCGACCTTGGCTCAAATTCAGTCCGTATTTAAATTTTTATTTGTTTAAATATGTATTGAATAGACTTCTACCCTGAAAGTATAAAATCAACTGTCGTCTGTAATAATAAAAATCTCATAAACGCTGTGCTATTCTGCTCTTTACAAATATGGAGAAAGCCTTAGAATTGGCATGTCATCACATAAAATAACATGCGCAAATTATCCATCACATAACTGTTATTCATAGAATCTGTAATAATATGTAATGTATATATTCAATATTCAATTATATTGAATTGCAAATTGAATATACATTAAATTTGCAATTCATGTACAACCCTATAAACTATTCCAAATACAGGCATTGTATTTCAGAACAATATTAAAATTAGAATTCAACGTGCACATAGAGATAGCTAATAAACTGAGAGCTCATGGCTCTCTTTAACTTTAATTGCTTTTTCTTTTTCAAATGCTTTACATTTACCTGAGCAAGCAGGGTTGTAACACAAAGGCATAAAATATTTCAATTTGAACAAAACTCACAGGTTATAAAAAAACATCCATTAAGTAACACTACCAACTATCATTATTAATAAATTTTACACGGATCTTAGGAAAATATAACTCAAAAAATAACAGTAAAATATCATGAAATTCATTAAATGCTTCTTCACAGTTTGACTTTGTAAAACTTCATTAAAACTTAAAGTTGATACTGAACTTTGATATTGAACTTTAGCTTAACTTTCTATTATATCATTAGAGATTATATTAAATCAGGAATTTTATTAAAATTAAATTAAAGTTGTGCTTTCGGATGATATGAAATATCTCCATTTTTAATCATCTGTATTCTACTACACCATTTCTGCATTCAAGGATGGCACGATACGGCATAATTCAGTGTGTTAGTGTGATTTTCGCATGATGACTATCTCCTAAAGATATGTTAAATATCACTAAGGCAATTTAGAGTAACAGCGCATAATAGTAGTGCACGCGGCACGCCTACTTTTCACTTCCACTTGTTTTTTTTGTTTCATGGTTACGAGGTTGTTAGTTTGGTAATCATTATTAGTTATTTATTAGGCAAATTTATTACCTTGAATCTACTGATTAACGGCATACTCTTTTCAATACAATTTCTTAGATTGTCAGTGTACAATTACGTCAACGTAACATACACAACTGCACTTCACGAAGCCGCCTCCGCCGCCTCGCACAACTAACCATTATGTCGATCTTCCTACAGAATCTTTAGGAATTAGCAATAATCCAACGACACTGATGCCGTCTGTTTACAATTATTATTAGAAAATAGCTGACCCGGCAAACGTTGTTCTGCCTTTTAAACTACTCTTATTTTTTAACTTCTCACTACGTATGTAGATAAGGAAGTTACCGATTTTACCACGATTTTCAAAAATCAAGTTTTCACCAGATGTCCACGTTTTGAGGTCCTAGGAATCTTTGTCCTACTATTCTCATGATGACGTCAGTATGTCTGTATGTATATATCTCATGACTTTTGGATGGCTGGACCGATCGAAACACGGTTGAGAGCATTCGATTGGATTCCGCTCAACTTAGATTTCCTGAAAATTTGAACCGAATAGGTCGGAGGTATATATATATATATATATATATATATATATATATATATATATAAATGAGGCGGTATCCTTAATTGAAACGTCCGCACTTGAATGTAACCATTATTTACCAGAAATTGAAATTCAATAAATGTTTTGAATAAATTATTATTTTGATTACATAATATTGTATTGGTTAGAACTGAATATGTATGTGTATATATATATATACATACACATACATATACATATATATATATATATATATATATATATATATATATATATATATATATATGTATATATATATATATTATTTATTTATTTATTTACTTTTATGCACTAAAATTGTACAATGGTTAAACTTAATGCCATAAAGGCATTCTCTGCCAGTCAACCAGCAAGTGGAGCAGAAAAATTTCAATAGGGGGTGCAAATAAATATTTTAAATGGAAATAGGAAACAGTATGATGGGCTAAGCGGAACAAAAATATAATAATTACTAGGAAATAGAAAATATAAATAGATACATATAACATATTTACATAAACATATACTAATAAACACATAATAGACTATACAAATACATACATGGCATATATAATTAACAAAATATTTAACTAAGCAAGTAAGTATAACAAAAGTAATTAATAATGTCTGTCTGTAGATAATTTCAATTTCTCTTAGATATTTTGTCGATAACACCGAAAGCTAAGTGTTAAGATAATGGGTCGTCAAAGCACGCTTGAAAGACCACTTAGAAGAGGACCTCCTGACGTCAAGTGGAAGAGAATTCCAGAGCTTAACTGCTTGAATAAAGAAAGATTTATAAAGAAAATCCGTTCGAGAGAAAGGGATGTAAAGAGAAAGATCATTATCAGAACGGAGGGAACGATCATGAGTGCTACACTGAAAGCAGAATTTAGATTTAAGGTAAGTGGGAATATTTGGGTCATTAACAATGGAATATAACATGCGCAGCATCCTAACTTCTCTACGTTTAGCTAAGGGTAGCCATTTAATTTTTGAACGAAAGAACGAAATATGATCAAATTTGCGTAAATTAAAAATAAAACGTATGCAGTTATTAAAGAGAATCTCTAATCTATTGAGTAGGTATATATATATATATGTATATATATATACATATATATGTATATATATATATATATATACATATATATATATATATATATATATATATATATATATATATATATATATATATATATATATATATATATATATATATATATATACACATACATATTCAGTTCTAACCAATACAATATTATGTAATCAAAATAATAATTTATTCAAAACATTTATTGAATTTCAATTTCTGGTAAATAATGGTTACATTCAAGTGCGGACGTTTCAATTAAGGATACCGCCTCATTATATTTAGAATTAGAATTAATCAGTCCACTGCTTTATCACTACCTACTGCAAAATTGTTAGCGTAATTGGTAGCGGTTCTGCGTATGAAAATAATACATGATCCTTTGTTATTTATTTATTTTTATTTAACCATTTTATGCACATGAATTACAAAAGTCAACATAAAGATAAAAATGAGCACAAAAGGCAAGCTTATTCCTAAAGAAATTTCTTCCAGCAAGCCCAAAATAAGAGAAAAAAATAAGACAGACAAACACGTGTACAAAACAAAAGAACAAAAAAAAACAAAAGAAACTTAACTACTAAATTAATACAACTTATTATAACTACTTACTATAATTTATCTACAAACAAAACAGACTCTGAAATGAATAAGTAGTGCTATTTCAGGCGACTCTTAAAGGTATCCAGAGATTTGTCAAGTCTTTTTTTTTTCTATACATTGCAATAGGGTTTTATAAAAATGTCAAGCTGATTACGGCCCATTTGATGAATATACTATCTGCCATTTTGACAGAGAGTTAATAAAAGGTGAACGAATGGCTTTACGTATCACTACCATCATGACCATCATTGAGTTCCGCGATGTCTTGCCCGGATATTTTACCTATTCCTACCATAATAGCGTCAACGTTTGTCGCTATTTGTATGTATTTATATTTATTAATGTCATTAACTAACACCCATAACACAAACAAACAATTTGCTTACTTAGGGTTAGATTAATTCGTGTAATTTGTCCATCGACATTATTATTATTGTTGCGAATAATCTAGAAACGTGAAAAGTTGGAATGCTGGAGAGATCTATATTATCGGTCGGCTACCCGAATAGTTATGCCATAATTGAACTTATTATCTAGGGCATAAGGTTGAAAATAGCGTGTACTAGTACTTGTTTTACATTAATATAACTTGTTTACGATTAGCCTGGTTTACGCGTAGATGATTCGGGAATGAAGTCGAACTTTACTCTGGGTATAAATAGGGATGTGTTGACAAATAGAGCGCAACTTTTGTACACCGATCGAAAGCAATAGTACGGGTGACCAGTGTGAGTGAATAAAAGAAGTGTTTTCGTTCAGCGTAATCGGTTAAGTTTAGTGTTAGTACAGTGAGTGTGACTAGTGTGCATAGTGTATTGACGTATTGCATTGTGGTATTTTATATATTTGTGTCGTAAATACACGGTTTTAAAATAAGAGGTGTTTTATTGGACAATTACGAACACGAAGCACGTAACATTATTATAAAAGTAAAACTGTCAAACAAAAAACATGATTAAATTTTATTTGCACTTGTAACAACCCTAAACATTCCCAAGCGGACCGCAGTCAGCATTTGGAAACTTTCATGACAGTTCTCAAGTAGCGGAGACAT
This sequence comes from Apodemia mormo, assembly GCA_036924255.1. Lineage (NCBI taxonomy): Eukaryota > Metazoa > Arthropoda > Insecta > Lepidoptera > Riodinidae > Apodemia > Apodemia mormo. Next base: position 6,668,309 of record JAUPFN010000016.1, read on the forward strand.
ACTGGGCATCGCGATCTCGAAGTTGCTCTGCTTAGTATGAAACATTTTTATGGAAAAATGTCGCTCCAACCACCGTCGCGAGGGACCATTCTTAAAATATGTCAGAAATTAGTTTATCTTACATGTTTTGAATTGTGTTTTCTTTTATAGTAGAGTTTAGACATTAAATTATAAAAACTTTGATGGACCTTTGAAAAAAATAAGTGGGTTTACCCATTTCTTAAAGACAATCGTCGTTCTTGCAAGAATTTTTGTATTGCAATTTTGTAGCGTCATAATGGCCGAGAGTTGAGGTGGCATTTGCCAGTTAAGCTAATATCTGTGCGGGGCTCCCACAGCCCTGGTTTCTGCAGCTTACCGCAAGCAAGATATGTAGAATAAAGGGCTCAGTCGGCCCAGCAGTATAGCTTTTTTATATCATTAGATAGGAAACAAGCAGATAACTCTTCTGATGGACAGGAAAACCATCGGCTATAGATACCAAATATATTCGTGGTACGTTGCAATCTGTGTGGCTGGATGATATTGTCATTTTTTTTATAATATAAGATAACAAACAAGCAAATGGGTCTCATGATGGAAAGAGTCAACCATCTCGCCTATAGACACCAAGGATGTTAATGGTGCGTTGCTATCTAGTGGCGAGGTCTAATGCCACATGCATAAGTTTACCGGCTACCTTACCCTCCAAACTGGAACACGACAGTGACAAGGACTGACACTATTGCGGCAGGTATAAATGTCATATGCATACTTTGCGTTGCGAACTGGACCACGACAATTACAAACATTGACGCTATTTCGGCGGTGGTACACCCGGACGAGTTTTTGCAGAACTCTACCACCTAGTAGTCACAATCATACGTACCCAGGCTCTAGCCCTATGGGCGGCGGGGTGGGGGGGGCTGGGGGGTCAAATCATATAATAAGTAATCGACCGACCGACCTAAACTAGATTTTCAGCTGAAACCGAAATGTCAGTTTCTGTTTAAGTTCCGGTTGAAACCGAAACCGTAACATTTTACGACTATTTTTATTGAAAACAGTCAATACTTAATATGGAGGTAAATACACTTTGGCTGTTTGTTTCTGCCCCTCCTTCCACGCCTTCTGTACGCTCATGGGTATCATTTACCCAGGCGAGATCTATTACCTAGAAGTCGCGATGGTAGTGACACGTGTTGACAATCGTTTGTCTTTTACGATCTATCTGACACTACGGCAGATGGTCTATTATTCAAAATGGTGCGACACAGCGTTCGGTTCAAGCTCTTACGGGCTAAATATAACCTTGATCAGATAGTTCGTTATATAATTAGAGATTACGAGGTAGTAGAGTTCCGCAACGTCTCGCCTGAATGTTACGATATTTCACTCGCGCAACAACTTTAACGAATCGTTGATAGCGATAAATTTTATTGGAATACTAGCTGAGCCCGCGACTTCGTTCGCGTGAAAAATTTTCAAAAAAATTTTCCACTGGCAGATAGCTATAACATCAGCTATCTGTCAGTAAAAGTCCCGTCAAAATCGGTCCAGACGTTCCAGACATTAGCCGGAACAAACATACAGACAGACAAAAATATTATTTTGGTATGTGAAATCCATTAGATAGGTTATTTTAATAGACATTGACATTACAAACAGTGTGTAATGGTATGCTGTAAAAATCTTTGAAATTCTTAGATTTTCTCGACTATTTAAGCATATCTTTTTTTAGATATAAACCTTCCTCTTAAATCACTTTGTCTTTTGATGAAATCTGCATTAAAATCTGTTGCGTAATTTAGAAGATTTAAGCAAACATATAGCAAATGCGACTTCGTTTTATAGTATGAATAAAAATTTAGTAATTGATGCGTAATAATTTGTATCCATTCATTAATTCATCAGTTAATTTCTACTTACATCTTATCTGCTTTATTTCGATGAGTAAGATAAGTTCTAATTGAATACTATCCATCTGAAAACACGTTCCGGAATACGCTATTCATGATCACAACATGAAACTTTGTTCTCAAATCACATTTGAGAACCGAACTTTATAACGCTTTATAAAGTTAACAAAGACGACATAACTTGTTAAAAAATAAATTTATTCTACTTTTAATATAATATTTAGCCGCACTATTAGTTGAGTGGTTAGCGTCCCTAGCTACAAAATCAATGGGGTTCGGGTTCGACACTTGACAGAAACAAGTATGTGTGTAATGAGCACAGATGTTAGTATTTCTAGGTTGGGATATTTATGAAATATATTTGAGTATTTATATAGGTGTTTTATGTATTAGTATCGTTAATTAACAACGTAACACGTAATCTAATAGTCTGGTAATAGCAAATTTAATTAATTTCACCATTTTAATAATGGATTTCCGCAAAGTAACGCCTGAATCTATAAAATATCTTAAAACAAGCAGATGGTTCTTTTGAAGGAGAGTCAACCATCGCCTATAGACACCAAAGATGTTAATGATGTGTTGAATCGCTGGTCACCCGAATTATTTAGATTCCGAATAATTTATGAACAAAATAATGACATTGTAAACAGCAAATGTACCTATTAACGAGAAGCTAAATAAACTCTATGAAAATCCTACCATAAATATTTGACGAGTAAATATATGCGCCCAATGTCATACCATTAGAGCCTGATTCCCTCGTGTTGGCCAGGGCTTCTTTGAAGTATAAACTAACTACCATTCTGCCGGGCAGACCGTAAAAAACGACTGATTAGCTGAATGTGTCAGCACATCGTGACTACTAGGTAATAGAGTTTCGCAACGTCTCGGTTGGGTTTTCGGTACCACCACCTTACATATTCCTGCTGCAAAAGTATCAATGCTTGATAATGTAGTATTCTTATTTAGAGGGTAAGGTAGGTAGGTAGAGGAAGGCTCATGCACGTGGCGTTCCCATTCTGCCACAACATATATAGCAACGCATTAATATCTTTGGTGTCTATAAGCGATGGTTTCTCTCTTAAATAGCAAAGCCATCCGCTTGTTTGCTATCTTATGATATAAAAAAACCTTAAATTGTATGGTACTACATACAACGTAAAGTTTTTTAGTACCTACACTAAATTCAGGATTTTTTTATAAAAACAGTCTGAACGAAACTCAATTACAACGTTTAATAAACTCAACAAAGGTATAGAATAAAACTAGTTTACAAAGTAATTGAATTCCACTTTAAATGCAGTATTTTGGAATACAGGATAAATAAACCATTAGCCGGTCGTGGAGAGAGGGATGTGAAACATGCATAAACATGCAAAGTAAATCCGACTGTAATCAGCTGGCGCGAAATGGTGCAGCTTGTTTCCGATTTGCCAACCGAATATTATTAAGGCAAACAAAACCCTGTGTATAATATAACAAACTTTATTTATAAAGTATCTTCACGCCCATATCCCCGAAGGGGTAGGCAGAGGTACAACAAGTGCACCCACGATTAGCCGAAGATACTTGGTCCCACAATGTGATAGGTGGCAAGCCTATCGCCAACCGGGCACTTTCCAATCCCGGGCAACTTTGTGTTTCTCAGAAAACTGAAAAACACTTTTTTTTTATGTGCCCGACCCGGGAATCGAACCCGGGACCTCATGTGGTCAACGCCAACGCTGGACCACTAGACCACAGAGGCGACACTTTATTTATTCTTATTATAATATACTTATAAAAAGTTACAACCTATCAGCGAACTCTTTTGGATTTGCTGCAACCTATATACAAATTAACTGGTAAAATTATATAGGTACCTACATATTAAAAGACAATAGTTAATGCTCATATCGAAGTAAGAAAACGTATTTGCTGTAAATAGCAAAAATGGCGTAAGTAGACTGAATACACAGCTAGATTCAGAAAAAATCTGCTTCGAATGGTCTGGGTCTCATATCGCTAGGACGACAAAAAATTTGAAAAAAGGGTATATTTTGGAAAGTTTACTTGTTCAATTTGCTGTGAGTAACGAAAAAAAGGGTGTTTATCACTTTTTTTACTTACAGCAAAAGTGCGGTTTATTATTACACATCTGATACAATTTACAGCATTCTTAGGGAATGAAAGTAAAATGTGAAAGATTACTTATAGCATTCTTTTGGGGTGCAAATTAAATACAAAATTTCTTACAACTTTCTTATAGTATGCAAATTGAACACAAGATTACGTCTTACAGCATTCTTTTAGTTTGTAATTTAAGTTTGCCATACGGTTACAGCACTTTTCAATTGATGCTTTTAAAAACATTTTTCTTAATATTACATTTTAGCGGGTTATTCATACTTAGAAAAAATAGATTGGTCACTAACAAGATTTCTTCCTATGTTTACTGTATGATGTTAAAATTTTTATTTAGAAACTAATAGGTGTAATGAAAAAAAAACACAAACCTTCATGAATAAAATTACGCGAAACGTTTAAATCAAAAATTTAATTGAGTAAGTACAAAATGGTAGTTTTGCCTCAAGGGTTTTCCGTGAATTTTCTTGTGAACTATTTAATTTTGTTTTATTGGGTTACACCAATAAATACCTATTTTTCTTTGATATTTGTGTAAATATGTTCATGAAAGAATGAATGAACGATTACACTTTATTGTGGACCTTTTAATTAAACAAATTCTCTAGATTATTTAGATTATTATTGGGTACATAATTCGAAGCCAGAAAACGTATTTGCTATAAGTAGCCAAAACCCAACTTTTCACCAGAGCCAAAAAACCTTAAAAGAGTTGGAAAAAATTCATATCTTTATAATTATATATATCTTCTATATTAATATTATAAATGCGAAAGTTTGGATGTTTGGATGGATGTTTGTTACTCAATCACGCAAAAACTACTGAACGGATTTGAATGAAATTTTGCGCACAGGCAGACGATGACCTGGAATAGCACAAAGGCTACTTTTTATCCCGGAAAAATTAGGTGATCCCGCGGGATTCGCCAAAAACTTTTATAATGCAGCGGGCTACACGCTGCAGCTAGTATAATATAAACCAATCTAATTTAGACCCATTTGTTCTGTTTATAGAAACACACTAGTATTCTACAGTTTCTAGAGTCTCATGATGGAGCAAGAAATATATCATAGAAACTTTTGAACAAAATGAAGCACTTTGGGACGTTTGATTCATTTTTTTAAGGTCTTTGATGCAGGATGGCTTCCAAATCCTGACGTTAGAGCTGGAAGGAGTCTATGAGAACTCCTAAACTAATCCAGATAAACTCATCGAGTATAAACTTATTCGGTTGGTTTTGACATACACTTTGGTGCTGAATAATTTCTAGGGTCCGATAATTAAATTGGAAGGTGGCTATGGGAACTCCTAAGCTAAACGATTTTGGACTCATTTGTTCTGTTTTGATCAATACCCTGGTGCTAGATGACTTCCAGGGTCTTATGATGAAGTAGGGAGGAGGGGAACTGGGAAATTTGATTTACAATAGAGCAACACTGTCGATTTTAGGCTTGTTTAATTCGTTTTTGACGCGTGACGCGAGTGGTTTCGTATAGGCCTTTGTGTAGACGTTGCTAGCGTACTGGTAAGCGCTCACTCGCGATGCGGTCGGCCGGCGGACTGGCGTATGATCTTGCGGTGTGGCTATTCAGCGACAACATCTTCTCCTAGTGAGAGGAACACATGATAGATGCAGGAATGAAAGAGACGGATAGCCGGACTATGATTCCCGCGCAAACAATGAATTCCAACTCGATATCTCTACGCGTTCAAGTAAAACATGGTCTTGCCAGACAAACAGACAATAATCTAAGGATGCTATGCGATCCTATAAGGGTTTCGTTGTTTTTTTTTATTTTTGAGACAAGGAACCTTAAAAACCAAGCTTTTGATACCGATTGCAAAAAATTAAATTAAAGTAGGAAATATGATTCCGGGTGAGCTTGGGGCTTAAAGCTCTATGTACACTAAGCTTTACTCTTCTTCAACAAACATCAAGTAAAATCACAATAGTTGAACCAGAATTACAAACAGAATATGGAATTGTAGGCCAACATCGCATTTTGTATAATATACAAACAGAAGCTACGAATATATTTGCATATACGATATTCCACGTTGCTTGTTTACGAAACTTAACTAATTTACTGAAAGTTGAAACAAAATTTAACTAATTCGTTTGTATTTGCCACTCCATTCTTCACATAATTTTAAACTTAGACTATAAAATAAGAGCTAATTTTATTTATCTAAATGTTTATCTACTTTACTACTACTACTCCTTTTACTCTTTTTGTTATTTTACTCCTATTACTACTTTCACTCTTTTATTATTAAACCGATGGGGTTCGGGTTCCGATATAAACATGTCGAAACAAAACGACAGAGAAAAATATTAAAAAAGTATCTTCACGCCACCGGCTACCTTACCCTCCAAACCGGAACACGACAGCGACAAGCACTGACGCTATTGCGGCAGGAATAGGCAAGGCAGTGGTACCAGACCCGGGTGAGACAATGCAAAACTCTACCACCTAGTAGCCACGATGGTAGTGACTCGCATAGCCAATCGGTCGCCTTTTACGACCTGCCTGGCAGAACGGCAGTTGGTCTATTCTTCAAAGGAACCCGGAACCAACACGGGGAAAAGATCGATACAAAATTTGATATTATATTACCTACTTTAATTATGTTACAATGACGGTAACTTTGACCTGAGGCTGCAGGATTCCTGTTCGAAAATCATTAGCTCTTTTCGTGTTTCGCTTTAAAAACATGCGTCCGACGTGGTTTAGGAGGCCCCGCCGTGGGCTTTTCTATCCCGATGATCCCAATACCACAACAAATACCAATATCTCTGTGTTGGTTCGGGCCCTCTTGGCAAATAGAACATCTGCCATTCTACCAAGCAGTTCGTAAAAGGCGAATTATTGGGTATGCGTGTAATGACACGTATGGGGGCGTTTGATACCCACCATTAAATAAAATAAATATGTATCAATAAAAGTCACTTACACATTAAATTGTTCTTTATTATTTGGTCTCAATGAGTTCTTTACACAAACAATACACAGAATAGTTACAGACGTTCACGACAGGGCACTACGCGGGTATCGAGCGCGCTCGTGTGTCGCAGGGCGGCAAGGATCCGTCCTGCGGTGCGTACTCAAGGGCACTGACTACTGAGGTTAGCGGTTGCAAAATGTGCGCTGGCGCCGCCCATCACGACAATAGGGCGGAGTTAAATATCATATCTAGTTATCTACCGAAAGCCCTAACCTACTTACAAAAATGATAAAATGTGCTTAGCCTACACATGAAAAATAATAAATAAATTTATAATAAATTAATAATAAATAAATTAATGAATTTAAGTTGAGATGCAGCTGTCTCACCACAACACGCATACCCAATAATTCGCCTTTTACCCTAACATGACTATTAGTTGGTAGAGTTCTGCAATGTCTCGCACGGGTATATGGAAACACCGCGTCACCTATGTATTCTTGCCGCAATAGCATCGATGTTTCCGATAAAGAGGGTAATGTAGCCCGTAAACTCATGCATATATCATTCTAACCCCGCCACGTGAATAGCAGTGGATATCACGACAATGTTTCCACAAGTGCAATGTTTGGGAATATGTCTATAGACGTTAAGTTTGCCTGTTGTATATTTTGAGCAATAAAGAGTTTGAATAAATAAATAGCAACTCATCGTTAACATATTTGGTATCTATAGGTGATAGTTATCTCTTTATATCAGGAAAACCATCTGTTTGCTATCTTGTGAAATAAATAAACAAAAAGTCGCCATATTTGCTAACTTCTCTATACTATCACTTATTCCTACTTATAACAGGTGATAACAATACATTTATTGTTGATGGCCGGCTACTTCTGAATTTTTTCAAAGCACAGGCTACTTCTGAATTTTTTCTTCTAAGTAATCTCAACCTTTGTGACATTCACGGAAATCAAACCAGAGACCTCATAATCAATGCTTTGTTCCCTCCTAGGCTAGCATTGATTTTGGTTTACTAGTTACTAAGTACTACATAAAAGGCCAACGTATTTATATGAAGTCAATAGCAAAGTTTTTCCGCGTTTTTTCGACAGTGAAATGACATCTCTCTGTCATTTAATGTCTCATTGAATAGACAGCATAATTGAGCACAAAACTTGTTCCATTCGCGACTGATATTTACAATATGATCCATGATTTTTGCTCAGAACAGGATTTTATTTTTACATTGATATTCTGTATCAATTTCATAAATTCCAGGTAATAGGCCAATAAAAATGTAAACTTTCAACTACACGTTTGCAGAGATCATTATAAACTACATTTGATTCAATATACATACTAGAGGTAATACATAACAAACTGATTCCTTACTTTGTATCTTTCCTTGGGAATTGGTAACTGCTTAGAAGAAGAGGTTCTCTTAAAGGAAAAAAGAAAGAAGTTCTATATTTGCTAGAATAAGGTTTACAATAAATGTTAGTAATTTATAAATGTGGCCAAACTTATTCTGCCCTACATTGTGACGTACAAATTCATATTAATATAAATCTGAAAATTCGTCATCTTTTAAATTTAACAACTATTAGTTTGTTGTTTCCAATCGTCAGGACTGATAACTTTCTATGCGCTCTGATACATACAATGTCTTACTAATGGGTCTTTTTATTAATATATAAATATAATATTTTCTTTAACTTTTCTCAAATGTGACCAATATTTGGGAGAAATTCCGACGGATAAAAATTATCTATATTTTAGATGAAAACTTCTATACTGGTATAAAACTACTGATTTCGCGTGCCCGTTATGCTAGTGAAGTACGCCAAAGTTATACCATCGCGAGACGACAATATGGAATTGATCTTGTATTATATTACATTATTTTTTTTTGTCATTTTTTACTTTTAGGTAGTAAATTTTCTCTCCTGAGAGCAATCCTCATGTGTATAAATATCTTTTATTCGATTTAAAAATGTCTATTAGAAGTTTTGGGTTCAAATTCCGGGTTGAGTAAATAATTTTGACAAGTTTTTCCAATTTTTTAGATAAAGAAAATCGCATGAGACTGGCCCGATTAGTCGACAAGTTGATTAGTTTATCGCGAATGCTTTGCATATCTGCGCACTTCTTATGGAATATGGGCGTTTTTTTTAAATACAAGCAAACAAGCCTGATGAAAAGAGAAACCACCACCTATAGACACCAAAGATGTTAGAGGTGCGTTGCTATTCATGCGGCGAGATGGTAGTGCCACATGCATAAGTCTATCAACTAACTTACCCTTCAAACCGGAATACGACAATGACAAGCATTGACGCTATTGTGGCAGGAATAGGTAAGGCGGTAGTACCAAATACCCGCGCAAAACTCTATGGAACTCTAGAACCTAGAAGTCACGATGGTAGTGACACGTATAACCAATCGGTCGCCTTTTACGACCTAACAGAACGGCAGTTAGTCCATTCTTCAAAGCAGCCCGGTCCAGTACGGGGCCTCGCCCTCGCGTAATTATTTATTTTACGTCAAAAATTATTTAACCAGAGGACAGTCTTGTTAAACACAAAACACGTTGTCACATTAGGTATTCACAATTCGTAAATCATTTTGTGACATCGTGCACTCTGTCGGAAGGCAACTAAATGTCACTCAGAATTAAATTGTCCGTGAATATATTTATTTCGATGTTTATGTCACTTCCAATCGGACGAATCAGTGTGCAGCCTGCACATTTCGCAATTATGCCTACAAAAGTTGATATTTTTGAAAAAATAATTTTTAACCGTCTCCCTGTGTCCCAACCCCACTTGAATTTTCCCTGTTCACTAACAGGGAAAATTCAAGTGGGTAGGTAGGTTCAAGGTACTTTATAAAAGAGACTCAGCCCTTTTAAAGAATAAACCTTCTTGCCAGGCATTTCGTAAAAGCCAAACAATTCACCTAGCGTGTCATTACCATCTTGACTATAACATAAAATAGCAATCAAGCAGATGACTCTATTGATGTAAAGAGACAATCATCGCCTATAAACACCAAAGATAATAATGGTGCGTTGCTATCCTTGTGGCGGGGTCTAAGTTCTAGATGCACAAGTTTACCGGCTACCTTAGGCCCCGATTACACTTTGATTAGTGTGATTGCAAATGTTTAATGCAAGTGCTTAGTATTAAGCAAAAAATATGTGGAGACCGCTGTTGATCGGTGCGAATGATTAGTAATAAGCGTAGTAAAAATGAATAGACGATAGCTGAGACGGACGGTGAGAAAACGGCTGTCTTCGCGTATTTTTTGTTTAATACTATGCACCTGCATTAAACACTCACACGCGCACTAATCAAAGTGAAAACTAGGCTCTACTCTCTAAACCGAAATACGACAAGTGACAAGCATTGACGTTATTGTGGCAGGAATAGGAAAACAGTAGCACCTAACTCGGGTGAAACAATACAGAAATCTAGCACCTAGTGGTTTGTTGCTCTCATACCATAGTCTACCATAACAGTGACACCGTCTCTGGAATACTTTTATCATCCCTGACACACGGATAAACACATACTATTAACATTTTTTTATATATCATAAGATAGCAAACAAGCAGATGGACCTCCTGATGGAGTCACCAAAGATAGATAGACACCAAAGATGTTAATGTTGCGCTGGTATCTTGTGGCGAGGTTTAATACTACATGCATAAGTTTACCGGCTACCTTACTCTCCAAACCGGAATACGACAGCGACAAGCACTGACGCTATTGCGGCAGGAATAGGTAAGGCGAGACAATGCTGAACTCTACCACCTAGTAGCCACGATGGTAGTGACTTGTATAGCCAATCGGTCACCTTTTACAACCTGCCTGGTAGAACGGCAGTTGACCTATTCTTCAAAGGAGCCCGGGACCAACGCGGAGAAAAAAACATAGATATTTCTCGTCTATACATGACTATTATCTCTTTTCATCAATCATCATAAAATCCATCTGCTTCTTTGCTGTATTATGATATATTTAAACTCATTTTCTGACATGAAGCAAAACTGGCTCATAGGAATCTCATACAGATCCTGCATCAAAGACGAAACACTAAATATACAAGTGTCAACGCTTTCCAGGTGAACTTTGGTCCGCAAGCAAAATAACTTGCCTGGCTGGGAAGATCTTCCCTTTCCACGTCAATCCATGACATCACTAACCTTTACAGTGGGGACGTCATTTCAAAGTAATTACTACTTTAACATCACACCGGACCGCCCCGTTGGTCGAGTGGTTAGTGACCCTGACTACGCAATCGACAGAGTTCGAGTTCGATCCCCGACGGGGACACAAGCATTTGTGTGATGAACATAGATGTTTGTAGACATTTTGTTGTTTATATTTCTTTTTTTATTGTGGGTGATTATTATGTATGTAACAGTATATATATATATATATATATATATATATATATATATATATATATATATATATATATATATATATATATATATATATATATATATATATATATATATATATATATATATATATATATATATATATATATATATATATATATATATATATATATATATATATATATATATATATATATATATATATATATATATATATATATATATATATATATTTCTATGTATTAGTATCGTTAACTAGCACCCATAACACAAGCAAATAATTTACTTACTTTGGGGTTAGATCAATAAGTGTAATTTGTCCCGTTAATATTGTCCCGTTAATATCACTAACTCCACCAGAATAATTAAGATTTCGTAAAATATTGATGTATGTGTGATTAATTTCCGGTCTACATCCTCAGTTCTCATAAAAACGCTTAACGGATAATTATAACAACGCCTTTGAGTCTGTTTATTGAAGCCTCAACTAATTGATTACACCGTAAGGAGGTCAGATTGTTACGAAAACTGGTGACAAGGCATTATGCTCAGATTAATGATCCTATAAAATGACAATTCTGACGATCTGTGCCGTAATTATCAATCTCTTTAACCTGGAATCCACTTGAATTTTACAAGATTGATGACAAAAAAGGAATGAAAGTAGTTGATATAGTTCGTAGTGTAATAATTTGCTTTTGCTCTACACCGCGAAAAACTTATGAAATATTAAGTAGAAATATCATTTTTGCGTTTTTTCACGATGGTAATAATTTTTGTGTGAAATGTGATGTTTTTATTTTGATTTTTTATTTTACGTCGCGCCCATGGAATTCTCAAAACAACCGCTATTTTGCAGAAATAATTTTTATTTTGAGTATTTCTTAAGTTAAGCATTACCTTAACTATATATAGTCTTACAGTGTTACTCGTAATTCTAAATATTACAACACATATTAAAACACGAAACAAAGTAAAGGTAAGGACATTAAAAATCTAAAACTTTTCAACGGTTTCATCTCAGAATTATGATCCAACTACGAGGACCAACTGCGATCACTACAAGCAGTTTTGACGTAGTTAGTATGATATTTAACTAGCCACATACCGACTACACCCAGATTAAATAATATGTATTAATTTATTATACGAGAGAGCAATTCCAACAATGTTTCCTCATTGCTGGAATTATAAAAAAGTTGAACTTTTTAACTAACATGTTCTACTATCATTTTAAGGGTTCCGAAGTAAACTAGGAACCCCCCAGTTTCGCTATGTCTGTTCGCACGATAGCTCAGAGATCCTTATTACAAGAAAGTTGTAATTTGGCACGAATATACATATTTTCACGTCAAAAAAGTAACATAAAATATTAAAAAATATTTTTTGTCAAGATAGTGGCCTCTGTGGTCTAGTGGTCCAGCGTTGGCGTTGACCACATGAGGTCCCGGGTTCGATTCCCGGGTCGGGCACATTAAAAAAAAAGTGTTTTTTTCAGTTTTCTGAGAAACATAAAGTTGCCCGGGATTGGAAAGTGCCCGGTTGGCGATAGGCTTGCCACCTATCACATTTGTGGGACCAAGTATCTTCGGCTAATCGTGGGTGCACTTGTTGTACCTCTGCCTACCCCTTCGGGGATATGGGCGTGAAGATACTTTATAACTCCTCTACATGTAATGTGGGGATGTTAATTTTTTTCTCACGTGCCTCATTGTGTGGGGCATCGTTGGATAGGTTTTTAAAAAAATTCTGTAGGTTTGTGGAAACAAGTTTCGGTTAAGGAACTCGTTTGTAAAACATTAAGCTTTTAACTGCTAATTTTCTGTCCCCCCTCTGCAGGCTGAGCGGTTGGTTTTTAGGATGAGAAAAAATCAGGGTTATAGTAAATATAATGAAGTTAAAATAAAAACAATCACGGCTTAGAAGGCTTTACAAGTTTTTGAGTGATAGTCAACCAAATTATAAAATGTACTTAGAGCAGCTTTTATAGGCGGCGAACCTGTAGTGCGGATATATATTTGTCATTGACGATAAATAGCTTAAATGTTCAAATATGAAACAATAAAAGCCCTCTTCTTAATCCGCATTATTGTGATGGGCAGCTTCAGAACCCTACATTGCGCGTGGCCCGACACGCACTTTAGCAATTTATTAAAATATAAAATTGCCAAAACGCGTACATATTATTTTTTTTATATCATAAGATAGCAAATAAGCGGATCTCCTGATGGAAAGAGTCAACCATCGCCTATAGACACTAAAGGTGTTAATGGTGCGTTGTACCTTGTGGCGAGGTCTAATGCCACATGCATAATTTTACCGGCTACCTTACCTTCCAAATCGGAACACGGCAGTGACAAGCACTGACGCTATTGCGGCAGGAATAGGTAAGGCGGTGGTACCAGACCCGGGCGAGACAATGCAGAACTCTACCACCTAGTAGCCACGTTGGTAGTGATTCGCATAGCCAATCGGTCGCCTTTTACGACCTACCTGGCAGAACGGCAGTTGGTCTATTCTTCAAAGGAGCCCGGAATCAACACGGGGAAAATTATATATAACCAACCATATAGATATAAATTCATGTATGAGAAAACATTGTCGAATATCTTAGTTTCATAGAATAAATCGTCTTTATACTAGAATTTGTATTACTGTTGCTAAGAAACGTTGGTTTTATTTTTCAACAGGAAAAGAATATACTGTATGGCTACACCTGCGTGAACTGCAACGCGACTTGCACTTCGCAGTGCGGTGAGTGACGAGCGACGAAAACAGTAGAAAGCTGTATGAAGTATGTCACAGCTACCAGCGTAGCGAATTACGGCGCGAATTGCGGCGTGAAATGAACCGAGCGAAGCGCGACCATGATGCGTGGTTTGATGAGCGAATAAAACAAATGTACTAGTTAGTATCGACGTGGCCACAGCTTAGAGCAGTGCGACCGGCGAAATCGGTGGACGCATTTAACATCACATGACCAAAACAAGATATTTTTTTTCATTGAAATTCTCAGAGAACCTATTGTATACATGTCAAAACATCATCAGTCTCTGTATTCAAAATTAATAGTGTGGATTTCGTCACAAATTCTCTTCTTTTTTGTTGACTGGATGCACTTGTAATATAATAATCATATATACGAGTATTTTGATCCAAGGATGCACTCGATTCAACCCAATAACGTGTCACCTTAGATAGTATTATTTTAAAAATTCTAAACATATACGTCCACTGCTGATACCACCTCGGTCGTAACTAGTTGAGCTGATTAGCACTGTGGCATACTAAGAAAATTGCGCGACCTACCGGGCCACAATTCGCGTCGCAATTAGTGCCGCGGGTAGTCGTGGCCATGCCTTTACATAGTAGACGTAAAACCCTTTCCACAGAGAATTTTGAAAACAAACCAAGCGAGTGACGGATAGTACAAGGGAATTTATCTGTGGAATCTATATATAGAAGCGAATCTCAAAATAAGTTTTTTATATCGTAAGATAGCAAACAAACAGATGGCTCTCCTGATGGAAAAAGACAAACATCGCCTATAGACACCAAAGATGATAGTGAGTTGTTATTCATGTGACTAGTAGCTTGAGGGTTTTAATGCCACGTGCAAGTTTACTGGCGACTTTACCTTACAAAGCAGCACACTACAGTGGCAAGCGCTAAGGCTATTGCGGCAGGAATAAATAAGGTGGTGGTACCAGTAACCAGACCCGAGCAAGGCAACGCAGAACTCTACCACCAAGTCATAATTTTAGTGACTCACATGGACAATCGTTCACCTCTTACGAACTGCCCGGCAGAAATGGTTTATTCTTCAAGGGGTGCCCGAAGAAACACGTGTTTAGAATTGTCTGCTGAATAAAATTAATTCTATTACACCCTTTTGTTCATTTGGCATCCATGTATATAAACGAATTGTACGACTGTTATATGAAAAAACAAACTAACAAACACACATTAGCATATTAAATATTAAAGTTATTTGCCAAAGTTTATATTTTCATAAGTCAGATACGTTCATTTTATTTTTTAACAGGCAAAAAACAAAGCAAAGTTATTTCTCGTAGCATTGCAGTGACATATTTAGACGTAAAGTTTTCCCATTATTCAGAGATCTTGCAAAACAAAACAACCAAGTGACGGATAGTACAACGGAATTTACATTAGCGAGTTTCAAAATAAACTTAGGCACATTCCGTAGTAAGGCTCAGAACAAAGTTAGCGAAGTCATTAAGTTGTGGATGCATCGAACGCCATAACATAATTACTTCATAAACTGACCTAGAAATATTGAAAATTTTATCTAGTACTGGTTTTGAACTTAATTTAAAAATAAATAAAAACTTGAGAGGTGTCAAGGGACACCCGGACGGAACGAAGTTCCTTTTATTATTATTTACAAAAAACCTGTATACACTCAACAAAAATAATCGTCGCGACACCACACTGTTCAATGCGAAATAGAAATGAAAATATCTGGCTTGCTTTCTATAAGAGAGACAGAGAGAGAGAAAGAGAGACAGACAGAGAAACATCCGCACGCCGCACAGCTTACAACACCTTACTAAAGCAAAAAGTGTCGTGACAACTTTTCGTAAGAATTTTTTCCGTCTAGCCCCCTTTCAAAACGCGCGATAAGGAACTTCGTAGAATTCCGACCCACTGTCGAATTTCGGCACCCGGTCGTATTTCGGAACCCGGTCGAATTTCGGCACCCGGTCGAATTTCGACCCGCGGTCGAATTTTGACTCACGGTCGAGATTCAGCACCCGGTCAAATTTCGACCCACGGTCGAATTTCGACACTCGGCCGAAATTCGACTGTCCGTCGAAATTCAACTTTTGGTCGAAATTCGACATTCGGTCGAAATTCTGTATAAATGTCAAACATTTGGCACTAGAAAAAAGTAAACTCAATCAAATAGTAGATAGACTCTTTCAATGCACGAGCTAAAGGGAAGTGGCTGGATATTTCTGTGCTTATAATACCTTACTATAGCAAAAAGTGACGTGACAACTTTTTGTAAGATTTTTTTCCGTCTAGCCCCCTTTCACAACGCGCGATAAGGAACTTCTTTTCAAAAATATTAATGGATGGAATTTACCCGTGTTGGTCCCGGGCACCTTTGAAGAATAGGCCAACTGCCGTTCTTGTTAAACCACCTAAAATGGAGATGTTATTTTTTTCTCACGTACCCCACTGTGTAAAATGGAGATGTTATTTTTTTCTCACGTACCCCACTGTGTGGGGTATCTTTCGATAGGATTTGAAATATGTTGTAGGTTTGTGAAAACATGTTTTCGATTATGGAACTCGTTTATAAAATATTAAGCTTTTAAGTGCTAATTTTTTTTAGAGTCAAGTGTCCCTTTTCCAGGGGAAAATATTGGTTTTGGGGGTGGGAAAATAATCATGGTAGTAGTAAATATAATGCAGTTAAAAGGAAAACTATCACAGAAGCTCGACATTTCGACCAAGTTATATTGACCGTGGTCACGAGCGGACTGGAGTAGTAAGTGTCCTCCATTGATCACGTCGAGACTGATTTTCATCTACCCCCTTCTGATCTTGTTTTTTACCTACACACAACACTAATGTGTCTTAAACTGCAAACGAATAAAGTTCAAGATACGTTTAGTGTTGTATGAAAGTTAATTTGCAAGGCCAGGCACAACACGCCACCAGCATTTCACGCATTTTGGTAATGCGAATCCATAAGATTTTCCCTACCAAAAATCATTCAACGCGGCTAAAGAATTTCGCTTAAAAAGTATTTTTTAACCCAGCGATTCCTTCATTAAAATGTTTAATCCTAGCTGTATTTATTTACATTTGGCATCGCTTCTCTTAGTCGTAGAGTACAAATTTCAATATATCGGTAAAAAGGGACGTAATTAAATAGGTCGTACCATTAATGTGTAAGCAGAGGAATGTGTGCCGACCCTCATATCCTTTATTAGGGGCCTCTACCTGTGTCGCCTTGATTTAATGTACAATCCCATTTGACCCTTTTGATCTTTTCATTAAAATTGCTAAAGAAATGTTTATTTAAAGATTCATGGCCAAATATTTTGAAATTTTAGATTAGAAGCTATTGTCAAGCAACATTTAGATGTAAAATTAACACTCTATCGTAATCTCCATTTTATAGAGTTATATTATGGTGGTATCATAATTCCCCGTGTTGATCCGGGCTCCTTTGAAAAATAAACAAACTGCCGTTCTGTCGTAAAAGACGGCCGATTGGCTATACATTTCATTACCATTGTGACTATTAGGTGGTAGAGTTCTGCAAAGTCTCGTCCGGGTATTTGATACCACCGCATAACCAATTCCTGCCGCAATAGCGTCAAAGCTTGTCATTATTGTGTTCCGGTTTGAATGGTAAGGTAGTCGGTGGAATTATGTATGTAGTATTGTCATTCCGTCACTCGGATAGCAACGCACGATTACAATTTTGGTATCTATAGGCGATGGTTTCTCTTTCCATCGGGAGAGCTTATTCTGTTATCCAATGATATAAAAAAAATCATTAATTCAGAACTAATATTTATTTAATAACATTTATTTATTTGCAAGAATATGGGTATATTACAAGTTATTGAAATAATCAAAGTTACCAGCATTTCCTACCATGATATGGCGTGCAAATAATAAAAAAATATCCTATTCTGTGTAGTTCAAAAATTTATATACTGAGTACTTGTCGATTTTTTAAAAATATCACCGGATCGGAATGTATTAACACGTGAATTGAAAAAATATTCAAAAATTGCGCGGGCTGAACAGCATGAAATTCGTCGAAATTGCGATGCATTTTTCCTTTGAGTATGACGTATAATATCATATTTATGCATTCATTTATTTATTATTTATTTTATATATATTTATTTATGCATTTTTTATAAATAAACAAGCGATGAAAGTAAACAACTACTTGTTAGTAGTCAATATGTTTCATCACCTAATTGTCATGTACGACGCGCCCGCGCTTTATTAGTTACACGATTTGAGATTTTTCGTAGAGAGAAAAACTGGGCGTCTCGTCAAAATGAGGCTGTTTACGAAAATTCAGTTTAACAAGCTGGAAAATCCTTATAACCCCCTATATACCCCTAGATACTCTATATACAAGGGCGGTCCCTTTGAAGAATAGACCAACTGCCGTTCTGCCAGGCAAGTCGTAAAAGGCGACCGATTGGCTAATATGTCACTATCATCATGACTACTAGGTGGTAAAGTTCCGCAACGTCTTGCTCGGGTATATAGTACCACCAGCTTACCTATTTCTGCCGCAATAGTGTCAATGCTTATCTTTGTCGTTTTTAGTATCGATAAGGAAGCACTTGATCACGATCTCGCCTGATGGTAAGCTAAGATGCAGCCTAAGATGGAACGCGCTTCCCTAGAAGGAATCTGTTTACTCTTCTCTTGAAGATACCCAGGCTGTACCTATCGGAGAACACAGACTCAGGAAGCATATTCCAGTCCATTGCGGTTCGAATCAAGAATGTCGAATCGAACCGTTTTGTTCAGGTACGTGGAACGTCCACCATATTATACCAATTCCTAATATCGGCGATTCGACCGCCCTGTTGGTCGAGTGGTTAGTGACCCTGACAACGCAATCGACGAAGCTCGGGTTCGATCCCAGACGGGGATAAAGGGGGCGTCCACAAATTACGTGAGATGTTTAAGTGGGAGAGGGGGTCGAGTCAAATCTCATCTAATCTTACGTTGGAGAGAGGGGGGGTCTCGGCAAATATCACGCAATTTTTTTTCTCATTGAAACAAAAAAAATATACTATTCTGGTCCATTATCCGAAGCTTTAATTAAATTAAATTAATCTTAAGCGTAATCGTAATACGATTAAATCATCCACTAATTCGTTCGAAAGAAAATAATTTCATTCATACTTCGACGTTATACTCGTACATTACTACTGACTTTCAAACCACCATATTTGTTTTATACCAAATAGCTCAATTTAATCATATGGACATGTTGGTTCCAATCTTTGAGTATGTAGTATATCTATGGTTCCAATAGTCTCTCTTGAGACTGTTCATGAAATCCTCCACGGACTGAATTAGAGTAGATATTCTTTTTTAATCGCAGTAGTTACGATTTAAGTAATCTATTGTTAATTTTTGACGTGACAACGTCTTATAATTCGATAGAGCTGGCTGCACGCACGAAAAAACATGACTCATGCGGCGTTACCTCGCTCTGAGGTGTTCCGTTTAAGGCTTGGAGTACAAGCGAGAGCTTAAGACGTTGTCACGTTCAACTATCGTCTGTAAACCAACTTTACAGACAACCGATTTTTTTTTTATTACACATATAACTCTCAGCAATATTGGTTACTAGTCTTAACTAGTCGTAAACAAGAGCTCGAAACAATTTCTTTTCTTTTTACAATAACAATTCAACGTATTTACATATTTAGGAACCCATGTTTTTAAAAAATCTCACGTGAGATTAGGGGATGGGGGAGGGGGTAGAATAAAATCTCACGAAATCTCACAAGGGGGGGAGGGAGGGACAGAAAATTTAAAAAAGCACCTCACGTAATTTATGGTCGCCCCCAAACATTTGTGTGATGAGCATTGATGTCTGTATTTGTGGGTTTGGGTGCGTATTATACATATTTCGGTATTTATATATGTATGTATTTCTATATATCGATAACTTTGACTCACACCCATATCACAAGCAAATAATTTGCTTACTTTGTGGCTAGATTAATTCGTGTAATTTGTCAAGGGATATTATTATTATTCCTTTAATCACATTTTAATTTACATTGATTTACATCCGTGCGCCTCGACGATCGATAGAAAAATGGGGATGGCGGAATTAAGTCGTGCAATCGATGTATATGGCATTGCCATTCTGTCACACGAATAGCAACGCACCACGCGCACACCGACAACGCACAACGTATAATATCTTAGGTGTCTGTCGGTGATTTCTCATTTTCACATTCAGCTGCTACTGTCAAAATTTTATTCAAATTTTATTATTAAAAAAAATATTTGCATACTATGCTTTAATATTGCACTCAGTCTGCAATTAGTGAAATATCAATCCCCATAGTTAAACGAATGATCGACGTATACTTCTCACACTGGTAATTTGTATGGAATTAGCCTTATACCTTTTTCGACAAAATCGTTTTGAAATTCTGTCCTTTCGCATCGGTGAATTAAGCTGACACCCATACAAAAAAAAACGAAAACGGTAAAAACTGTTTTCTTAAGCAATAAATACCGTACCGTATCGTCCTCTGGATAAAATTATGAGAGGGTCGTTGTATTAGCATTGTGTTACATTTGCTGATGTGTACTTGTTTAAGTTGTCTGTTTAAACTATTTTTATTGGAGTTGAGTTACTGTTTTATAGGATCCTTAAGCTTTGAGGTTTTCAAGTTAATTTTAGAGTCCTTACACTTACTTACTACGTACTTTGACATAAAAGTTGATTTTAACTCTATACAGCGACTTTAATTTGTTGCGTTTGATATAACAGGTCTTCCAAACGAGACTTCCGAACTTTAAAAGTTGATAGCGGCCATCTTTTTGAAGTTACATATTATCTGCCAAATAACAACAATTAATCAACATAGGGTTTCTGTTCAGGCAACGTTCTATTGTGGATTGGCGGTGTCATCGGTCCATATTTCTTTGAGAACAATGTTGGCCAGGCCATCACCGGTGAGTGCTATAAGTCGATAATTATCAACTTTTTGATATTTTTTTTATAGAAGAGGGGGCAAACGAGCAGGAGGTGCACCTGATGCTAAGTGATCACCGCCGCCCATGGACATCCACAATACCAGAGGTCTTGCAGTTGCGTTGCCGGCCTTTTAAGAAGGAGTAAGCTCTTTTCTTGAAGGCCCCAAGTCGTATCCATTTGGAAACACCCCTGTCGGTAATTGGTTCCACAACAAAGTAGTGCGAGTCAAAAAGTGCCGAGAGAAACGCACAGTTGTGGATTTCCAGACATCGAGATGGTGAGGATGGAATTTCAAGTTTTGACACGATGTCCGATGATGGAATTCGGCGGCAGGAATTAATAGAAATAACTCGTTGGAACACTCCCCATGAAAGATATGATAGAAGATACAGAGTGAACCAACATCTCTGCGCAATGCCAAGGAGTCAAGCCGTTGAATTGAATGATATTATCGCCGTCTTGGTCCCGGCCTCCTTTGAAGAATAGGCCAACTGCCGTCCTGCCAGGCAGGTCGTAAAAGGCGACCAATTGGCTATCGAGTCACTACCATCGTGGCTACTAGGTGGTAGAGTTCTGCATTCTCTCGCCCAGGTCTGGTACTACCGCCTTACCTATTCCTGCTGCAATAGCGTCAGTGCTTGTCGCTGTCGTGTTCCGGTTTGGAGGGTAAGGTAGCCGGTAAACTTATGCATGTGGCATTAGACCTCGCCACAAGATAGCAACGCACCATTAACATCTTTGGTGTCTATAGGCGATGGTTGACTCTTGGCATGGTCACCTCACGTAGAGGTGATATGAACTGGCCACCGAAATCAAGCAATTTGACCATATTAGAATTCTTCTCGTGGAGTTTTCTTAAATCGGTGATTCTATTCAAATAAGCTACAAATCACAGCGGCCCTCAAAGCCAACATAACCAATGCCATCGGTCAAATTCATCCTAATCTAGAATGTTTCAAGTCTCTAGCGCCTTCGGACATTTCGAATGCGCGCCACCCAGAGAAGCCGCGTCAGATATGAATAAAAAATGAATAAAAAATTTCGATTATATTTCACACTCTGTTTTATTAAAATTTAAAATTAGGAACTTAATGAAAAGCCCTTTAATTTTGACATCTGAGTTCATGTATGTGAAGACCTTTTTTATGACCTTATGTGCCTAGCAA
Organism: Apodemia mormo; assembly: GCA_036924255.1. Taxonomy (NCBI): domain Eukaryota; kingdom Metazoa; phylum Arthropoda; class Insecta; order Lepidoptera; family Riodinidae; genus Apodemia; species Apodemia mormo. The sequence continues at coordinate 6,690,603 of JAUPFN010000016.1, forward strand.
ATAAAGCATTTGGATTATTATTATCATCGGATCCCACGTTTAATACCCAGGTCGTGAACACTTTTGTTATTGAGTATTTTTGGGCTATCCTTGATGATAAAACTTTTAGTGGCAATTTCGAATCTTTTCTTTATATATCTTAGATAACAAAAAAGCAGATAGCTCTCGCGATGGAAAGAGAAACCATAGCCTTTAGACACCAAAGATGTTAATGGTGCATTAGTAAAAACTCGATTTTCAAAAATCGGACCAAAATCAGTAACATCCTTATCTACATACGTAGCAGGAACTTAAATATTAATGGGTTAAAAATGCCCTGCAACAAGTTATTTTCTGTAGATAGTCTAGTAACTGAAGAAACATACAATACTATATAATTTTACCCAACAGTATCAAATATTTTTTTTAACATCATTAGATAGCACACAAGCAGATGGCTCCAACCATCGCCGTTAGACACCAAAGATGTTAATGTTGCGATGATATCCGTATCACGGTATAGCAATGCCAACTGCATAAATCCGACGGCTACCTTACCGACTAACCCGAAACACGACAATGACAAACATTGACGCTATTGCGGCAGGAGAAAGTATAGCGGTGATACCAAACACCTGGAAGAGACGTTGCAGAAATCTACCACCTAGTAGTCGTGATGGTAGTGACACGTATAGCCAATCAGTTGCCTTTTACGTCCTGCCTGACAGAACAGCAGTTGGTCTATTCTGCAAAGGAGCCCGGACCAACGCGGGGGAGTCTGAATATAGTGTGTTGTCGACGCCGAGTATTAAATCAGCACGTACAACGCGGTCACGTTAACTTGACGCATCTCTGGAATATAAGGCGGGGCTTCCCTTAGCTCGCCCGGTTAATAAAATGTCAGTATAGCCATAGTCAGCATTTTTGTTACCGATACACGCGTAGATAATTTGGTTAGTTTTCTGTTATTGTTATATTGTTTTTGGGCATTATTGTTACGTTTTACGCCAAATGACGTCATCAACGGCATGCGTCAAGTTTATCTGACCGCGATGTAAAGCTAATGATCCAGGTTAGTCAGCAAAAAAAAACAATTGATAGTTAACCGTGGCGATGGGATTTCGCCAACTGGTAAACCGACCAATTTCATCAACCGATAAACGAACCGGCGAACAAACTGGAATAGTTTATGTAATTGAGTTACTGTTTTAAAACATGCTTATACTGTGGAACTATTACTCTAATGTAAGTTTTTAATGCAAAATAAAATACAAATAACACTAAAGCAACTCATGTTGCTTTGTACACACTCTCTGCTTTTACTTTATTAAAGTGTTACAAGCGCTTGGCAGCTTTGTTGGTACCTATCTCGTCTCTGTATTTGTTACGATGTTATTAAATGTTGTGTTGGTAAGAACATACAAACTTATATTAAAATATTATCTTTAGTGTTCGAAGTTTGCCCCGGGAACTCATTAATCTTTCAGAATGTTACGTTTTTATAAACTCATATTGGATGCAGGTCTTGATATTAGAAAATACGGGTTAATAAAAGTATTTACTTCTTTGAAGAATAGACCAACTGCCGTTCTGCCAGGCAAGTCGTTAGAGACGATGGTTTGGCCTTACGTGTCACTACTATCGTGACTATTAGGTGGTAGTTCCGCATTGTCTCGTCCGGGTCTGGTACCACCGCCTTACCTATTCCTACCGTAATAATGTCAGTGCCTGTCGTTGTTTGTTCCAGTTTGGAGGGTAAGGTAGCCGGTAGGCTTAAATGGCATTGTCATTCCGTCACATCGTCTGTCATTAACGGAATCATCTGCCGGAAGAAATTAAATTAACGTATTTTGTTTCTATTTTACTCTTACTTCCTGCAGTAGGTAATGTTTTAAGCATAGAAATTAAAAAGTAAAAATTGATAAAGTGCGTGTTGGGCCTTACGCAATGTAGGGTTCCAAAGTTGCCAATCACAATAATGCGGACTAAGAAGGAGGTTTTTTTAGTTTCATACTATGAACATTTAAGCTATTCAACATCAATGACAAATACTCGTATATATCCGCACCACAAGTTCACCACCAATAAAACTTCTCTAAGTACATTTTATAAGTTAGTCAACTATAACTCAAATATTTGTAAAGCCTTCTAAGCCGTAATAGTTTTCCTTTTAACTTCATTATATTTACTACTACCATAATTTTTTTCCCATCCACAAAACCTACCGTTTAGCCTGCAAAGGGGGGGTGCGGACGGACACTTGACTTTAACAAAAGTTAGCATTTAAAAGTTTACTATTTTACAAATGAGTCCCTTAATCGAAAACGTATTTTTTACAAACCTGCAATATTTTTTAAAAACCTATTCAACGATACCTTATACAATGGGATAAGTGAGATAAAAATTAACATCCCCGCTTTACATTTGGGGGAGCTGTCAAAATTTTGTGTTACCACTTTGTTAACCTGACTAATGTGTATATTCATGTCAAATTATAGCTTTCTGGTAATAAGGGTCTCTGAGCAAAAGTACAGACGGACGGACGGACGACTAGCGAAACTATAAGGGTTCCTAGTTTACTTCGAAACCCTAAAAATGGCTTCCCGTCATTTTTCTATAGTATTTCTGTATTCTAAAATCAATTAGTTTTTTACATATCACTGAACAAAATCAATGAACCTGACGATACGTTCTGAATTCTTATTAAAATAAAACAAAAAAAAACGCTAGAAGCCGCGAAAAACATTCGTGACATTTAAGGATTTTAGGCAGTTTTAGAAGTTAGTGTGCAAAATTGATTTAAATGTTTTTTAATCCGTGAATTTTAACATCAAACACATCCTGGTCAACTTGTTACGGATAAAGTCGATGCCATTTCTGAAAAAGTCGAGCAAGATTGGCATATTAGTAACTTGACAATTGGTTACAATAAAGCAAAAGAACTAACAGTTGATCACAAATTAGATTTGTCTCATTTGAAAAGTTCTGGATATACAAAAACCCTCGATAATTAGGTGCCGCACGAACGCACTTCTCAATTTAAACTTTATGAAACTGAACCGTTTCTCATAATATGACAACAACTTCAGAGAAAGATCATAGCAAAAGGACAGTCAAGCTCCACAGGCTAAAGCGAAACGCGAGTTAATTTGCAAAATGATGATGCTGTGTTCATAGTAGGATCAGAAGGGCTTTGTATATTTATAAGCTTTTACCGTCGGGAGAAACCACTGATTTAAAACTCTATTGCCAAGAGGAAGAGATACTTAAGCAAGAAATAGAAAATAAGCGGCCAGAACTGATCGATAAAAAGGGTGTGGTTTTTGTCATAGTAACGCCAGACCACACACGTTTTTAGCCTGTCAGCAAACGTCGAGAGAGTTTGAATAGGAAAAAGAAAGTAAAAAAAAATATCTTCACGCCCGTATCAGAGGTACAAGTATACCCTGATTAGCCGAAGATACTTGGTTCCCACAAATGTGACAGGTGGCAAAACGGGCACTTTCCAAATTCGGGAAATATTAATTTAAAAAAAAACTGAAGAAACTCATTTTTGAATTGCCCGACATGGGGAATCGAACCCGGGCCCTAATGTGGTCACCGCCAACGCCGGACTACTAGTCCACATAGGCGATTAATTATTTTTATTGACTTTCCAATAATTTCAATTTCAATGTTCATATTACCTCCATATTCCTTTCACACTCAATATTTTTAGCACTTTCAGATTCTTTAGAAGTGTCAGAAAAGAAGACTGTCGAGTTACTTGGCACAGTTTTTTGAAGTCGAAAGTTCTGGAGCAATTGTTTAGCGTAGCTATCAAAAACTAGTATATATATATATATATATATATATATATATATATATATATATATATATATATATATATATATACATATATATATATATATATATATATATATATATATATATATATATATATATATATATATATATATATATATATATATATATATATATATATATATATATATATATATATATATATATATACACACATATTGAGATATTTTAAGCTCAGCGAAATAAAAATACACCTAAGCATAGATTTATAAGCCTAGAGTTCAAAGGGTAAAGCAAAAAATACAAGTTTATACAGAGCTCGCGGTATGTGCCGACTTGTAGTCAAATCACAGGTCCCCTCTAAAAAATAACGCTAGATACGCCAATATACAATAACTTACACAGTTACAGGACAGTACTTAAAAGCAATGTGGACAGTGATTGAGTCTGTTCCCTTTGGTCTACGCTCATGTACTAAACACGAATATATTATACAAACTGTTTACTTGGAGCAATTAAATTTGCAACAGTATACATACGTCTGTTTGTAAAGTCCTTAAGTGTCACCAGGTTAGTGAATACATCAAATCAAGCTGTCTTGTTTGAATTGTATTTACTCTCAACGATTTGTCGTTACAAAATTTTCAGAATTTTGAAACTCGTATAATAATCTGACCACCCCAGGTCGAGGGGTTAGCGGACCTAATTACGAATTGATCGGGCCCGGGTTCGATTCTCGACAGGGACAAACATTTGAGTGATGAGAATAGTTGTATGAATTTCTGTCTTTTTTTTATATTATAAGATAGCAAACAAGCAGATAGGTCTGCTGATAGAAAGAGTCAACCATCGCCTATAGACACCAAAAATGTTAACTGTGCTTTGCTATCTTGTGACGAGGCCTAATGCCACATGCATAAGGTTACCGGCTACCTTACCCTCCAAACCAGAATACGACAGTGACAAGCACTGACGTTACTCTAGCAGGAATAGGTAAGTCAGTGGTTTACCAATCCCAGGCGAGACAATGCAGAACTCTACCACCTCTCTCTATAGTACGCGAGCCAGCAACAAATTTTCATGACCAAGTTCCTCTCGAGCAATAACTTCTAGAATGCTTCAGATAGTTGTATCGTGGAATTCTGTGAACGTCAGCTGCGGCTCGGGCTGTGATGTGTGATTACATGTTTGATGGTCAGCTGTCCTATTTTCTACCACGATATAGTCAGCTGACTTTTTGTTTTTTACAAGATATTGGACAAACTATAATTTGACAAATTGTCAATCGGGATGAAATCACTAAATTTAATTTTTTTTCAACGTGGATGAGAGGCCTCTACTTCTGAACCCACCGCTATAGCCGCAGCTGACGTTCTCAGAACTTCACCATACAACTATCTGAAGCATTCTAGAAGTTATTGCCCGAAAGGATCTTGGTCATATAAATCTGTTGCTGGCTCGCGTACTATAGGTAGTAGAGTTCTGCATTTTCTCGCCTGGGACTGGTATCACTGGCTTACCTATTCTTGCCACAGTAACATCAGTGCTTGTCAATGTCATATTTTGGTTTGGAGGGTAAGGTAACCGGTAACCTTATGCATGTGGCATTAGGCCTCGTCACAAGATAGCAACTCACCATTAACATCTGCTGTCTACAGGCGATGGTTGATTCTTCCATCGGGAGACCCATCTGCTTATTTGCTATTTTATAATATAAAAAAGACAGAAATTCATACACCTATTCTCATCACTCATCTGTCGAAAATCGAACCGAACCCCATCAATTCGTAATTAGCTCCGCTAACCCCTCGACCCGGGGTAGTCATATTATTATACGAGTTTCAAAATTTGTGAAAATTTGGTAACGACAAATCGTTGAGAGTAAATACCATACATACTTTACCATACATACTTGCATATCCACTAAATTAAAGATATCTAAGCTCGATTATATCTATCTATAATCTTTTTCAAAATAGCATCCAGTCTAAAAACATGATCACTGTCATTATAATCGTGTGATATAAAACGAACATTATTGTGTTGTTTATAGCAAATTATATCCTCTACAGTGTAAGCAACTATCCTTTAATACAAGGCTATAAAGATCACTTCTGATAAATTTGATTACAAGGAAATTTCAAACTTCCCACAAAACAGCTTCAAAGGAGTTGAGTTCTCGTTAAAACGTGATCCCGTTAGGTACTTATAAATTTAATCTATCCATACAATGTCAGTCCACACAATTTATTGTATCGCAGCGTAATACAAAATATACTTATAGTGATTGCAATCCGTAATAAATGGATGCAATCCACGTCTTCAAATTTACCTGCTAGCAAAGACATTGCAGAATTCTCGTACAACAAAAGTCATTACAGATTAATGTACTTGTAATCAGGGCTTAAAAGCCGTTTATAAAACACAAAATCCTTTGCCAATACCAGGTTCATTGAGGGTTTTAGCAGTTTTCATAAAAGGAGCGCCTCATAAACCTAAATGTATTAGTTTAAGTCAAAATCACGAATGGTAAGTCATGCACAATCTGTCACAAACTGTCAATGCACAGTGTAAGCAAAACTTGGAAGCGGTGAACGTCAAAGAGAAATTAAAAAAAAACCTTATATAAAACATTTTATTACCAATAAAAAAATAGTTAAAACTTAAAATATTATGCTAAATCACTACATAGTATAAAACAAAGTCGCTTTCTCTGTCTGTCCCTATGTCCCTATGTATGCTTAAATCTTTAAAACTACGCAACGGATTATGATGCGGTTTTTTGTAATAGATAGAGTGATTAAAGAGGAAGGTTTATGTGTATAATAACATTCAATATATTGTAGAGAAATACTGCAATTTTTGAGTTTTGTGATGTCATGTCGTAAATAATTATATTTTTTTCCGCTTATATTGCAAACGCAGGCTAAATCCTACGAGATTTATCAAAATAATGTACTAAGTATTTATACACCTTGAAAAGGTCTACAGAAAAGTCCGCGATGGTATATGTCTCTTATGGATAACCCACAATAGCATTTTTTTGTCATTTACTTTTTACGAGAAATAATGGCTTTTTTTTTTCAAAACAATTTTAAGCAATACAGCACTAATCCTTATCCAATTAAATACCTTAAATATATTGTTGACTAGCTGTGCCCGCGACTTCGTTCGCGTGGAAAAAATTCTAAAATAAAAACCCGCATAGTTTCCGTTCCCGTGGGATTTCCGGGATAAGAACTATCCTATGTCCTTTCTTGAGTCTTAAACTATATTTGTACCAAATTTTATCCAAATCGGTTCAGTGGTTTGGCCGTCAAAGCGTAACAGACAGACAGACAGACAGACAGAGTTACTTTCGCGTTTATAATATTAGTATGAATTAGTATGGATTTAATAAACATCAATATGGCCGTTTATAGCATGTAATTTAAATGAATATTTTCGAAGATATTACATAGCGGTTGCGGGGTTACCGGCCGGTCGGGCGGCGCGCGCGCGGTGTGTTCTGAAACCGCTGGGAAACGTGTTAATTTTTCGGATAAATAAATATAGGACTTCAGCTGAAAACCAAAATTTAGTACATTACTTTTTTTAACCAAATATCACCATATAAAAATCATATTTGTCTAGATTATAGATCTAGATCTAGATAATCTGATTAGAAATAGTATTAACAAATTATTTTTCCTGTTTTCGGAATTTTATATGATCAAGTAAAGTACATTCTATCATGTAATAAGTTAGCACATTCCTTAGATAATATTTTCAGGTATATCGTATAATTTTTGTAAAATTGTTATTTAATAATCAATGTAAAAAAAACGTGATTTAACAAACAAGTTTTTTACTACTTTACTTACTTACTTTTCATTTTACTTTTCATTTCCTTTTCACTGAGTGACATTGGCTATTTGAAAAAAAAAAACTTCCCACTACGTATGTAGATAAGGAAGTTACTGATTTTACCCCGATTTTCGAAAATCGAGTTTTTACCAGATGTCCACGTTTAGAAGTCCTAGGAATCTTTTCCGACTATTTTCACGATGACGTCAGTATGTCTGTCTGTATGTATGTATGTATGCATGTATGTATGTGTGTGTGTGTGTGTATGTGTATGTGTAGGTGTATGTGTGTGTGTGTCTGTGTGTGTGTGTGTGTGTGTGTGTGTGTGTGCGTGTGTAGGTGTGTATGTAAACATCTCACAACTTTTGAACGGCTAGAACGATCGAAACGCGGTTGGATTCTGCTCAACTTAGATTTCCTGAAAATTTGAAACGATTCGGTCCAGGAGATTTTGAGTAATCGTTGACGAAAAATTTTGAAAAAGTGTTTTTTCGACATAGCTTCGAAATTTTTCAACCAATCATTTTTTGGTGTTCTACGATATTTTAGTACTTAAAAAACTACGTCAAATGCCGTTTCAAAAATCAAAATCGAATCTAATTCTCAAACTTATAGCTTTTCATACGTTATTTCTAGCAAACTTAATTAAGTTTTTTTTTAAATAACTTTCAAGTTAATTTACCGATTGACTTAAAAATATTATCAGCTTTTATTCATTAATGAAACTTTCTTCATTGATAAATCCCAAACAAATTGACGGATTTTGATTAAATTAATGTTAATCAAAATCAGTCAATTTGTTTGGGATTTACCAATGAAGAAAATTAAAAATAAAATATTTTTTGACATAGCATCGAAATTTTTCAACCTATCGATTATTTAGGTAAAACAATATTTTAGATCTCAAAAATTGAGTTGAATACCATCATCGTTTTCAAATATACAGCTTTTCGAAAATTAATAATACTATCATTTTTAACAAAATAGATGTTTGAACTGAAAAATCTTATATTTTTTACTCTTGAGCTTAAAATACCTTAATTTAGTGAGAAGTTTCAGGGATGGCCCGTAGGGTCAACCATTTACACATTTTTTCCCCGTTTGTCCTGATGCCTGGCTTTAATAAATCGCAGAGTCAAGCCTTCAACGTTGCAGGCTTAGATTTGAGCGTTGACTGTTTTTCACATGGCCAACTATATATCGCTCTTTCAAGAGTAACCTCTAAAGAAAACATATTTATATTGTCTAATGGCAAGAAAGCTGTGAACGTTGTATATAAAGACATTCCATAATATATTAATTGTAAAAATAAAAGAAATAGGTAAAAATGTAAAAACTAAAAATGTAGTACCTATATGAATTTAGATATTCCAAAGATAGCAGGAAATCTTCATAGGGAAAGGGGAATCGTTTTACTCCAATTTTAACGCGGGCGGCCCACGGGCAGTAATGAATAAATCAAAACTTTTTTCCCGTGCGAAGCCGGGGCGGGCCGCTAGTCTTAAATAAAAACTAAAATTTTAAAACTAAAATTCCATAATATAAAACACACAAAAATTAAAACGTCAACATTATTTTGGAAAAAAGTAACAATTCAGCTTATGCTTAGCCAGTGATCGTAGGCAGTCTTGTAAAGCGCTAATTTTACATTGTTTTATAAACAGGTTTATAAATTCAAACGCTAATATTATAACGCAAAAATAATTTCACTCTACAGAGAAATTGGTATTTTTGATATAAAATTAGAGTCAAACTTTTACAAAACGCTCCATATGTACTTGCGTTGATTTAGGTTTAAAAATTAACCGGTTAACAAACCCTGCTTACCATCTCATATCTCAAACGTAAATACTTATCAGATTATATTATAAGAGTAACAACGATATTCGTGTCTTTCATCGTAATTCTAGCTTAGGAACTAAAGCCGTATTAGATTCAAGGTACGGTGAAACGCGTAGTGCGGCCTAGCTTTTAAACGTAAGTCGTATCAATATGGGCTGGAGCGTAGATTTCAATAAACTTGTCTGATACCGATCCCTCTATGGAATTAGAAATTAAATATTTAAAGAGTTCTCTTGTAAAATATTGGTGTAGTATCGGTATTGTTTACTGTTCGTCATTTTTTTTTTATATCATAAGATAGCAAACAAGCAGATGGGTCTCCTGATGGAAAGAGTCACCCATCGCCTATAGACACCAAATATGTTAATGGTGCGTTGCTATCTTGTGGCGAGGTCTAATGCCACATGCATAAGTTTACCGGCTACCTTACCCTCCAAACCGGAACACGACAGCAACAAGCACTGACGTTATTGCGGCAGGAATAGGTAAGGCGGTGGTACCAGACCCGGGCGAGACAATGCAGAACTCTACCACCTAGTAGCCACGATGTTAGTGACTCGATAGCCAATCGGCTTTTAGAAATAGAGAGTGAATTTTAATTGTTTCTTTTCATTCCATCCATAACTACTCATGCTCTTCACATTTTATCGAACTTATAAAATAAAACGTTGAATAGAATATTCTGAATTTATATTACACTAGTTTTTGCCAGCAACTTCGTTTGGGTGACCTAAATTTCGTTTGTCCGTGTTGTTTCGGAATGATATAGTTTTTTAGAGAAAAAAAATTTATTAATTGGTTTGGTTTTTAACAAATATAAAAATCAAGGAGAATTAAGATTTGTGAATTTTCTTGAATTTAACTATTTTTTTAGGAAAAACACTGTAGAGTGTTACAATAATTCAAATTATACAAAATTAAGGTAAAACAATCAAATCAAAAATTCAAAATAAAAATAAAATAAAAAAATCAAAATAAAAAATTTCCATCCTAAATTTCTGACGGTTTTCAACTCAAAATCATGGTTCAATAGCTTCAGTTTTGATTTTCGATAGAAACATCCCTTACATCTTGTATATGTCGCAGTGAAATTGTCAATAGACGTTAGATTATAATCTACCTAGGGATTTTACAATTTGGTTAGGTTAAGTTAGCAGTTAAATTATAATATCACTTAGGTAAATTATAATCTAACGGTACTGACAATTTCACTACGACATATATACATATATCTATATATTAAATATTAATACACGAAGGAAAAATTTTTAAGACAATTGCGAGAACGATGGAATGGGCACAGTGAGTTTGCATTGCGGAGGACTGCAGAAACCTAATAGTTTTAAATATAAATGATTAGAAATACATTAAATGAATAAAAATAAAAATTACACACACTACATTCATGAGACATGCACGATAAGGTACACAGGAAATAATTTATATACACGATATACTATTTCCTATGCAGCTAAAGTCTCTTGTCAAATTTAAAATAGATTGTTTAGACTATGGTCAATTTTCGGCCACAGGCGATCGCTAGGAAATTAAATCCATGTATTTTCTAATTAGATTTAAAACCGGCTGAAGCGATTGTAATGAAAAATTTAGTAAATTTTCACATTATCCCGGACGGTGAACTTTCGAACTTTGGTAGTTATTGGAATAACTGTTTTAATTGCGTGTAACATGACTAGAGATAATTAGTATTATACGTGCGAAGTCGTAGAAAGTTTTTGTAAGCAAGCGAATAAGTGTAGAGTAACTCATAAAAATATTTTCATTGTCACTGATAGCTCCTAAAGTGCGTGGAAAGAATAAAATATTTATTGAATTTTTTAATCAAATATATGTCAATATTTCAGTGTAAATAAAATCATTTAATAAGAAGTAGGTATCCTCACGCCCGTATCCCCGGAGAGGTAGGTAAAGGTACAACAAGTACATACACGAGTAGCCGAAGATACTTGGTCCTACAATGTGATAGGTGGCAAGTCTATCGTCAACCGCGAACTTTCCAATCCTGGGCAACGTTGTTTTTATCAAAAAACTGAAAAAAAACACATTTTTAAAAATTGTGTATAGGCACCCTGACGTTTGCAATACAATTTGGCGGGATATAGTGAATGAAACAACTCTTTCTTAAGCACTCAGTCAAGATATTGTTCTCGTCTTTATTTTCAATATATTATATTAATGCATTTTTCCTATTCGAGTTGATGGCGTGATGTAAAACGAATCAGCGCCATCTAGTTTACAATTCGGTACTACGTTTGAACTGCAGTTCTACATACATTATCACGGCACTTATACCATTAGGTTTACTTACATTAAAACGACTTATTGTGACGCTTATACATACCGCCCACCATGAACCAACGGGTTCATAAGTAATCTGCAATTATACAAAGGCAACAATTCCCTAAAAATTTTCAATATAAATGAGCATGAATTTACATAAAAAACTACTTGAAATGACTTAAGCTTAACTAATTTAAGAATAATTTTGAAAATACCATACAAACTTACTTCAAATCTACTAACCCCTGTAATTATTTTATACCGACAAAGACTAAACCAACAAATGAATACAAAATAAAAACAAATTTAAGGCCTTCACCGAAATTGATGCAGATGGTTAAAACTTAACTGAGTCCTATTCCAAGCTCGGTGAAAGACTGATCAACGAATCGAGTACATATATATACGACTTAACTGTTCACAGGTAAAATACATATTTTGGAAACTGGTCTCTTAATAACCGTGCCTTTACATTTTAAACTAACTACACGAGTTACATTGTCCGAACCAGTATGCTTGTCTACTATTATTCCATACAACCATCTAGCTGGCGGAAGATTCTCTTCTTTAACTAACACCACATCACCAAGCTTAGGTTCAGGAGAGTGACGATTCCAACGGTAACGGTGTAGGAACTGAGTCAGATATTCATTTGACCACCTTCGCCAAAAGTTTTGTGTCATACGTTGGAGAAGTTGCCATCTACGTAGACTACTGATGTTCGACTTTTCATAATTGGCATCCGGTACAAGTAAAAGTGGCTCTCCTATAAGAAAATGACCGGGTGTCAATGGAGATGGATCCTGCTCGTCATCACTTATCGTTGTCAATGGCCTCGAGTTGAGACAAGCCTCTATCTGAGCAAGAAGATGAGCTCCACATAATTCCAACCGGGGAATAGAGACTTGTTTTATCGGAGATACCTTAGTCTTGGACGTGATTAAATTAACATGGACCTTGTTGTCATGATCAAGAATACGGACGTATACAACTGCAGCATAGGCATCATTTGATGCATCGCTGAACCCGTGCAGCTCTATAACTTTGTCGTTCGCACTTGAGTGAATCCACCTGGGAATACGAAAATTTGCTAGGCGTGGAAGATTGGACCGGTAAGTAAGCCACTCTTGTAACAAATGAGGAGGTAGTTCATGATCCCAATCAATACCTGACATCCAGATTTTTTGAATGAAAATCTTCGAAGTAATGATAATTGGAGCAATCCACCCTAAGGGATCGAATAAACGTGAAATGTCGGAAATTACTTTCCTCTTTGTTACCGGAGCTTCTACTGGTGGTAGTTGCACACTGTATTCGAATTCATCGGTGCTATTGTTCCAGGTAAGTCCTAACACCTTTTGTATTATCTCTGTATCCTTTCCGGTTCCTATTTCCAACATTTTCTCCCTTTCTTCACCTTTCTTTCCTATTTTCTCCATAAACTCCTTACTATTACTAACCCACTTCTGTAATTCAAATCCTCCCTTTTGTAATATCTTACTAATTATATTTTTTATTTTCAGGCACTCTTCAACTGTTTCGCAGCCGGTCATCAGATCATCCATGTAAAAATCTTTCAGGATTCTGTCGACAGCTGTAACGTTATTTTCACCTTCATCGTGAGCTACCTGTTGGAGCGTTCTAACAGCAAGGTAAGGTGCAGATGCAGTTCCGAATGTAACTCGTAATATTCTGTAATGTTGTATTGTTCCAGATTTATCTCGCCACAAGATCCGCTGAAACTCGTCTGCATGACTCTGTGTCACCTTCACTTGTCGGTACATCTTTACTATGTCCGCTGCCAAACAAACAGGATGTTTGCGCCATCGCATGACGATGTGTCTTAGAGTGTACTGAAGCGGTGGACCTACTAAGAGATCGTTATTCAAGCTTACGCCGTTTGTACCGACGCAGGAAGCATCAAAAACTACTCTAACTCGAGTTGTCACCTTATCCTTTCGCACTACGGCGTGATGTGGTAAATATACTACATCTGATTTATCGCGCTCTCCTTCGGGGACTAACTCCATATGATTTAGCTGTAAGTATTCGTTAAATACCTTTGCATACTCTTCATTAAGTTCTGTATTCTTTAATAATCTCCTTTCTAATTGGAGTAGCCTTTTAGTTGCAATTTCTTTAAAGTTTCCTTTCTTGCAGATTGGATTGTCATCGCGAAAAGGAAGTTCCACAACATATCGCCCGCAGTCATCTCTAGTTACAGTGTTGGCATAGATTTCTTCACATCTCTGTTCATCTTCAGTTAGAATTTTCTTCTTAATTAAATTTTCATCAGATTCAATTTCCCAAAATTTTCTCAGCAAATCAATTTCATTACTTTGGGTATGCATACTAACAACGACATTGCTTTCTTGGTGCGACTTCGATTTACTAAATTTCGAATGAATTTGACCAGATAAGATCCATCCGAGTTGTGTATTTTGAGCAACTGGGCAACCGGGTGGACCCTTGACTAAACCTTCACTTAAAATCTGGCCATAAACTTCTGCGCCAAGTAACAAATCAATTTTATTAGGTACATTAAACCTTGGGTCTGCCAATTTCAATCCAGATAGTTCTGGCCATATTTGAAAGTCAACCCTTTTTGAGGGAATAAAAGACGTCAATTTGTTCAGGACATGGGCCTCGACGGTAAGGGTATATTTAGGATCGTGAATAGACTTCAGTTTGATTTCAACCATCGATAGAGAAGCCAAGGTCGATTCGTTCTGATTACCTACCCCGGAAATACATGTCCTCTTGGGAATTTTCTTTAATCCCAATGCCTGAACAGCAGATTCAGTGATCAAGGAAGCCATTGAACCTTGATCTAACAAGCATCTTACAACTAAATGATCACCTGTTCTTGACTCTACCTTAACGAGAGCTGTAGCCAAAAGAACCTGACTATGCACATTTGAGAAACAGGTCACTGTGCTTGTTGGTGTACTTTGTGATGTGGTTGCTGAAGAGACAATCACACCATTACCGCTCGACTCTACATTCTCCGACTCTACATTTTCTATAATTTCGGGGTGAAGTAAGGAATGGTGTTTCCTCTTACAAATTCTACATCTAGTAGTTTGACGGCATGAAAAAACGGAATGGTTCGCGCCCAAACAGTTAAAACAAAGTCTACTGGTTTGGACAAAGCTATGACGTGTATTATAATCAGCCTTCGCGAATTCTTTACAATTCATCAATTTATGATTAGCTTTACAATATTGACAAATAAAATTAGGCTGGTTAAATGTGTTAGAAGTTTTAGTGTTCGCTATATGCGATACATTTACTTTATTACTTACGTTAGATTTGGGTTTGTGTTTAATATCTAAAAATTCTAAGGATCTAAACCTATGCTCTAAAAACCCTCTGAATACAGCTAAAGTGGGTAAGGCGTCAGATTCATTTGCCTTTGATTCCCATTGTTTTCTGGACTCAGGATCCAGCTTTTGACTCATTATGTAAATGATAATAATATCCCAGTTATTAATGTCAATACCAATATTTTGTAACGCGCTTAAACATTCGTTCATGTTGTCTAACAATTCCTTCACACCACTTGATGACTCATTTTGCAGCGGTTTATGACTCATGAAACGTCGCAAAATGTTGTTAGATAGATATTTCTTATTATCATAACGACTGGTTAACTGAGTCCAGCAAACGCTATAATTTTTATCTGTAATGGGAATGTGCTTTAACAACTGATCCGCTTCTCCAGATAAATGGCTCTTTAGGTAATGTAATTTCTGTACGTCATCTAATTTCGGATTATTATGAATTAGTGACGTAAAGAGATCCCTAAAACTTGTCCATTCTGAGTAACTTCCGCAGAATTTTGGTATACTAATCTCAGGTAATTTTACGAAATAAGTAGATTTACTCTCTTCACTTAACGATGTACTTGTCTCTGACGACTTACTTTTACTCTTTAACTTAATTAACACATCCTTTAATTCGGTTTTGTAATCAAAATAAATTTCTTCAGTTTTATCGTAAATTGAATTTATCATATAGTTAGACGATTCTAATTCTTTTTTAGATACTTCTGTAATTATTTGTCTGTGAGTATCACAAAACGATTGCCAATGATTTTCTAATGTTTCCAAACGCGTTTCGACATATGAAACAGTAACGCGATCTTTCGGTGACTTTCGAAAATTGATCTTCCCCTTAGAAATAAGTTCCTTATTGTTCTCCTGAAGTTTATCAAAAACTTCCATGGCGATCTTTATGATTAAAAACAAACAAATAAATACTACACAACTTAAAAAGGAATAAAATTAAATTTCTACAGAGTATTATAATTTTAGAACACCACTAAATTTATTAAAACGATTAAGACAGTTAAAATGATTAAGTCTTTTGCAAGAAAATATTAAGTTTCCATTCGAAACCACTAAAATTTTCTAAGTGTTTGAATAATTGGGACTTGGTAAATTTGAGCGTGGATTCCCCGTCACTTCACTTTTCTTTGAAATTATTCTAAGTCCCATGCACTCTCTAGAATTTGTTTATGTTAATTTCTTCTTTGACTTAAGGTCCAAATTTGCTTGCATCTACTTCTATGACTGAAGGTCCAATTTCGCTCGACAATAAATAATAAAGTACTCACAGTTTAGCACGGCACTTCACTCACTTTACTCCACACCAACTTCGTGATCGTGTTGTCATCAGACCCGCGTGACGTCACCGGTTGAACTCCTCCTCGCTCCACCACTGGCCGCTACGTCACAGCTCACTGGGTTGAAATCTTCCAGCTGAAACCCTTGGCTCCAATCTCCAAGGTTGACACCATCGATGACAATCCGCCACCACGTCGATGCCGACTAGTTCTTACACTCCAATATCCACAGACGTATGTCCGGATCGTAGGACCAATGTATAGGCACCCTGACGTTTGCAATACAATTTGGCGGGATATAGTGAATGAAACAACTCTTTCTTAAGCACTCAGTCAAGATATTGTTCTCGTCTTTATTTTCAATATATTATATTAATGCATTTTTCCTATTCGAGTTGATGGCGTGATGTAAAACGAATCAGCGCCATCTAGTTTACAATTCGGTACTACGTTTGAACTGCAGTTCTACATACATTATCACGGCACTTATACCATTAGGTTTACTTACATTAAAACGACTTATTGTGACGCTTATACAAATTGTCTGACCCGGGAATCGAACCTGGGACCTGTTCAACACCGATAACACCACTACACCACAGATGCGATAAAAATAATATAAAAATAATTTAATAAATTGAATAAATTTTCAATTTTACTTATTAATATCTAGAAATGGGTAAATAAATAGTACTTGCATAAATTCTTTTACACACCCATATTTTGACTAGGACCTTACTTGATTTTTTTTATTTACAAAAATAAAGTTTATTTCTTAATTTCACTTAATTAAATTACATGCAGCGTGTAATAGACGGTGTACCGAAAAATTAAGAAAACATGCTATTTGCATTTCCCAAAAAAAATGTACCATTGTTATTAAAAAAAATACAATGGTAAATTTTTTATAGGAAATGCCAAGTTTTCGTTATATGATTTTTTCCTTATTTTTACGCAATGCAATGTAAAGCGTAAATTGGTCCGAGTCGTCGCGACCGCAGAACTCCGGAACCAGGCGTTTATTTTGCGCGCTGTCTGAAATGAATGTACTTTATTACGCATGTTATAAAAATTAAATTACGTACAAGGGTACACAACAGTGGTTTTATCGCAACAAAACGATCTCTACCAGACAACCATTACGTAAAGGAGATACTTTAAAAAATATCCTTGGGCATGTGGTACTACTAAAATATTTTATTTATTTTGTGTATTTCCTTAAAATTTGACACTTAAAATAAATTAAATTATACAAAATTAAGTTAAAAAATTTCGTCAAAAAATAAAAATTTTCTTACACGAATTGCCAACGGTTTTCATCTCAGAATCGTAGTCTAAATTATGGTTTCGATTTTCGAAATTTGAAACACCATGCGTTTCCTTCGTCTCCGTTTAAGCATATAAATGCTTTTGTCAAGTTTCCTCCTCCTCCTCCTTTAATTTATGGATTTAGAACTTAAACTCTACTCAACTTGTTACACAAATATATAGTAGGTTTGTATATACCTTTGACTTCGACACCGAAAATTATATTTGAAGCTGCAACGAAGTTTAGCTTTACGGTTCTTTGAATGGTCTTGTTAATTTGTAAATGAGCATTTGCTGTACGGCTGATTAGATGGCGTTAGTATTACGCTGCAAATTTATAGTCCTTTAATTTAAGCAATACCACTAGCTTCCAAAAATAGTTGGTTAAACTCATAAAAAATATTTTCTATCTATTTGTAGATGTTATTTGTTGTTGTTTAGATATAATTAATGATATTTTAAACAGTTGCTTTTGGCTAAATGTCAGAACTAAGAAGATTTTCAAAACGGATAGTTCAAGACAAAGCATCTTATGCCACATTTTACGACATCCCCACTGAGATAAGTCGATGGATGACCCAATTAATTAAGAACCTTCCGCTCGCTTGGGTTTTGTCCGAGAAGCTGTACTTGATATGCAAATTTATTAAGCTTAATTACGTAAATATGAACATTGTTTCTTTAGTTTCACTCACTCGTTGTTTTGGCTCTTCTGATACAAAGAGAGTACGCTGCGGAATTGCACAACTTAATTCCACCATTCCTGGTCTTCTATCGATCGTCGAGGCGCACAGATTCTAGGCATCACAATATGGCGGACGTTCCACGTACCCGAACAAAGCGGTTCGACTCGACATTCTTCATTCGAACCGCAAGGGACTGGAACATGCTCCAGAGTCTGCGTTCCCCGAAGAATACAATCTGGAGATCTTCAAGAGAAGAGTGAACAGGTACTTTTTAGGGAAGCGCGTTCCATCTTAGGCCGCATCTTAGCTTACCATCAGGTGAGATCGTGATCAAGCGCTTCCCTATCGATAATAAAAAATGAGATAACCATCGCCTATAGCTGCCAAAAATGTTAATGCTACGATGGTGTCCTTATGGTTAGGTCTAATTGACACAAGCATAAATAATACCGGCTACTTTAGCCTCCAAACCGGGACACGACAGTGACAAGCACTGACGTGTCCCGGTTTGGAGGGTAAGATAGGCGATAGACTTATGCATGTGGTATTACCATCCGCCACACTGATAGCAACACACCGTTAACATATTTGGTGTCAATATGCGATGGCATCTCTTTCCATCAGGAGATCTATCTCTGTATGTTTGCTATCTTATGATATAAAAAAATATTATCGAAACTGGATATGTGCCCAATTCGTTAGGTAAGTAACGCGGTGATAACGCCTGGGGCAATGTATAACTCTGCCACATAACGCCACGTCAGTAGTGACCAATGCAGGGTATCGCAATTTCATTCTTACTAAATTTTCTTTCAAACACTTTAAAGAAGGATACTCTATATATATTATATATATATATATATATATATATATATATATATATATATATATATATATATATATATATATATATCATCGGATCATATAAGATGAGGAAAAATAACATCAAAAATAAATATTACACATACGCAGCATGCTATCAACACACAATATATATTTCCCCAATCGCAATAGTTAATCTTAAAATTATATTTTAAATATTACTGTGGCAACACGAAATATCTCGAAAAACCAGATTTTCGATTAAAAAACTCCGACCAATTCAGATCATCCCTTTGGGAGCTAGGATTCCACAGAAAGCCACACAGATACACACATTAAACTTATTATAGTTTTCACGTTGCTTTTACGTTGGAGCACAGGCAGATTATAGATTTAAATAATAAATATCTAGTTTTTATCCTGAAAATTATGTTAGTTTCTTGAGCACACCATCTTTGTTTTGTTTGTGCATCTGATGGTGATGATGGTGGATGGTGATGGTGGAAAGTAAACGAGAGAAGGCAATAGTTTAATCTATTTTATATAACAAAATGCCGATTGCTTTCAGTTCGCATGTTAAGGATCTTGGTTTGTTAATTGATACCTTTTACCTTGTCGTGGAAACTTCACGTAAATGAAATTTGTCGTAAGGTAAATTACACGTTACGAAGTCTTTACAGACATAAAAACTTTTTATCGACAAACACTAAAATCCTATTGGTACAATCTTTGAAGTTTGATCTTTCCTGTAACACCTTTATGGTGTTACGTACTGGCAGCTTTGTCTGTTTTCGAATGTAGAACGGAATTGTTTAGAAAAGTTAGACAATAGAATTGTAAGTCTAGTTTGTAATGTGACAAGGGACAGAGGTCCCACGAAAATAAAAGAAGATACATTACGAAAGTCTATTTATTAGAGAATCCTGGAAAATCCTGCTTCTCATTAGTACCTCAAGCTGCCAAGCGAGTGTAAAGAAAGATTCCCTGAATAAAAAAGGGATATCGTCCCCAAAGTAACACGTCCGGCTGAATAGTCGTCGGGTGTCTTTACAAGTTGGCGGAGGCGCCGTGCAGTCGCGGTGTGCAGTTGCTGTGTGCAGTTGCTGTGTGAAGTCGCTGCGGGAAGTCGCTGCGGGAAGTCGCTGTGTGAAGTGGCTACGGAAGTCCCCACGTTCAGGCGCTACGCGCAATCACCACGCTAGAAAAACCAGGAGGGCTAAGTATTGGTGTCAGAGGGTAAGAGGTGTGATGGAGGCCATCAAGCGCTTCAACGGAACGCAAAACTTGGCGTTCGCTGAGTTTATTAAAGATTTCAGAACGGTCGCGGCGATAAACAAATGGGATATGGAGAGCCTACCGTTACTGCTGGGACTATATCTCGACGGTCCGGCATTAGCATTTTATAAAATGATATATACCGACACGGCCAATTTCGATGAATTATGTAGTAAAATTGAAAACGAATTCCCCGTTTCAATAAATTATGTGGAACAATTTTATGTATCTAAGCAAGGCCGTGATGAGGAACTATTAACCTATTTTTACAGACTCAGCGACACCGCAGCCAAAGCTGAAATTTCAGACGTAATTTTTGTAAAACAATTCATCAAAACGATGTTACCCTCGCTAAAAGAAAAACTGGGGATGAGAGTGTACTCGTCACGAGAAGAATTACGAAACACAATCATTCAATACAACGAGGTCTTTGGGGGTCAATTGAGAGCGAGTAACCTTCCTTTACAACCGCCAATGGGGGTACAACAGAAGGTGAAATTCAGGGGGGAACCAGACATCCTGCCCAATACGCCCATACGCTCACAGGCAGAACATCCACAGCCATCGGAAGTTTTTCACACGCCCCGGTATAATGTAAGGCCGAGACATTATGAAAGAACGGCCTCAAACACACATAATGATTTCAGACGCAATCCGATGACACCACAACACCCAAACATACAGGGACGCCGCCAAAGAAATGAAACGTGGGAGATGAGAGCTGCGTCCCAAACAGATGAAGATCTCCCGGCAGAAAGCAAAGGTTTGTCCAGTCCATTTATACAGGTCATAATTAAGGGTCATTCGTGTTCGGCGTTAATCGATACGGGAGCAGATATATCGTGCATGTCAAATGATCTCGCGGAACATCTAAAAATAACATTCAAAGATGATGCACCCAATAGGCATTTTGTAAAATCGCTAGGAGGTTCGTTACTAAATGTGATAGGAAAGACGTGTGTAAATTTAATGATAGATAACAGTATTTTTGCAAATGAAATGTTAATAATAGAGAATATTAAAACTAAACTTATATTAGGTCGAGATTTTCTGAAAAAATATGATGCTGTAATAGACTTTTCAAAGAATTTCATATGTCTTAAACAGCGTTGCTATGTAGATTTCATTAATACCTCATTGCTACGAAACAATGATGACCGTTCCAGTATGGACGGCTACCATAGAAACGTTGTAAATAATAATGTCACTGGTGTAAATAAATCATATAATTTATTAAAATCAGATTACATGTATTATGTGAATTATGTAGAGAAAAATGAGGATAATTTATATCCGCGTGTAAATTCTAACAATGAATGCGAAATAGATGAAATTAACATTAATCCGGAATTATGTAAAAAGCAAAAGAATATGTTACGAAATCTGTTTAGTAAGTATAGGAAATGTTTCGCATTTAGGCCCACAGAATTAGGTAGGTGTAAACTAACAGAAGTAGAAATAAAAACGGTAGACCAGGTAGCAGTACACCACCCGCCATATCGTGTTTCACCTAAGCAACTGGAAATAATCAATATGCAAGTGAGAGAAATGTTAGACAACGGTGTCATTCGCGAATCTAAAAGCTCTTATGCTTCCCCGGTAGTGTTGGTGCGGAAGAATGTTAATACATGGGGATTCTGTGTGGACTATCGTAAGTTGAATAAAAAGGTGGTGACAGATAGCTATCCTTTGCCTATTATAGAGGACATTTTAATATATCTGTCAGGTGCCCACTATTTCGCTGATTTAGATTTAAATTCTGGCTATTGGCAACTTATGATTTCGGAAAGTGATAGGCATAAAACGGCATTTATCACACCGTCAGGATTGTATGAGTTTAACGTGTTACCTTTTGGCTTAAAAACAAGTCAAGCAGTATTTCAGCGTACAATGGATAAGGTGTTAGGGGATATTAAATACAAGAATGCCATCTGTTATGTCGATAATATATTAATATGGGGGAAAACTTTCACAGAATTTAAGGAAGCATTAGAAAAGGTGTTAATGCGCCTTAAGGAAGCGAACCTTACGCTTAAACCAAATAAATGTAGTTTTGGGTATGGAAAGATAAGTGTGTTAGGGCATGAGATTTCGGGGGATGGTATTCGACCAGATAGCAGGAAATTAAAGGCGATAAAAGAAATGCCTGCACCGACTAATGTAAAACAGGTAAAATCGGTACTGGGAGTATTCTCCTATTACCGTAAGTTCATTAATAATTTTGCCAAAATTGCTCTACCCTTAACAAAATTACTAAAGAAGGGGTCGAAGTTTTGTTGGTCCTCGGAACATCAAAACGCGTTTTCAATTATCGTAGATCGGATGTGTAACCCGCCTATTTTAAATCATTATTCTAGTGATAGGGATGTTTTAACCAGGTTGTATATAGATGCTAGTGGAGAAGCTCTGGGATGTTGTTTAATGCAGGGAAAAATAGAGATGCATCCGATATCGTATGCGTCGAGGAAGTTGAGTGAGGCAGAAAAGAAATATTCCACTACTGAGAAAGAATGTTTAGGTCTAGTGTGGGCGTTAAATTATTTTAAGCATTTTCTATGGGGATTGAAGTTCCAAGTCGTAACCGATCATAAGGCGTTATGTTGGCTTAGAGATAAGAAAGACATGAATGGAAGGTTGGCGAGATGGTCACTGAGCATACAAGCATATGATTTCGATATCGTGCATTGTGCAGGCAGAGAGAATTTAGTTGCCGATTTTTTAAGTAGAAACCCGTTGAATGTGGAGAGTGGAGTCGAGAACGCTCAGAAAGAACAAGAAGATGGTTTGGAAGTATATAAATTAGAGGTAATAAAGGTCCAAGAAGAGCAAGGGATGGATGAGTCATGTAGGCATTGGTTATCCCGAGTAAGGATGAGCAATACCGGAATATATAAGGGGTATATTTTGAAAGAAGGGGTTTTGTGTAAGAGAGTAAAGCGTGGACATGTTATGAAAGATCTTGTAGTTATACCAAAGGGTTTGTTATGTGAGGTCTTACAGGAACTGCATGATGACCCATGGTCAGGGGGCCACTTGGGTTTGGCAAAAACGTTATGTAAATTCAGAGATAGTTATTATTGCGAGAATGCTGAGAAGGAGATCGAGAAGTATGTAAAAACGTGTAGGTTGTGTCAAGAAAGAAAAAAGGTCAAACAAGTAGCGGAACTACAACCTATAACTGTGACCCATATGATGCAAAAAGTAGGCATCGATATTTTAGGGCCTTTTAGAAAATCTTTAAATGGAAATAAATATATTATAGTATGTGTTGAATATGTGTCGAAGTATGCGATATGTAAAGCGGTACAAAGAGTTACGGCAGAGAAAGTGAGTGAATTTCTGATTGAGGAGGTGTTTTGTAGATACGGAGGTGTTAAGGAAGTAATTTCTGATAGGGGAGCAGTATTCACGTCACACCTAGTGAAAGAAACTGTGAATCGATTTGGGGCAAAGTCGCGATTTAGTACGGCGTTTAGACCAGAAACGAACGGGTTAGTAGAGCGGTTCAATAAAACGCTGGTCCAAATGTTATCGATGTATGTTGCCAGGGACCAACGAGACTGGTGTAGATTTGTGCCACTAGTATGTCATGCATATAACACTAGCAAACAATCAACCACTAAAGTTTCACCATATATGATGATGTACGCTAGGGAACCGATATTCCAAAGCGACATGGGGGTAAATAGGGATAGTCAAAACCGAGAAGTAAACTTTGCCGAGAGACATAATTTACAAAGTACGTTAGTCCGGAAGGCAATACAAAATATTAGAAGGGCACAGGTTAGGCAAAAGAGATATTTCGACAAAAGGGCTAAAGTAAAGGACTTTTCACCGGGACAATTGGTATTAGTTTATACACCAAGACGGGTGGACAATAGGAGTTTGAAATTATGTAGGTTATATAAAGGGCCGTTCAGAATAGTGGAAAGAATATCTAGTGTAAATTATGTAATTACGAAGTTGAGCAATAGGAGATATAGAGATATTGTACATATAAATAGGTTGAAGGCATTTCATGTACGTATGTAAAAAAAAAAAATGTATAGTGTACTTATAGTCATCCATTGTAATAAATAATTGTTACATGTTAGACCATTACTTTTGTTTGGGCTTATATATGAGAATACTAATACTTGTATTTGTTTCATGTAATATGATGGGGCTCAACCAATGCTGTGATGATGGACCGAAGCCAAAAAGAAAAAAGATGACCAAAAGAATATTAAATGAAGAAATGTCCTATTTCCAATAGCAATGTATTCCTCTCAAGTTCTTCCGTTCAATAATAAAGTTTTATGGGGTATAATGTATATTAGGGACTGAGCCGCCTTAGTATGAGGTCGAAAGAGTCAGTATGGGTTAAGGAGTTGAAAGTCTTTTGAAGGGGAGTTCAACTTTGTAGTACGACATAGTCGACACAAAGGATATCTGTATAGGATATACATGAACTCAGATAGTCATGGGAGACAATATAATGATGGTATTAATATGGTTCAGAGTAAGGAATATTTATGATCGTGGTCTATATATTGGGGCGAGCTCGATGTTGAGAGGAAGTAATACTTCAATCTTTTTTCTTTTGGTCCACCAAAGAAAAGAAGTTTGAATTGTTATGCCTTTCCATCTCTTATTATCTCTTATACAGCTAGAGCCCTTCAGGCTAAAATGTAATAAAATAAAAAATGTTTGCGGTAGGATAGGTTAGGTGAGGGGACTGTGGTCTGTCTTTTACAGGGGTTTTGGGAGACCAAAGTTTGTGCCATGGTGTGGTGATGATGAACAGAACCACACATGGGGCAAACTATCTTTTAGGAAAAGACAGTCCCACCAAAATGTACCTTCCCCTCGTAGGTAGGGCCATCAGGTTAGGGATAGGTAGGCCATATGAAGGGAGACAAATGCCCCACCAGTTTCAGCTGCTCCCACCTTGGGGGGTAGCTGATGTAACACCTTTATGGTGTTACGTACTGGCAGCTTTGTCTGTTTTCGAATGTAGAACGGAATTGTTTAGAAAAGTTAGACAATAGAATTGTAAGTCTAGTTTGTAATGTGACAAGGGACAGAGGTCCCACGAAAATAAAAGAAGATACATTACGAAAGTCTATTTATTAGAGAATCCTGGAAAATCCTGCTTCTCATTAGTACCTCAAGCTGCCAAGCGAGTGTAAAGAAAGATTCCCTGAATAAAAAAGGGATATCGTCCCCAAAGTAACACGTCCGGCTGAATAGTCGTCGGGTGTCGTTACATTCCCATGATTGATTATGCTGATGTATGTTACGCTGATCTCAACCAATCACTTCTCAATAAATTGGATCGTCTCCAAAATAATTGTATTCGTTTTATCTTTGGTTTGAGGAAATATGACCACATCTTTTTTCACCGTTCTAAGCTTAAGTAGCTGACTCTCCATCAAAGACGTCATATGAGATTATTATATATGCTGTTTTCTATTTTATACGATCCATCCGCTCCTAAGTATCTTAAATCATATTTTCAATATCAACACACTTCACATAATCGTAATCTTCGATCTAACAATGATCTCACACTCCATGTCCCCTTTTGTCGTACAGATTTTCTCTCATGTTCGTTTGTCCATCAGGCTATAAGACTCTGGAATGCATTCCCTGCTGATGCTAGGAGGGCAGATTCAAGGTATTTTCTATAAACGGCAAGTCAAAAATCTTTACTTAGGCATTGTCCCTGATTGAATACTTACATACTTATATAAATTTATTTATGTATTTGCTGCTGTGACATGAAGACATAAAAGAGTATTTATATAATATATATTGGTGTCTATGTATATTAGTATATATTTGTCTATAGTATGAGTATATGTATTTTATTCTTATATATTGAAATATTTGTATTCATTTATATTCAATATGTGTATATATTTATATAATTTTATTATACATAAATGTATGTTTTAATTATGTGCTTTTCGTTGTGTGAGTTTTATTTTCACATAATTAATGTGTTTTAATTACTACTTAATTAAGTTCCTTTTTTATTTTTCTTCTTTCTATGTTCACCCCTTGCGCCTTCTCTGTACTCTTTGGAGGTTGACTAGCAGAGAATGCTCTAGGGCGTTTAGTCTACCTGTGCAAATGTATGTGTGCGAAATTTAAATAAATAAATGGTTCCGCCGCTCTACATTGTCTGGAACTTCGTTGAGATTATATCTTGTTTCATTGCAGAGTGTATGGAATGACATTCCATGTTTCATTGCAGAGTGTATGGAATATATAATTGGTCAAAAATTGTAGCGGCTCAAACAATCACAAACGCTACAAGAAAAAATAATAAAAAATATAAAATGATGAAATTCAAAAATCAAATCCTGAATTGCGATATCAAGGTGTACTGCCTGGGGACTTCGGTCCCCAGGCAATTCACCTTGCCTGGCTGGGAAGATCTTCCTTTTCCCCTCACTTGTCGTTGTGTGCCAGACACCTCAGATTGAAACATACGGTAGGGTCTAAACGGGAGCTTTGTAAACTTCGAGTTTAATAACCAACTTGAAAATATTTGTACCTATATCCTTAAAACATTACATAGTAGGTACAGTTAACGTATATCAAAGCACTAATCGATGTTCAATCGTCCAGTTAGAATTACAAATAATTTATCATCCGTTTCAGTTGCAAGTTTTAAATAAATAACTATTAAGACTGACACCCATTTTGCAAGCAAATAACTTGCTTACATTGGGGTTAGATCAATTCGTGTAATTTTCTCGTGACATATTTATAACCCATAAGTACCTGAGATCTGAATTTTGACATATTCCCGTAATTAAATAGTTCAAGCTAATACAGATTTCCAGGGCTCGCTTCAATCTCGAAATTTAGAAATTGGAACCCAAAAAAATGATAATTAAAAAAAAAAATTGTTTTTGTCACGCAAAACATTCTGTAAACTCAAGGGCTTTATTGTTTTCTACTGATAGTGGAGTAGTATCATTTTGAATCAAAACTAAACTAAATTATTTGGGTTTTCATCAACTCAAAACTTTCCTTTGCTTATTTAATATTTAAAATAGCTATGTAATACGGAAAATATATTAATAAATTTATTATATCGAAAACAGCGATAACCTCAACTCAGAGAACGGACCATAAAATGTATTAATAATGTGCAAAATAAATTGGTTTTTTCCTGTTAATTGATAACTAAAGCAGTCAAATAGGGATGGCCGATATACATCGATGTTTCGACTATCGATGTTTTTTCCGGGAAACATCATTTTTTTTGGTCGATTTTTTTTGGAATCGAAACATCGATGGTCGATGTAGAATAATGAACCATCGACATCGAAATAAATTTCTACTAGAAATTTTTATGCGCGCGCTAAAAA
This sequence comes from Apodemia mormo, assembly GCA_036924255.1. Lineage (NCBI taxonomy): Eukaryota > Metazoa > Arthropoda > Insecta > Lepidoptera > Riodinidae > Apodemia > Apodemia mormo. The sequence continues at coordinate 6,718,460 of JAUPFN010000016.1, forward strand.
TTAAAAAAAAATCTAAAAATACCAAAAAAAAAATCGGAAAAATTACAGTTATAAATATGGGAAAAAAATCTATTAAACACAATTGTTAATGACTTGCAAGTGCATTTTCATAGCTGGAATATGATCTTAGAATTGAAAAATTGACAACATTTTTAAAAAATAGCATGTAAAGAGAAGCTACAAAATAACCGTATTTTCGAATTTCAGATTGTCGTTCGATTGTATCGAATTTTTTTTGAATCTTTAAATGATCTACGCAGTGTTTAATAGATTTTTTTCTCTTATTTATAACTTTAATTTTCCCGATTTTTCAATTTTCCCGAATTTTCAAAGAAAGTATTTTTTAAGTAATTTACAAATTTGATTCTAAAATTGAGACATATAATTTTTACAAACTTTTTATTAGCTTCACCTATATGTATGTTTGTATGTTTGTATGTTTGTACGTTTGTACTTTTGTATGTTTGTATGTTTGATAAAATTATTCCATTTTTTAATTTGCAAAATATGATTTTTGTTATTTTATATAATTTTCATCTATAGTCGATAAGGTAAGAAACTTAATTTTAATTTTTTATAATTATTCCTACAGTCGATAAGACAGGACTTGATGTTAATTTTAATTTCCAATAATTATCTTTAGCCGATTTCTCCAATATTGACAAATTTTTGAATACTAAGGAGAATTTTAATTTTACAAAACAAATAATAGTTTTAAAAAACTAAAAAATCACGCTTTTATGAATAAACCAAACTAAAAAGTAAAAAATAAATAATAGTTTAAAAAAACTAAAAGCACGCTTTTTATAGAAAATCAAAGCAAAAAATAGAAAATAAAATTTAATAAATTTAAATTAAGAATAGTGTTGAAAATTTCAATAAATATAAATTAATAATAGTGTGAATAAAAAAAAATATTATTTTATTTTAAAAAAAGCGTGGGGTGCTTTTTAAGATATTATCAAAATGATAATCACTCTACTCATATCTGTCAATAAAATATTTATAACAAATAGTAAAATATTTGTCGCGATTCTCAAGATCGATTTTTTTTGGAATCGTACATCCCTAGTTTGAGGTTTGTTATCGAATATTATTGGGTTTTAGGCTAATTAACGGAAGTTATAGGCAAATTATAAAGATCGATATACCTCCTGATAACACTAACTTGACGTCAAACGAAATTTCCTACTTTGAGTTATAATTAAAATACTTGTTAGGTAATTCTGATAATCTCGTTAGCGAATTTCTGGGATTTCCGGTGGCTAACAAGGAAAAATAGGACAAGCGATTCAAAAATACTGAAAATATATAGTGTATAAATATGTAATACTGTCAAGATGTTTATGACTAATTTTTGATACGCTGAAAAAATAGTTTTTTTAGATTTGTAGTTATAGGTAACTAATAGGTAATCGCTCGCTTTGCCAACTTTTCCGTCAAGTTTGCTTCAAATTGCGGATGTAGATTGACAGTAAGTTATAGGTAAGGTGGCTATCAGGGTACGATGTTATTTATAAACAAACGTGTCCTGACATAAGTCACGTAAGCCAAATTTGAAGAAATCTATTGAAGTATATGTTATTAAATCTAACGAATCTTGTCCGAAAAGAGCATTTGACTGTAATTCGTCAGCCTATAAAGTATCTACGCATTAAAATATTTCCACAAAATTACGATGAAAAATCTGAACAATAATGGAATCAATGTACACAATATATAAAGATATGCAGTCTTTTGGGTTTTTTATTTTATTAATTGCAATTATTAATCGCAAGCGCGCAACTAACTGTTAGTATAGAATTATATATATTTTCATGCTTATGATATATTTGACCAATCACGTTACAAATATTTTATATTTTTCATCTAAATTATACTTATGGATTTTTTTAATTCAAAGAACCAGATTTCTTTTTTAATGTTTATTATTATATTTTTATCTCTTAGCATACAAAATATATTTGTTCAAAATTTTAATTCTAATTTTAAAAAGCTATATACTTCAAAATCTATTCATCAATCCTTCTACAACAATATATTTGTAATAAACCATCTGTTTACTATCTAAATTCACTCTTATCAGAACCACACAACCCCCATGAAAAAAAAATATATAAAAAATATATTTTAAAATATAAAAATTATATATTTTAAATATATGAAAAATACATGAAAAATATATAAATTATATATCAAAATATAAAGTCCATAAATTTCCAGATCGCTACTATTACTGTTTTTATAAAAAACGGCGTTTGAATAAGATCATATTGACTATTTGTCACGGTATACTGCTCAGGCGTACTGAATAAAACTTAATAATTTAGTACGTAGTCTTCAACTACATAGACCTCGATTAGTTCCTAATGTTTTGAACCTCCTCATTCACGACTAAAAAGTAATATTACTTTTATTTCTGTGATAGGGGTACAAAGTTGGTTTTAAATAGTTATTCTCTACTATCTGCCTTTTGGCGTACACATTTCCAAAATAATAATTATATTATTTAAATATTACTATTACATGTAATTTCACTATTTTATGTATTTACTATTATTCTTGTAAGCGTTTTACACAATTTTATTTTCATTTAACAATTAATTGAGAGTTGATTGAACAACGGGGCGGCCGTTGGTCGAGTGGTTAGCGACCCTGACTATGCACTCAACGGGGCTCGGGTTCAATCCCCGACGGGGACAAGCATTTGTGTGATGAGCATCAATGTTTGTATTTCCGGGTTTGGGTGTTTATTATGTATGTAAAATATTTATATATGTATTTCTGTGTATTAATATCGTTGACTAACACCCATAACACAAGCAAATAATTTGCTTACTTTGGGGTTAGATCAATAAGTGTATTTTTTTCCGTGAACATTTATTATTTATTTATTAAATATATAGATATATTGTTAATTTATTAATATTAATTCATTTATCTCATTAAATTGAATAGTTTCAAAATTACTAAATATATTAAAAGTTGTATTGAAATTTTTTAATATTAAAGAAATAAAGGCTTAGCATAGTTAATCAGTTAAAAAGGTACCTCTTAGCAATTTTTAGCGATTAAATTATATTTGTACTTAATTTTGAATTTAATAATTAGCATTTCTTTCTCTCACAGTTAAATCTTGGCTTCCTAAATCTAAATGACACATCAATTTTATAATATTTAATACAGATAACAATTAGCTTATCGAATTTAAAACTAGGATGCCCTATCTGATTACAAGTAAACCATTTAATTTGGGAATTATTACGAATGAATTTAGAGCTAGTTGGTTCATTTAAAAAAGTGTCATCTTCCCCCGGCCATACTAAAATTAAAATTATTATCTGCATTATAACTTAATTTTACGGATCTAAGATACTTCCAACTATGCTTTGGCTCAGAAAATTGTGTCACTTGTTCTTCTAATTTTACAGAGCGATCAAGGCAATGTCTTGTTTGCCTGTTATCTTGCAGGTGTTAAGAAGTTTAATTTTAGCATAGTAATAATGTTCTAATGGTTCACTGTACTTAGTCTGTTTCTTGAGCTTGTCCACTAAAAGATCATAATTTTCGTGCCTAGGAAAAGACACGAGTTTCTTTTTCTATTCCGGCCAATTACATAGCATCGTACGTAGACCTTGGTACTATGACTTCATAATATCACACAACTTGGGTAACGGGTAGGGTATTGCCCTTTTTTGGAAGATGTACCTACTTACTTCAGTTTTATTAATCCACTTTAGGATCGTCTGCTCTTTAATCATGGGATCATATTCTGGTACGATATCATTATTTTAAGATACTTTAGAATTAGAATTTTGAACTTATAATTACTTTAATAATAGTAAGGAATTTATCAAGAATTGAAGTAATATATCTTTGTGAGACTTTGAATGAGCTCCGAACGATTCATTAGATCCGGACGATGTACTTTTTTTAAATCTTGCGTGTCCTACGTTGCTCATGTAACCTCCTTGTGTCTTGCAACCATTCTATTCTGTCTCATCCAAAGATGCTGTTGTTATTCGAAGATACTACAGTCTAACAACCTCGCGATGGTCTGTGTATTTTTAATGATATTTAAATTGTGTAGGCCTGATTGAAACGAAATTTGTTATTCTATTACTTGATGATATTGCAATAACATGGTAACCTTAATTTGATTCTGCAGTATAACCATTTGAACATAGTTAACTCCTTCCATGTTTTTCTTTGAAAATATTGTGCAAAAAAACAAGTAGATGGCTCTCTTGATGGAAAGAGAAACCATAGCCTACAGGCATCAAAGATGTTAATGTTTTTTTATATTTTTTATATCATAAGATAGCAAACAAGCAGATGGGTCTCCTGATGGAAAGAATCAATCATCGCCTATAGACACCATAGGTGTTAATGGTGCGTTGCTATCTTGTGCGAGGTTGTAACGAGGGCGCGATAGAACACGCTCGCGCACAGGTACCATCGGTATCTTATGCACGTTAATCTCTAGTATAAAATATTAATGTAAAACCAAGTTTAATTACAGTTCAATAAACACATTTACCAACCGTTGTGTGACTGTCATTTAGTCGACGTAATAGAGGTCTAATGCCACATGTATAAGTTAACCGGCTACCTTACCCTCCAAACCGGAACACGACAGCGACAAGTACTGACGCAATTGCGGCAGGAATAAGTAAGGCGGTGGTACCAGACTCGGACGAGACAATGCAGACTCTACCACCTAGTAGCCCCGATGGTATTGACTCGTATAGCCAATAGGTCGCCTTTTACGACCTGCCTGGCAGAACGGCAGTTGGCCTATTCTTCAAAGGAGCCCGGGACCAACACGGGGGTATTGCGTTGTAATCCGTGTAGCCAAGTCTAGCGGCCACTTTACTCTCCGTACCAGAATATAACAATGACAAGCATTGACGTTATTTCGGCAGGAATAGGTAAGGCAGTGGTATTATATAGTCCGGTGAGACGTTGCCAAACTTTAGCAGTCACGATGGTAGTGACATGTATATCTAGTTGCCTTTTCAGACCTGCCTGGTAGGACGGCAGATAGTCTATTCTTCAAACAGAGCCTCAGACCACAGTATACTGGAGACCAACAGTAGTCAGTCTACATACATGTGATATTCGAGTAACGCACACATAGACACCTCTCACAGACGCGATATCTCGGAATGATTCGGAACAGTTTGTTCCGCACCAGTCCGAGTCCGAGACGGGTATCTATGTGTGAAATGCTCGAATATTACTTGTATGTAACATTGACTTCTTTTAGTCTCTAAGATTCTGTGCTCACACTAGGTAAGGTTCCAGCTCTTACGGGCTAAATTTTAACAAGATCAGATAGTTCGTTATAGATTTAGAGAGAATAAAATTAAGGGTAAGTATAAATAATGGTATCCAAGCTATATTTAAAATCATTGACATTATAGATTCTGTGCTAACACGAGGTAAGGTTCCAGCTCTTACGGGCTAAATTTTAACAAGATCAGATAGTTCGTTATAGATTTAGAGAGAATAAAATTAAGGGTAAGTATAAATAATGGTATCCAAGCTATATTTAAAATCATTGACATTATAGCAGGGATTAATCTCTTGATTTATAACGGTCAACGTGAATTCCCATGTAAAGCTGAAGTAATCCGGTAGTTAATAGCGTGCGTGAAGCCTCTCCAAGCAAAAGTATTGTCTTCCATCAAAACAAAGGCGGTTTCAAGAAATGAAAGGGACATGCACGTTTCATTGTGCTCGCGTCTGATTACACGTCTCCGGATGTCTCCACGACTGAATATAGGTCACCCCTGTCGTAGATGAATCTACTCATCCATTCTAATATAGTTGAAAACTTTTCCTTGAGATTCTTGACATGAGGTATATTTGATTGTTTTACCTTTATATAGCAAATAACATATTTATAAAAAAGTTTCTTCACGCCCGTATCCCAGAAGAGGTGGGCAGAGGTACAATACGTGCACTCACGATTGGCCGAAGATACTTGGTCCCACAATGTGATAGGTAGCCAGCCTATCGCCAACCGGGCACTTTCTTATCCCGGGCAACGTTTTTTTTATCAGAAAACTGAAAAACACATTTTTGAATTGCCCAACCCAGAAATCGAACCCAGGACCTCATGTGGTCAACTCCGACACCGGTCCACTAGACCACAGAGGCGATAAATACATATTTTACCATTTTTTAAAAGATAGCAAACAAGCAGATGGCTCACCTGATGGAAAGAGACAGTTCTCACCTATAGACACTAAAGATGGTAATGATGTGCGTTGTTATACTTAGCCGCACGTGCATAAGGTTACCGGCTACTTTACCCTAAAAATCAGAACAAGACAGTGAGTCAAGTTGCGCTATTGCAGCAGGAATAGGCAAGGCGGTAGTACTAGACCCAGGCGAAACAATGTATGTACCACATAGTAGTTATGATTGTAGTGATTCACATAGCTAATCATTCGCCTCTTACAAAATGCCTGGCAGAACATAAGATGGCCTATCAAAGAGGGGCCAAAACCAAACTAAACGGGAGAAAGAAATCAAAACGGGTTAAGACATGTGAGCGAAGAAAAATATAGAAAGATATATTGAAACCATGAAGTATTAGGTAAAGCTGGAGCACTCGTATTAATCACTTGAAACAAATACCTATGGTATATTTCAATCTATGAGGTTTTGCCATCTCTTTTATACAGCTGTGTCAGAAAGAGAGGGTAAGACCTCAGAAGATGACAGCAGTATTTAAAGTTGTTTCAAGTAGGTATTAGAAGTCTTGCCTCCAGATATATTTAATACAGCTTCATGATTGAAACCAATCATCTTTTTATTTAGCGTAGACGACGCTCTTGCCACAGTATCGCGTAGCGAATGCCATCCGTTTGGCAGCAGCGATGCCAAACAAGCACATGGTTCTCCCAATAGAAAGAAATAACCATTATCTATAGACACCAAATGTGTTAATGGTGCGTTGCTACCCGTATATTAGGGGTTAGAATGCCACATTCATAGGGTTACCGTCTACCTTACCCTCAAAACCGGTTTACGACAATAACAAGTATTGAAGCTATTGCGGCAGGATAGGTAAAGCAATGGTACGGAATCCTGGTGAGATGTTGTGGAAGTCTACCACGTAGTCAGCAAGATGGTAGTGACAAGCTTAGCCAATTGAACGTCTTATACAAACTGCCTAGGAAAATGGCGATTGTTATTTTCTTCAAAGGAGCCTATATAAAGTCCTTCATCAGGAAGATTTGAATGAATTCGTGGTCGGGCCTCGTATCGCACTCAGCTCACATTTAGCGGTTCGACGGAACCGGGTTCCCCAGGCGCACCTCCGATGGTGACGTATACGTTTAATACGTTTTTAGGGATCCGTACACAAAGGATAAAACGGGACCCTATCACTAAGACTCTGCTGTCCGTCCATCTGCCTGTCCGACTGCCTGTATATCTGTCTGTCCGTCTGTCACCAGTCTGTATTTCATGAGTTGTGACAGTTGACTGTTCAAATTTTCACAAATGACGTATTTCTGTGACCGCTATAACAACAAATACTAAAAACAGAATAAAATAAATGTTGAAGGGGGTCTCCCTTACAACAAACATCATTTTTTGCAATTATTTTTCTCAATCTTAATAATAACTGGTAAACTCTTGAAATATTCACAGAATATTAAGCTAAATATTCACTTTGTGTCGCCTCTGTGGTCTAGTAGTCCAGAGTTGGCGTTGACCACGTGAGGTCCCGGGTTCGACTCCCAGGTCGGGCACATAAAGTGTTTTTTCAGTTTTCTGACAAACGCTAAGTTGCCCGGGATTGGAAAGTGCCCAGTTGGCGATATGCTTGCCACCTATCACATTTGTGGGACCAAGTATCTTCGGCTAATCGTGAGTGCACTTGTTGTACCTATGCCTACCCCTTCGGGGATACGGGCGTGAAGATACTTAGCTTTACTTTATATTCACTTTAAAAATAAATAATTAAATTAAAATAAAAATAATATTTAAGGGGGCTCCTATACATTAAACTTGATTTTTTATAGATAGTGGTACGGAACCCTCCGTACGTAAGTCCGACTCGCACTTGGCCAATTCATATTACATCTCGTGAAATTTTTAATCCTAATATTATAAATGCGAAAGTGAGTTTTTTTATTACGTTTTCACTTTAAGCTGCTTAACTGATTTTGTTGAACTAGGACATGGAGATAGTTGAAGATTCAGGGTAAAATATGGCCTTTATTTTTTTTCAAAATTCAACTTCTGAGAATCTCGAAATAGGGAATAAAATTTTGTATGACAACTTATATCGATAAATGAGAGATAATGTAATACCCTGTTTACTGTTACTTAATAGTCACGATAGGTTTGATCAGTTCTTTTTCAAATTGTCTGGCAGGAAGGCAGGCAGATAGTTTCATAGGCGTACCGAGGGGGGCAGGGAGGGGCAGCTGACCCCCCCCCCCCCTCCGTGCTACTTGTTTACCTCTCTATAAACTATCTATTGTTGTAGATAAAAATTTAATAAGATAAAAATATAGTCTTAAAATGTTACCGTTGCCGCCCCCCCCCCCCTGGCCCAGAACCTGGGTACGTGTTTAGTGTTTACTTGATACAAAAGGGGGCCCGGAATGAAACTGAGAATAAAATCACTGATAACCTGATATTTCCACGCTACTTTCGAGGACGAACATGCTATATTGTCTCCCGTCTAAATCGAGTAGTGCGCATGCTTCAAAGGACAATAATAAGGACCCATACAAAGTTGGCCACAAAAGCAAAGCATGTTGATAGATGCTTATGGTATTGTAATACATTATTAATTTCTTTATAAATGTAAATTGTATTACGTACACTTTTTAGAATTCTTAAATTCACAAAAAACCTTCAAAGATTATTATTACTTGAATTCGCAATTATTAAATACTAATTAAGCCATTCTCTTTGCAATTTATCGTCAACTTTGATATAATTCGTTTTTATATCTCTCATAATAAAGATTATTTGATTTTAACCACTTAAAAGTTAAAAGATGAACAACGTTTATTTACAACAAAGTATTTGTTACTCGTTCGCAAATAAATAGTCGATACTAGCTTATTGTTTTTTTAGGGTGCAAGGTAGCTTGTTTATACAGCCTTCTATGCTGTAAGTTTCGACTAAAGTAAATAAAAGTATCATTTTTGTTGCATTTTATACAATAGATTTTTCAATATTTTGCGTCTACCCTACCAAACATTTTTGTAATCTGTTTGGTCGGTCATAAATAAAAGGAGATGTTAACTTTATAACAGAAGAGAACAACCTTACTTGATTTTTAAATAAGAAAAATTAGCAAACTCCGTGTCGTGCCACGCGCAACGTAGGGTTCTGAAGTTGTCCATCACAATAATCCGGACTAAGAATACAGTTTTTATAGTTTCATACTATGAAAATTTAAGCATCGTCAATGACAAATATATATCCGCACCACATATTATCTTCACCGTCACCGTTCACCGTCTATAAAAACTTTTCTAAGTACATTTTATAAGGTGATCAGCTATTACTCAAAAACTTGGAAAGCCTTCTAAGCCGTGATAGTTTTACTTTTAACTTAATTATATTTATTACTACCCTAATTTTTTCCCACTCCTAAAATCAACCGTTTAGCCTGCAGAGGGGGGGGGACACTTGACTCTAACAAAAAATGGCATTTAAAAGCTTAATATCTTACGAACGAACCCACTAATCGAAAACTTTTTTCACAAACCTACAATATATTTTAATAAACTATCCAACGATATACCACACAATGGGGTACGTGAGAAAAACAAAATAACATCCCCAATGTAGATGTAGAAAAGCTGCCCTGAAAAATATATTTTTTAAGATTTTATATTACGACTTTGTTAACACGATTAATATGTATATTTCTAGCAAGAAGGATCTCTGAACTATCGTGCGGATGGACGGACGGACGGACATAACGAAACTGTAAGGGTTCCAAGTTTAATCGGATTTCGGATTAGTTTCATGAAATTTTAAAATTTAGTTGTTATTATAAAGTGTGTATTTTACACGAAATTAATTTATTGATTTCGGCTGACGCTATGAGCACTTTTAAACCATGGTCCCACAAACAAACTTTTTTGATTGATAAAAAGTTGAATTTTTGTGAACGGCTTCGTTTCCTAGAATATATAATAATATAAAAAGAACCTAGGACAATGTTAGATACCCTTGAATTGCAATAATAATTAACAAGTTGTCGTGAGAAAATTAGGTTGTTTTTAAATTGATTTATATCAATCATTGATATAAAAAACCCAAGATACACAATCAATGTCTCAAAAACGTCCTCTAAAAATGAGCGCAAAATTTTAAATTGTGCGCTCATTTCAAATAGAATCGCGTCAGTCGCGACGTTTTTGCCATATCTATAACTACTTAAATGAAATTAGGGACACTTTTGAGTGTCAGTTTTGTGCGGAACTGTGCATCTTGGGTTTTTTATATCAATGATATCAATTTAAAAATCTCATATTTCGTAACTTTAGAATGGAAATTTATAGGACAAAAGTTTTATCGTATTTGTCAAGCGATTATAGTCGAAGAATAATTATTGTTATTAATAAATATTTTTCCTTCACTTCACTTACAACTTTATTAGTTACCAGATTCGAAATTTTTCGAAGATAGAAAAGATAGTTGTCCCGTCAAAACAAAGCTGATCACAAAAATTCAGCTTGTTATTAACAAAAAAAAAAGTTTGTCGTGGGACCACGGTCTATTAGAATCCGATACGGTCTATTAGGATACTATGCGTAAATTTTATGATTTTGTATTAAAATGTCACGAACTTATAATAATGTAAATAGTTTCGAAATTTCATTTAGTTTAATAATTTAAGTAATTTATACAGTTGTGTTATATGAAATGTCAATCCAACTTTGATAAAAAATAGTATACGCACCAAGAGAAGAAAGTGTGATATTGTAAGGCCGCGTATAAGTAACGTGTATGGTATAACACGGGTTTCAATGTCACACTCCTTTTTAGGTGCATAATATACTATTATTCACAATAAAGGTTAATAAAACACATTGCGATAAATAGAATATTACTTGTCCTTTGCCGGCATATCTACCTCAACCTTTAACACTTTAAAGATAATTTATAACGCAACTTATTTAGGTTGTATTACTTATGCATGTTCAGCATGGGCTGATAAAGTTACAAGCGGCGCGACCTGGCGTAAATTACTTCAAAATCAGCGTTTGGCTTTAATATTTCTGTGTAAATCATATCGCACTGTAAGCTCTGAAGCTTTACCCGTTTGATCAGGTGTATTTCCCTTAGGTTCAGAAATTCAGCGTCGGGCCTCACAATGTACTATAATTCTAAGAACTTTACTAGCCCAGAATTTATCAATCCCCAAGCTCAAACAAAAATACGTCGCCTCTTTAATCCCTTGATGGATGTTACTAATGAATTAATAAATAAATGGCAGTCGCGTTGGTGTTGCTCACCTAAAGGACGGCATTTATATAACTTTTTCCCCTGCGTCCGGGAACGATTAAGTAAAACGTGGATAGAAATAGATCATTGTGTTACACAGTTCCTTACTAGTCATGGTAATTTTAAAGCTAAATTATTCGCGTTCAAATTAGTTCCTTCTCCATTTTGCGAATGTTCCACCATAAACTGTAAATATAAACAAACTGCACATCATATTCTTTGGGAGTGTAATCTCTGGCAAAATGAACGTAGTCAAATGCTTATATACGATGTATATCCGGGGTAATCTACTATTCCGACCTTGTAGCAACACGTGAGAATTTCCGTGCCTTCAAGCGATTTTGTCATACATACTACTGGAAGCAGAATTAAGTAGGCCATTTTCGTAGGTTCTCAAATACCTAAATTACCGTGGTGCAATAGCAATCAGGCTTAACCTGATTGTAAACGTCTCATTTCTTAGCAGTTTTTTGCTTTATCTTTACGCTGTCTCCTGCTGTAAAGGGAGGGAAAATGGATGTATTTTCCTACTCCTCATATACTTTTCTGATTAAAATCGATGCAGGTTCCAAGACAGCTTAGCTTTTCGCCAGGGCACCCTGAGCTCGCAACTCAGAGGTTATCAGGAAGGTTGCCGCTGTTGATTCTGGTTTACAGAACTTAAGTGGTAGGAACGAGAGGTGGGCCCATTGCCCTTTAAAAAAAATAGATTATTATATTAAAATATTGACTTTAAAGGCAGAAATAACACAATTATGCTAAATAATATGCCTGTAAATATTTAATGAATGTAGAAATATTAATAAAAACTATATAATATGATATAATGTTTAATCAATTCTATACTTACTAACTTAAGAACTAATATTAATTAATAACATTGGTTCCTTAGTAATAATTGGTGTCCTTAGTCTCTTTCGCGTATATATATATATATATATATATATATATATATATATATATATATATATATATATATATATATATATATATAATAGTTACCTATTTAGGTAACACATAATATAAAAGGACTAACGGTACTACGAGATATATGCTGACTAATATTATGATTTATTGCGGAAATTCTAAATGCGCGGTATTAGAAACGAAAAGAGTGGCCATAAAAACATTCAAATGTGCGTTATGAAATATTCAAAGAAAACGTGTGAAAGGTCAATAAAGCGTATGCAGTGATATTATTATTTTGCAAGAAAGATATCTGACCTGAAAATATATAAAGATTAGATTCGATTGTTCTAAAAAATTCAGAAAATCTACCCTCTGCACTGCACTGGTAAAAGTAAATTGCATTTAGCAGCACAGAATGCTATATCACTTTTAACGTAATGCAAAAAAAATGAAAAAAATTAATGAAAAGAAAAAATGTTGGCTCCTTTCTGTTAATATTGCGCCACAGGTGTGACGGTACTGTTGTCTTTCAATTAATTTCAATTCAAACATCAAATCACGTATGTTATATATATATATATATATATATATATATATATATATATATATATACTACGCTTTACATTTAGTCTACATCTGTAAGCTTCTCTCTGCTACAGTTTCATGTTTAATAGAAATAAATAACATAACCCTGAGCTTAATAATTCACTAGTATTACGCCATCGCGTGCACAAAATTACTTCATGTCTAATGCTATACATCTCTATGGCATTGGATGATCGTAGATGTTTATCTAACATGCCTTGACATTTATGTCAAACGTAATAAATTTATTTACATGTATTAACACCTTAGATCTTTAGATTACGTGAATATATAAATTATCTTTACCAGAAATACCCCGACAACAAGAATAGTAGTTTCGGTGTTTTTGAAGAGATTATTTAAAGCCAATACAATCATATCCAATATATATATTTTTTAATTAATTAAGGAATTAGACAACCATTGCCTTTAGACGCCACAGATGTTAATGTTGCACTGCTATGCATGTGGCTAGGTATTAACGCCACATTTTATAAGTTTCCGGCTACCTTTACCTTCAAACCGTAACACGACAGTCGCAAAAAATGACGCTATTGCAAGAGAAATCTATAATGCAGTGCTACCAAATACCCGGGCGAAACGTTGCGGAACTCTACCACCTAGCAGTCACGATGGTAGTGACACGTATATCCAATCGTTCAACTTTTATGAACTGCCAGGCAGAATGTCAGAAGGTCTTTTCTTCAAAGACTTGGATCAATACGGAGAAAAACACGTGGTTAACGCAGCTAAAAAATGACTTCAAAAATACACAATATCTGCTACAAGTCTTCGCATATCGTGTAGTTTACACTTCGATTTGCTTAGTTAGTCGGTATTCGTTTACTGTGTACGAAGTACTAACTTCCGAACTATCAGATTAACGTTATACCAGCGCTTAAGGATATTGGAGTTTCAAACTTCCACTAATAATGAACATCACGATGTAAATCTTAAGTTTTATCATAACTTCTTTGAATTGCTTTAAAGTACTTAAAGAGTAATTATAATATAACATACAATGAAACTTTTTACTATACCGTAATCTTTTTTGTTAACGTGAAATGAAATGGCGAAATTTTTAATAAAATCGAGTGAGATAAGATGATATTAACGAGTAGAGACTATAATAGAGTACCGGATCATTGCTAAACTATGCATAATAGATCGTGGGAACGAACGAAATTTTTTGTGATTAATAACAAGCTGAATTTTTGTAGACAGCTTCGTTTTGACGAGACAACCATCTTTTCTATCTTCCAAAAATCTCGCATCGGGTAACTAATAAAGATAGATGAAAAAGAAACATTTAGCATGTCGGACTTGGAAAAGTTTCCACTTTACATGTAGGACAAAGTTACCTTTGAATTACAGTAACAATTAACAAGCTGTTGTGAGAAAACTAGGTTGTTTTTAAATTGATTAATATCAATTTAAATATCTCATAATTCTGAAACTTTAGGGTGGAGGACTCGTTAGAAAAACCATCGAATGTGTAGGACAACATTTTGATCGTAATAATAAATATGATAAAGCGATTAAAGTCGAAAAATAATTATTGGTATTAATAAATATTTTCCTTCACCGAATCCTCAATCCAACTTCATAACTTTATTAGTTACCCGTTTCGAGATTTTTCGAAAATAGAAAAGATGCTTGTTTCGTTAAAACGAAGCTGGTCACAAAATTTCAGCTTGTTATTAATCAAAAAATGTTTTTAGTCGGACTACGGACTATACTATAACTTTTTACAGAGTAGTTTGAATTTGATAGTTTTTATTGGAATGGATACACACTAAGGGTGGTCCCATTTTTTTTAAATACCACCATAAGAGTACGTAAACAAGGGATGATTGATTGCATACTCCCTGATTTCAATGTATGACAAGGCATAATTTTTTACAATGATCCGATTTTGATAATTCCTCTATTATTGGATATAATATACCCTGAAGATTGTCCGATACAATTTTTAAAAAACAAATCCACCAAAACGGTACTAAAACAAAGGATATTTGAATATTCACTCTCTGATTTCCATGGGTCCAGGCATAACTTTTATTTATTTATTATTTATTTTTTTGAAATATTTAATTTTATTAATTGCGTGCGGCTACTACCCATGTGAGTAATAATTGTTTTGTTAAATACCGGAGGGTATATAACAATCCGATAAAAGAAATCAAAATTGCGCTCATAGACAATCCTGTTCGGGGCAAACAGAGCACCCCCTACCACGTTTACTGTGGATTTCTGCAATATCAGGGGGCTTCATTCCAACTTGAACGCCATCAACTATCATCTCGAGACGGCGAAGCCACCTTTGCTCTTCTTGACCGAGACACAGATATCTTCTCCGGCAGATGCTTCCTACCTCTCCTACCCAGGGTACAAACTGGAACATTTCTTTGTACTGCGGCTGGTGTGTGCGCATACGTTTTTTTTTATATCATAAGATAGCAAACAAGCAGATGGGTCTCCTGATGGAAAGAGTAAACCATCGCCTATAGACACCAAAGGTGTTAATGGTGCGTTGCTATCTTGTGGCGAGGTCTAATGCCACATGCATAAGTTTACCGGCTACCTTACCCTCCAAACCGGAACACGACAGCGACAAGCACTGACGCTATTGCGGGAGGAATAGGTATGGTACCAGACCCGGGCGAGACAATGCAGAACTCTACCACCTAGTAGCCACGATGTTAGTGACACGATAGCCAAGTGGTCGCCTTTTACGATCTGCCTGGCAGAACGGCAGTTGGCCTATTCTTCAAAGGAGGCCGGGACCAACACGGCATAAAATACGTCAGAGAAGATATCTGTTACCGGCGCCTCGGCAAACTTGAAGGTCAGGACCTACCAATCCTCTAGTTACGCGTAGCTTGCGACGACCATCCACGCAGCTACGAGTGCCTATACAGGTCCCATAGCGGGAATACTGAAGTTGACCGGCTCGTTGAGCGCTTACAAACGGCTGTAGATTCCGTGTAAAAGCAGACCCCCTCCACAGAGATCGTGATCTTGGGCGATTTTAATGCCCACCAAGCCGAATGGCTTTGTTCTCGCACTACCAATCATGCGGGGAGGTCTGTTTACGATTTTGTCTTGGCGTATGGTCTAACACAATTGGTAACCTCGCCTACGCGTGTTCCCGATATGGATGGCCATACGCCTTTATTGTTGGATCTCCTGCTGACCTCTAACTCGGACCGTTATCAGGTGTCGATGGACGCTCCGCTTGGCGTGTCGGACCACTGCCTGATCTGGAGCAAAGCATCGTGGTCTCCCTTTGCAGGCTGTCGTCGCGTTTGGCACTAAAGGTCAGCAGATTGGGGCGGGATGCGGTCTTTCTTTGCATCCTACCCATGGAGGCGGTTGTGCTTCTTGCTGGATGATCCAAATGCTGTCGCTGACTCTGTCGCTGATGTGGTGCTGCAAGGCATGGAACTTTGATTCCGTTTTCTGTGGTGTCCATCGGTGGCAAGTCTAAGCCTTGGTTTGGTCACCACTGCAAAGCGGCTTTACGCCGAAAGTAGGAATGCTACTGAGCTTGGGCTGCTGCGTCGGCATCTCGTGATGTAAAAACTAGCGCATTACGAAAAGAGTACAACTCTTCCTCGAGGTTCTTCAAAAGAGCTATCGCCAAGGCAAAAGCGGAACACATTAGCAGAATTGGTGAGAAATTAGTTCGCCTTGCCTGGCAAAACGGCAGTTGGTCTATTCTTCAAAGGAGCTCGGAACCAACACGGGGTACCAACTCCTATTAATTCATGGAAAACAGCTTTAGTGCATCTCATCCCTAAAAAAAGAGATCGCTCTAATCCGTCAAACTATCGGCCAATAGCCATAACCTTCTTGTTCTCCAAAGTCATGGAGACACTTATAAACTGTCAGCTCCTGAAGTATTTAGAAGAGCACCAGCTGATTAGTGACCGTCAGTACGGTTTCCGCCGTGGCCGCTCAGCTGGTGATCTTCTAGTATACCTGACACATCATTGGGCGGAGGCAGTTGAGTGCAAGGGGGAGGCATTGGCAGTTAGTTTAGACATAGCGAAGGCCTTCGATCGGGTATGGCATAAAGCGCTTCTCTCAAAGCTGCCTTCCTATGGGCTTCCCGAGAAATTATGCAAATGGATCACTAGTTTTTTGGCTGATCAGAGCATTGAGGTCAAGTCGACGGTGCATGCTTCGACCTTAAACCTGTCAATGTTGGTGTTCCCCAGGGCTGCGTGCTATCACCGAAACTGTTTCTTCTGCATATCAATGATATGTTGCCAATCAGTAACATACATTGCTATGCGGACGACAGTACTGGTAATGCTACATACTCCGGCCATAGCGGTATTTCTCGGGAACACGACGAAGAGGGCCGGAACAAGCTCGTGTCTGAACTCGAGAATCGACTAAACGATGTCTCAGAATGGAGTCATCAAAACCTTATTACATTTAACCCCAAAAAGACGCAGCTTTGTGCGTTCACCGCAAAAAAACACCGTTTGTCGTACTACCTCGATTCGAAAACACTATCCTGACAGCCTCAGCCAGTATTCGAAATCTGGGAGTCGATATATCGAACAGCGTTCAGTTCCGCGGTCATTTGAAAGGGAAGTCTAAACTAGCCTCAAAAAAGCTTGGTGTACTCAGCAGAGCAAAGCAGTACTTCATGCCAGCCCATTGCCTCCAACTTTACAAGGCCCAAATTCGACCTCACATGGAGTACTGTTCTCACCTCTGGGCCGGAGCTCTTCTGTACCAGCTTCCTCCTCTTGATCGCATTCAACGTAGAGCGGTGCGAATCGTCGACGACCAGGCTATTTCTAATCAGCTTAACTCTTTGGCATTACGCAGAGATGTAGGTTCGCTCTGCATCTTTTACCGTATTTATCATGAGGAGTGTTCCGACGAGTTGTTCGGACTAATTGCTGCTGCTAAATTCCACCATCGGACATCGCGTCAAAATTTAAAGTTCCATCCTCACCACCTCGATGTCTGGAAATCCATAACCGTGCGCTTTTGTCGACACTTTTCGCCTCGCACTACTCCTTTGTGGAAACAATTACCCTCGGGGTAGTTTCCGAATGGATACGACTTAGGGACCTTCAAGAAACGAGCTTATTTTTTCTTAAAAGGCCGGCAACGCAGCTGCAAGACCCCCGGTATTGCAGATGTCCATGGGCGGCGGTGATCACTTACCATCAGGTGCACCATCTGCTCGTTTGCCCCCTCTACTATAAAAAAAAAACGTGCGGATGCCGTAGCATGCGTACGGCTTCCACTGTATGCGTCTGCATCGTTTCTATCCGTTCTGCCGCCATGCCGCGTGGGCTTGTGCGGGCCGGTCCGTGTGAATCGTACCTTAATCTTTAACTGCTTTGCATTAAATCAGAATGTATTTTAAACAAAAAGGGAATAAAGCTAAAAAAAGGGAATAAAGCTAAAAGAATGTTTTTTTTGGCGCCACCGTCGTAGCCATATAACATATGCCTCAGTAAAATATTTAATTTAAAAATTACCAAATAGTTTATTTTGAGTGAAAATAATATAAAAGTGATCCTAATTACAAAAGCTTTTAGTGACAATGTTATCTAAAAAATATCTCGTAAAATGAAAAAAATATGTAGTGATATAGTTCAAGTGGTCAGAATAAATCTTCACGAACAGAAATTAAACCTTTTCATCGCAAAAGAAATGAGGTATTCTACTGATTTATCATACTAAATGAAAAAAATGCTGAAAAAATGTATTTGAAGAAAGTAATAACTTATATTTTTTATTGAAAAGTGTATTGAATCCGTTAACATATTATATTCAAAAGAAAATTCTTACCTACACATTTACGACAGCGACATCTATCAAGAAACATATAAAACTTAATTATACACAAAGATATCGTATTCTATGGAATTTTTTCTCAGATATTAGACCAATATACTTAAATTATCACACAAAGTACGAAGCTTAGAATAAATAAAACAGGATAGATACATACATATTGTTACGTACTCGGGTTCGCAATTGTAAGAAAACCACTTATATTAAATCCGTGTATTTACACAATACAACACAACGTAATACTAAATACACTCTACACAATAGAACACTTGCTGTACTATCACTACTGAACTTAGAACACTACACAAACAAACACTTCTCGCTTCGCACTAGTCACTTGATGTATCGTTCTCGATCGCTTGATAAAAACTGACTCGTGTTTGTCAACATCTCTGTATTTATAGGCAGGGGAAAGACCTAGCTGAATCCAGAAAAGTCTAAATGTATCGGGAAACAATGAATCACTTCTTATCGTAAACATGTTATGAGTCATAAATCCTAGTACACGCTACTTTCAACCTTATGCCATATCCCACAAAGTCCATTATGGCATAGCCCAGGACAACTATTTGTTTGTCAAAAAGAATTTTCTAGATAGTTAGCGCGCCCGCGCTCCAACTCTACACGCTTCTAGATTATTCGTAACACTACCCCCTTCTTAGTTATGTTCGTCCCGAACATCATTACTTCCATTGTAGATAGCTAATCGATCAACATGAACAATCTTCATGGTCCCTCTTGGTTGCTTCTGCACTCGGTAGGTTACGTCATTGGTCCTTGTGATTACTTTGTATGGCCCATCCCAACGTCGCTGTAACTTAGGTGATTTTCCTTTTCGTCGAACCGGATTATGTAGCCAAACAAGAGATCCTTCCTGAAAACCTCGATGATTGGCGTTTCGGTCGTATCTGGTCTTCATCCGCTGACTTGATTCCAATGCGTTTTCACTTATTAACAAGTGTATATCGCGTAACCTCTCACGAATGTCTTCAACATGTTCTGGTATACTTAATTGGGTCTCTGCATTCGGTGGCGGGCCTCCAGTCATTAAGTCTGCTGGTATACGTAACTGTCTGCCGAAGTAGGCATAGGCTGGCGTCACTTTTATGCTTTCGTGTTCCGCTGTTCGGTAAGCCAGTAAGAACAGAGGTATGTATTTATCCTAGTCCTTTTGGTGATCTTCTACCAGCTTGGCTAGTTGTCTTTCCAAAGTTTGATTAAATCGTTCGACCATTCCATCAGATTGCGGGTGATAAGGTGTAGTTCTTGTTTTGTACACTCCTAATAATTTACACATTTCCTGGAATACATTAGATTCAAAGTTTCTGCCTTGATCGGAATGAATCTCCAGCGGAACGCCAAATCTGCATATCACCTCATTGACTAATTTCTCAGCAACCGTCGTGGCTTCCTGATTAGGGATTGCGAACACCTCCGGCCATTTCGTGAAGTAATCCATCACGACCATAAAATACTTGTTTCCGTTATCTGTCTTAGGAAATGGCCCAGCCACGTCAATTGCTATCCTTTCCCAGGGGGCTCCCACGTTGTATAGTCTAAGGTTGCCTCGGCTTCTAACCTGCAGACCTTTCACTGCTGAGCATGACGTACATTTTCGGCACCAATTCTCGACATCTTCTCGGCAATTCAACCAGTAAAAACGCTCTCGTACCTTTACCAATGTTCGTCGTACTCCAAGATGTCCCCCAGAAACCCCATCATGCAGCTCACGTAGTACGTCCTTGATAAGTTTTCTTGGTACGACCAACTGTAGATGATGTTCTCTTCCTGAAGGTTTTTCCCATTTGCGGTACAGTAAGCCGTTTTGCAACACAAGGCTTTCCCACTGCGCGCAATAACTTTTCGTAATAGCGCTGAAGGGAGCCAGCTCCTGCCATTCGGGCTTTCCCGTGTCTTGCTTCTTCCAATCTATTAGAGGCCGCAAATCTCTATCTTCGTACTGGGCCTCACGCATCTCATCAGTTTCCCACCTGTCATCCGTAGGCTTAGCTCGCAGTACTTGAACCCTTTCCTTCGTCTCCATCCTTACACAAGGTTTGTCATCATCCGTACATGGTCGTCGTAATAACGCATCTGCATTTGGGTGAGACTTTGCACTACGCTGTACCGTATTCCTCGATCTCAGATTACCATTACTAGCCGCTTCTGATCGCACTACAGTTCGTGTGGCTCCGGTGTCCCTCGTTGAGCTGCAGTTCTTGCCATTAACCAATCCCTTAATGGATAAACTGTTGCGTTCGCTCACCTGAGGTACGACAGCTTTTGGGGTTGTTTCTCGACCAGCCAGCACCTGGCGTTTGCTCCTGGCTGTTACTCGCTTCCCTGCTCGTTCAACAGGCTGTTTGACGTACCTGCTCTCTTCAGCTGCTGAGATTCCTCCCGCTTGCTGTCGCCAATTCATTGAACCTGTAGGCATAGGTTTGGCTGGGCAGCTAACTCTAATGTGCCCACGTTCACCGCAGGCGTAGCACATGGGGCCCAGTCTCCTAGGTTCCACTGCCTTTACTCGAGCCACAACTTCTGTAACCTCACGTACTTTATGTGCTCGAGGTTCGTGGCGAACAGCTTCTACCTCCAGCGCATGAGCCAAAGCCTCCTTCATTGTTACGTGGTGCTGAAGGCGAACAGCAGCACGCACTTCCAGGTCTCTAATTCCATCAATAAACGCCTGGACGATGGTGTTATTAACTGTGTTAGCGTCGGTTGAAGAATACGCCTTCCTTACAAGCTTCTCAATTTCCACGGCCCATTGTTGAAGTCCCTCGCCGCTCCTCTGTACACGGTCCTTTAATTGGGCACGGAACACATGCTCCAAGTGACGCTCACCGTAGCGAGCTTCCAATGCCTCCATCAAATCAGCGAACTGATACTCTTTAGGCATTGCATCCAACACAGAGAGCGCCTGTCCCCGTAACGCCGTGCTCAGGGCTGTAAAGCAATGTTCGTCCGTCCAACCACTGGCCTTCGCCGCTATTTCAAATTGAGTCCGGTACGCACTCCATGACGTAAGACCGTCATAAGTGGGTACCTTTACCCGAGGACCCACCTGGTGAGAGCAGCTTGTAATGGCAGCACCCGACTTAACTCCCGTGATCTTCATTTTCATGACCTCTCTTTCCAGTTGGTCCACGTTTTCACTTAGTTTGTCGCAGCTGGCCTCTAAGTGATCAACCCTCTTCTCAACACCCTTCATGTCACGCTTGACGAGGCCCACATCGCTTTTAAGCTGGTCTTGCTGTGCCAAGATAACAGTCAATTTATCATCAAAACCAGATAAATGTTCCTTGATCTGTTCCCGTAGCTTTTCTTGTTTCTGTTCCTGAAGCTGTTGATGCTGCTGAAGTTGTTGAAGCTGTTGTTGTTGTTGTTCCTGTAGCTGCTGTTGTAGCTGTTCCTGTAGCTGCTGTTGTAGCTGAAGTTGTTGTTGTTGCATAGCTGCCAGTATGACAGAAAGGTCAGTAGGCGCTGCGCTCGAAGATGGTGACGTGCTGGCAACACTTGCAGGTTCATCACCAGCACGCATCTCAATGTCCTCTGACACCCTCTGTGTCTCAGCTTGAGACCTGGTGGTAACACCTTCCTTCGGAATAAGTGGCATTTTTTAACACAATTTCACTTCCGACACCAGTTGTTACGTACTCGGGTTCGCAATTGTAAGAAAACACCACTTATATTAAATCCGTGTATTTACACAATACAACACAACGTAATACTAAATACACTCTACACAATAGAACACTTGCTGTACTATCACTACTGAACTTAGAACACTACACAAACAAACACTTCTCGCTTCGCACTAGTCACTTGATGTATCGTTCTCGATCGCTTGATAAAAACTGACTCGTGTTTGTCAACATCTCTGTATTTATAGGCAGGGGAAAGACCTAGCTGAATCCAGAAAAGTCTAAATGTATCGGGAAACAATGAATCACTTCTTATCGTAAACATGTTATGAGTCATAAATCCTAGTACACGCTACTTTCAACCTTATGCCATATCCCACAAAGTCCATTATGGCATAGCCCAGGACAACTATTTGTTTGTCAAAAGGAGTTTTCTAGATAGTTAGCGCGCCCGCGCTCCAACTCTACACGCTTCTATATTATTCGTAACAATATTAACATTTTCTTCTGATAAAATTGCAAGTTTCTGATTGAAAATGGAAAATATTACTTACCGAAAGAAAAATATACGATCACTTTCAATGTCGAGCTTGCACAGTAGCACTATACATTCGTCAGAACAATCACTAGATTCATTTATAGATGCAGAAAATAACAGAAGTTTGCCTACTTTATATGATTTGGATACATCTACGGTTGAAGAACTAAAAAGCAAGTTGCGTTATTTGGAAACCGAATTAGAATGCGCTCACAAAAAATATTGAACCTCAATTGCGAAATTCGATTGTTGCGGAGAGAAAATCAAGAACAATTCAAAATTATTGATACTCTACAAAAAGTTAGTGACCATAGTACACCATCTAAACTCTCTACACCACAATTAAAACAAAAAATATTAACACCAACGCCACAAAAACACATTCCGACTACATCATCAACTATTTTATCTAATAAAGAAAATCGAATAAACAACTCTGAAAGTGAGAAAGACGGTAGTAAAAAATTAATAAGCTGCTGTGATATGCAAATGCCAAATGTCATCTGTTATGAATCCTCTGCAATAGATGGCGTTACCAGTATGCCAACTGCCTCCATGACGAACTTTTGGAATGAAAAAACTGACCTTACTATTTTTGGGGATCAACAAGTGCGTAATTTATCACTAAACTTTATTAAATACAAATCAAATTGCGTGAATAGAGTTTCTTCATATATAAAACCAAATGCTAGTTCTACAGAAATTTTGAAAAATGCACATGAATTATTACAACTTTCAAAAAAAGATACAGTTATTATTTCAGTTGGTGCAAACGACTACAAGCCTTATTCTTTATTTTCAGCTTTATGTAACACTTTAAATAATTTGAAAAACTGTAATCAAGTTTTTGTATTAAGTGTTAGACACAATCCTTATTTAAACACAAATTTGTTAAACTTTAATTTAAAACAGTTGTGTCTACAATATAAAAATTGTAATTTTATAGATTTCAACAACTACTTTAAATGTCATTCACTTCAAAATGCATACTCATATAAAAATATTTTCGACTATTTAGTTTTTAAAATAAATATGGAAATTGAACATGATACCTATGTACAACGTTTTTTACCTTATAATAAAAAAACATGTAGCACTGCGTATAAGACTACATATAATTTTAAACCAGTCAATACAAGTGAAAAAATTACATATCAAGAATATAAAGATAAAATTGAACACATGGTCAGACAAAGACAATTAAAAAAAGGTACAATTCCGTATATGTTTAACTTGATCCAGGGCAAAAAGCAAAATTCAATATCTAAAAATAAACAAACGTCCTCGCAAGCATCATTTTTTCGTGACCAAGGCGAAATTCAAGCTTTTTCATCAAAATATTGCGGGGATTTTAAATAAAATTGATTTAGTAGATATAGCTGTTTCTGAACTGACAAATAAAGGTAATAAATTAGATGTGCTATGTTTCTCAGAAACATTTGTCAAAAGTGGAACAGAGCTAAACTTAAAATTAAAGGGATACATCTTAGGGTCTTCTTTTAACCGTGAGAATGAAAAACGGGGAGGGACCTGTATAATGGTGAAAAAAGACTTTTCAAAAAAATTGATCTCAACTCATTTCAGGTTCCGTATGTTTTCGAATGTTGTGGAGTTGAGATACTAAAATTCAAATTAATGATTATGTGTATTTACCGCACGCCTTCATCTGATGCCCGTCATTTTCTCGAAAAGTTAGAATTATTATTACACACTTTTACAAAATCCAATAAGAAAAAAATTATTCTATGCGGAGATTGGAACATAAATATACTTAAAAATAATAATCTATCGAAAGACCTTTTTTCGATATTATGTAACTATAATCTCACCAATCACATATCAGTACCAACGAGGAGAAAAGCTTGCTTAGATCTAATTATAAGTAACATACACACAGTTAAGTCAGACGTTTTATACCTAGATTTATCAGACCATGAAACAGGTCAGACAATTACCGTAGATTTAAACATACTTTCATCTTTTAAAAATCCCTGTGATACATGGGTAGAAAAAAAACGTCTCTATAGTACAGAAAATATTGATAAATTTCTTAATTGCTTATCATCTTTAAGTTTTAGTAATGTGTTAAATCAGACAGATACCGAAGAAGCGTTTAATTTATTTCATGACGATTTTATGCTTTTCTATGATTTGTGCTTTCCTGAAATCAACGTAAGAATAAAAAACAAAAAGCTAAAAAATAGATGGATATCTAAAGGTATTAAAAGATGTTGTGTAAAAAAAAGAACTTTATATTTAAAATACTGTTTAAATGTAAGCGATAAAAAAATAAACCAAAAAATTTATAAACAATACAGCACACTTTTAAAAAAATGTATATTAACAGCGCAAAAGTTAGCATCCACAAAATATCTTGAAAACTCAAAAAATAAATGCAAAGCCTCGTGGAATATTATAAAAGATATCTCTTCTACCCAGGACTCCTATGCAGAGATTGACCACATACATTTTAACAATTCAACCTACTCAGATCCATTGAAAATTAGTAATATTTTTAACAATTATTATATAGATATCTCAAATGCAAATTCTTCATCCCAAATTAGTAGTAGAAATTGCAGTACGACAGTTAAAAATAATACTGATACAATGTTCATTACTCCTGTAGATGAAACAGATATTATAAAAACAATAAAGCAGTTAAGGAAAACAAAATCTACTGGATATGATCAAATAACTACAGAAATTCTAAAACAAAGTGCTGTTTTAATTGCGAAACCATTAGCGTACATTATTAATCTCTCTTTTCTAGACGGGAAATTTCCATCGAGATTAAAAATGTCCATTATTCACCCCCTCTTCAAAAAAGGGAATCGACAGGAGATAGACAATTACAGACCCATTACCCTGATTCCCGTTATAGCAAAAATTTTTGAATCTTGAAAAACACAAAATACTAACAAATGAACAATACGGCTTTAGGAAGGGAAGATCAACACAGTTGGCTTGTTACACACTAATTAAAATGATTACTGAAAGTCTAGACTGTAATAAAAATTGTATAGCAATTTTCCTAGATATGAGTAAAGCGTTTGACCTAGTCTCCCATAAAACATTATTAGAAAAACTATATAAATACGGAATTAGAGGTAAAGCGTATGAGTGGATAAGCAGTTATTTAAAGGACAGAGTCCAGCGAGTAGAAATTAAAAAAACTATTAATAAAATCAAAAAAGTATATAAGTCAACTGACCTAATAAATAATCATGGTATTCCACAAGGTAGCATTTTAGGACCTTTATTCTTTCTGGTCTCGATAAATGACTTTCCAAATGCTATTGAACATAAATGTGTAATGTTTGCGGATGATATAACTCTTTTTGTAAATAGTAAAAATTATGAAAATATAGAAATAGAAACAAGAAACACTGTTAATAAAGCTATAGGTTGGCTTCAATCAAATGGTTTAAAAATAAACCTAAGTAAAACTAAAATAATACAATTTCAAACACGTAATCAACAATGCAATAAACAAAATATAAAAATAACAATAGACAACGTTAAAATTGCAAATGTGGAATCAACAAAATTTCTAGGAATATTTATAGATAAATACTGCAATTGGAAGACGCATATAGAAAATTTAATTTTAAAGCTGGATAGATTCGTGTATGTAATTAGGCGTTTAAGAGAAACATCGACAACAAAGGCAGCCTTACTTGCTTATCATGGATATATATCATCGGTACTGAGATACGGTATTATTTTATGGGGTAACAGTGTCGATAATTTAAAATTATTTAGGGTACAAAAAAAGATTATACGCGCGATATGTGGTAAAAGTTGTATGGACACCTGCAAACCATTATTTTTATCACTAAAAATTCTGACACTTCCATGTCTTTACATTTTTGAAATGGGTAATTTTGTAAAAAAAAATATAAATCTATTTACAAAAAAAATGAATGTTCAAATAGAGAGATTAGGTTTAAAAATAAGTTATGTATCCCAAATCAAAGACTTCAGTTATATAAAAGAAATGTTTTTTGTATGAGTATTCGCATTTATAATCATATTCCCGAAAATATTAAGGATTTACCATTGAAAAAGTTTCGTTGTGCTTTGTTTAATTTATTGTCTAAAAAAGCTTATTATTCTGTGAATGATTTTATAAATGATAAATTTAAATAATTATTTTAATGAAATAATAAAATAAGATTACATTTTAACTTGAATGATTAGCTGTTACTCACATACATAATTAAATTAATAATGTAATATAATCTGACATACACTTATATTATTTTTTTTTTATAATCATGACTTAAATTTTAAATCTGACTCTTAATATATTTTAAGTTTTTTAAATATGTATAACGACACTAAATAAACAAATGTGAAATGTGAAATTAAATAATCAAATAACACAATAAGAAATTAATGTTCTTCTTATTCATTTTTCACTAAATTTTTATATTTATTAATGTTCTATAGTAATATGATCCTGGACAAAAATATAATTAAAGATGCATTATCAGATATAATATAGGTATTAATAATAACATGTAATTGGACATTTTTTATATAGATTCTATGAGTTTAATTATTTGTAAGATAATTCATGACCTTAAATTTATAAAATACGAACATTAATTATGATTAAGTAGATTATAGTATGTATTTGCACACCGGCATTGCCCGTAGATTATGGCGATCTGAAAAAATGTACAGTACCCGGCGATAAATATTGCACATCGAACTTTGGAAAGAGACAATCGGATAATTTCGGCTTCGTAAAGCGTTATCTCTGTCCCACACTACCTATGTGACGTTTAGTCAGTCGTTGTTCAAGTACGATAGAGTGCAGTCGCGTCCCGAAAAAATATATATATTTAGAGTTGATAACACCCACAAATTTAAATAATTTAAAGTTGTAATATGGCATCTTTCGGAAAAAGAGGGAAACCTTTACGAGGTCAGTCACGTGAAATTATCTACAATGTTTATAAATACTTTGTAAGCGAAGCTGATAGATTTAAAAAAAAAGTAGATGAAAATGTAAGTTGTTATTTTAAGAAGATTCAAGAGCGAGTTGCAAATGCCACTGGAATTTCAAGAAGAACTTTGAACAATATATTAAACGAAGTCAGTACTGAAACACATTCGACTGAAATTAAGTTCAGCACTCCAAAAAAAGGGAGACCAAAAAAGCAATTTCGTTTAGGTATGGACGATTTTGATTACGATGTTGTTCGAAGAATGGTGTATGATTTTCACTTACGATTTAATGAACTGCCAACAATAAAATCATTAAAAGCTAAGTTATCTGAAGCTATTAATTACAATGGGTCTGAAAAAACGTTGAGAAAAATACTTCATGACATGGGATTTCAGTTCACTAAAATGGAAGATAATCGAAAAATTCTAATGGAAAAGCACGACGTTAGTCTCAAACGAATGGAATACCTTGATAAAATACGCAAATTTCGCGAAACAGGAAAAAATATCGTCTACATGGATGAGTCATATATACATGCATCCCACACTAAAGGGAAATCTTGGAGTGACGATAAGAAAAAAGGAGTAAAAAAGCCAATTTCAAAAGGTCAACGTTTGATAATAGTTCATGCGGGAAATGAAAAAGGCTTTGTACCCGGTGCTTTTTTAACGTATAAATCCACGGACACTACAGGTGACTATCACAATGAAATGAATAACGATAACTATGAGAAATGGCTGGTTAACCAATTAATCCCAAATATACCCAGTGATTCTGTTCTAGTTATCGACAACGCACCCTATCACAACAAGTATGTTGAGAGACCCCCCAACTCAAACACCATTAAACGGGAAATGATCAACTGGTTAAACAGACATGAAATTCCAGTTGATCCAAAATTAACAAAAACCCAGATTTACGCTATTATATGTCAGCACAAGGAGAGGTATACAGAGTTTTCTGTGGACAAAATACTTGCCGAACATGGGCACACTGTGTTGCGATTGCCACCATATCATCCGGATTTTAATCCAATTGAAAATATATGGTCTCAACTGAAAGGCTATGTAGCCTCTAGAAATGTGGGTATGAACTTAACTACAGTAAAAACATTATTGACTGAAAAAGTAAACATGATCGGCGCTGAAGAGTGGAAAAAGGTTTGCGATCATGCAATCAAATGTGAGAATGAATATAGAAGCATTCAACACAGTTTAGACAATTACACTGATAGATTAGTAATAAATACGGCTGATAGTGACAGTGATATTGACCTCTTTGAGAGCACAGATAGTGAAATGGAAGTAATTGAGAATTAGAATTATTATTATTTTTATTGCAATGTCTCATTTTAGCAATAGGTATAATGGTGTTTATTATGTACACTAAAGCTGTAATGTTCCAAAATAATTAAATACGTAAACATAATGTAAAAATGTTTTTTTATTTTATTTTACCCCAACCTAAAGCCATCACTTATAGAAAAATTAGTGTATTTTATACAAAGAATAAAAATATCAAAAGAAGCAAATCATACTTGTTTTAACAGCTCCTAATAGGTACCGGACTGTTTGTATTTTGTGCGACAGAGATAACGCTCTACGAAGCCGAAATTAGCCGATTGTCTCTTTCCAAAGGTCGATGTGCAATATTTATCGCCGGGTACTGTAAGACCTATTTATTGTAACCCATATTCATGCAAATAAAATATATTCTATTCTATTCTATTCTATTCTATCGGAAATTACACAGTGAGTAACGAAAACCCTGTCTGATCGTCTAAAGCATTATCTAGATTAATTAATTACTAGTTGCTGAACCAGTTTTGTTTGAATAATGTTTCTTCGCGTACAAGCGGATTTTCACGGAGATGACATTTACCTAGATCAATTTTAATAGTAAAAGACTATCTAAATACGAAATTGTATCAAAATCGTTAGAGCTGTTTTGAAAAAACCAATTTCTTATTATTTAAATTAGTTTTTAGGTATTAAATAAGATAAGTTTACCCCGATCAAAATTATAATTTTAAATATTATCTTTGAAACTAAAAATTTAATAAAATATGTAGTTTTTGCTTAGATTAAGGACTCACTTGTCAAAGAACATGGAACATAGAACAAGTGGAAGTGAAGAGTGGGCGTGCCGCGTGCGTCACTATTTGCTCTTACTCTAAATTGCCTTAGTGATACTTACCATATCATTAGGAGATAGTCGTCGTGCGAAAATCTATTATACACTGAATTATGCCGTATTGTGCCATCCTTGAATGCAGAAATGATAGTAGAATACAGATGATTAAAAATGGAGATATTTCATATCATTCGAAAGTACAATTTCATTTTATTTTAATTAAATTCCTGATTTAATATAATCTCTAATGATATAATAGAAAGTCAAGCTAAAATCAGCCGTACACCTTACATATAAATTTCATTTTAGGTTGACATAATTTTTCTAGAAAGATATACGTAATGACAGTCATTACGTATAGCGTTCTAGAAAGTTCTCAAATATGATCAACTGAAAACTACGGAAAAATCAATACTGCCATCTATTGTAAAATAGCGAAACTATTAAGATCTTAAGTTTCACTATTGTACAAATAGATGAGTCTATTTTGAATAGACTACAAAAGGACGTAAACACTCTTTTTTTTGTAGCAAATTAAAATTTGTTGTCACGCAGTTTGGTATATTTTTAAATGTTCTGTTTGTGTGTGTTCGGATTATTGTTGTTTAAAATGAAAACGACCAATCAAACAATGTTTGCATTAGTAGTTTATTATAGCAATAATGCTTATTTTATGTGTGAGTATGGCAATCACGGTCCTGATACAAATGTTTGTACTTGCCAATTCCGCATGTTCTATGTTCCATGTCAAAGAATATTTGTAAAAAGACCCATCCAGACAGAGGCTGCTACAATATCGCAGACGTCGCCGCCGCAGACATGACGTGATGTTGCACAGTTTTAAACAAAATGCTAAGGTTTAGAGAACTTGTACAATAAATACGAACATTTTAAAAGACCATAAATTACCATCAGACATAGAATCATTTTATTTTTTTATAAACTCATCAACCTACCTTTATGCTTCTTTGACGGTCTTCTTTTACGGACATTGATTTTGTTTCTACATATATATATATATATATATATATATATATATATATATATATATATATATATATATATATATATATATATATATATATATATATATATATATATATACACCGCCTACAATAAACACTGCTCAATCTTAAAAACTGTAAGCAGCATCATTACAGACAGAGTAAACCGAACGTCAATAGACTTTTCGGTTCACCACGATTCACTAGTTTGCCGGTTGGCGAGATGAGTGGCAATCCTCGTAACCACGTCACGTAAGTAAGTAAGTACTACCAGATTGAATTGCGGCCACACACTGAGTAGATGCGGCGGAATAAACTAAAATAAACTAAAAACATTTTTATATCAAAATAAGTATCATCAAGCCCGGTTTCCTTGCAAGATAGTCGGAGGAAACCGAACGTCTATAGACTTTCCGATTCACCACGATTCACCGGTTTGTCGTTTGGCCAGATGAGTGGTGATCCTTATCGCCGCATTTATCGATGTGTTAACGATTATCGACTATTTCTAGCGATAACCGGCTGACGGCTCTACGTGCTAATCCGAAACGCGGAAATGGTAAGACCCCCATCTGCCAGATTTCGAGCTGCTACTAAGATTTTAGATTTTTGACCGAAACCTCGATAAAACCTCAATAACACTTTTTGCCTGACTTGGGGATCGAACCCGGGACCTCGTGATCTTAGCAGAATAGGCTAACCCCTAGACTACGATGCACGAGGCAACCTTAAAATCTGATTTGCAGAATAGCAGAATGAATATCTATTCCACAAAAGGCGCCCGGAATTATATGAAAAATGATAAGAAAATTAAAACGGGGAATACTATATAATAGAATATGTCTTCTAAGCACCTACAACTAAACTACAACTAAATACAGGTTAATCTTACTTGCTTTGCAGAAAAGCAAAATATTTATTCCGTAAAAAACGCCCGGAATAATATGAGGCAAATTAAAATGGGAAAAATTATATAACAAGCCATGGCCCCTAAGCACCTACACAAAATACAGGTCAATATTACAAACTGCTTTGCAGAAAAGCAGACTATTCTATAAAAACCGGCCAAGTACGAGTCAGACTCGTGCACGAAGGGTTTCGTCCCATCATCTATAAAAAAACAGCAAAAAATTACGTTTGTTGTATGGGGAGTCCCCACACAGCAAACGTTATTTTTTTGCTGTTTTTTCCGTAATTTTTTGCCGCAAAAAATACGAAAAACACACGTGTATTGTATGGGCATCTATATCCACCTTAATATTTTCATTTTTTATTATTAGTGTTTGTTGTTATAGTGGCAGCGAAAAAACACAATTTGTGAAAATTTCAGCTTTCTAGCTAATAGGGTTCCGTTTTTACCTTTTAGATACGGAACTTTAAAAACCACCCGGAGAAAAATAAAATAGGTAAATTTATATAACAAACTATGTTTACTGAGCACCTATATAAAATACAGGTTAATCTTAGATACTGCTTTGCGGAAAAGCGAAACATCCATTCCAGAAAAAATGCCCGGAATAATACGAGGAAAATTAAAATGGGGAAAATTATATAATAAACTATGTCCACTAAGCGCCTACACTAAATACAGGTTAATCCGGCTTGTTCCGTACAAATCACTGTTTGACCTAATATAATTCCAGGCCAACATCAACCATTCCGGTCACGCGACTGTCTCGTGAACTAATGCGTCATTCCCCGGAAACACGTGCTCTATTAACTTAATCGAGTCTACGCCGGTTATGTCTAGTTTAGTATTTTGATGACTATTCAATACATGTAATGAAATACGATAAAAGTGACTTATATAAGGAAAAAACTATTTCGTATCTTAATAAATTTTACTTATACAAAATGGAGGAAGTTTTCAATTCGGATGTTTATATTTCTTTTTATCGCCTTTATCGTGGTCTTGTAGCCCGGTGTCGGTGTTGACCACATGAGCTTCTGTGTTCGATTAATGTGCATTTAATAAGTTAGTAAATAAATTTAATACAAGCTTTTGCTATGATTCTATCGCATATGGTCACTGCTTTTTAGTGTCATGTTCATGTTTGGAAGGTGAGGTAGCCAGTAAACTTATGCATGGCGCATTAAAACCTCGCCACAAGTATATCAATGCAGCATTAATATATTTGTCGTCTATATGCGTTAATTTCTCTTTCCTAAATCAAACCCTGCTTTAGGAAAGAGAAATTAATTGCTGCTTTCCTGCTTGTTTTGCCATATTCTAAGGATAAAATAAAATATTCATAAGTACATCATTCAAACAAGAAAATATTATATTTTTAAAGTTAATTAGCAACTTTTCACGCACTTTCATTGGTGTTTTCTGCAACGAAACAAAATACTCTTAGTATAATGGAACAAATACGATGAAGTTCCAAAAAAGAATATCCCGATGAAATCATTATCTTCTCTCGTCTACTTTCGACCCCGTCAATAGTACAAAAAAAAAACATAATATATACGTACTCGCGGTAATAACGTTTTTTCGGGTTTAGATCAAAAACTACAAGAGTACTGACGCATAAACTTACCTGAGTCATCGGGGTAAAAAAATAGCTATGTCCTTTAGAAGCTCAAATCTACGTGTGTTCCCGATTTAACACAAATTGATCCGGTAATTTTCGCGGGATTTAGTGTTAAACAAACTTTCAGATTTATGATATATGAGAGAGATTAGAGGGATTTGTGACTCTGGAAATTATATTTTATCGTAGTTTTTATATAACATTATTTTAATATTGTTACATGTTTTGGGTTCGTAATTTGCAAGAAAACGCCACTTATTAAAATCGTGTAAAAAATAAAACAACACTATGTAATACGTAAATACTCTGATTAACACTAATAACACTCACTGTACTAACATTAAACTTACTACGCGAAACTAAAACACTTCTCTTATTCACTTCGCAACCGAAGCATCATCCTTATCCACTAACTTGCGTAACGGCAGCTATTGTTTCTCAACAGAAGCAACCCATCTCTTTCTTTTATTTCTAGATTTTTCCAGTCTTTTAATTCTTCACTTTTCTAGATTATTCGAAACAATATCAGAAAGCAAACAAGAAGATGACTTTTCTGATGGAAAGAGATTACTATCGCTTACAGATATGAGACACCAAAGATAATGATATGTTGCTATACGAGTGGCGAGATGTTAATGCCATATGGATAAGTTTGCCAGCTACCTTACCCTTAAAGCAGAAATATGGCAGTGACAAGCAATTACGCTATAGCGGCAAGAATTAGTAACAAGGTGGTACCAGACGTGGCCAAGACGATGCAGATGCAAAACTCTAAGCACAAATAGCATCAATGGTTTTGACTCGTATATCTAAATTGTTCACCTTTTACGAACTACCTAGCAGAATGGCAGATGATCTATTTTCAAAAGAGAGCCTTGACCATCAAGCCGTAAATAGAAATATGTATTTTACTTTTACTATGTTAAATTAATAATATTTTATTTACGGTTCATGAAAATGAAGCAGTACATTTGTATGGAATTTATTTACAAAAATACATACATATTTAATGAACTGTGAAGAAATCATTACTATTAACAAGTAAAGGTCGCGACTGACTTACCTATCCTAACTAATATTTGATAGATTCTGGCGTTACTTTGCGGAAATCCATTGTTCAGACGAAGAAAACTAGTTATTTTGCAAATTTCCGCGAACTTTTAAGTGTACCTTTGCGATGTCACTGAAAGGGAAACATATAAAATCGGTTTAAAAATGGAACAAACGCACCGTAGATCTGAAAAATACTGAAGACCCCAGCGGCACAGTTATCCACTCAGTTAGTTAATTATTACTACTGCGGCTTTCGTTGCCTGTAGCAGTGTTCGTGTCTCCTGAAAATGCTTCGGTTACGAAGTGAAACGTGCGTTGAGTGCGTAAATTGTGTGTTTTTGTGTTTGGTGCTGTCGTGGTATAAAGTATGGTGGACGAGGGTGGATAACTGTGCCGCTGGGGTTTCATTATTTTTCAGACCTACGGGGAGTTTATTCTATTTTTCACACCGCTTCTATATGTTTTCCCTTTCAATGACATCGCAAAGTTACACTTAAAAGTTCGCGGGAGTTTGCAAAAGCCGTACATTTGCTCAAGCTCAAGCTCAAGGTATAGGCTCAAGGAAATGAAGCCGTACATTTGTATAGAATTTATTTACAAAAATACATACATATTTAATGAACTGTGAAGAACTCAATACTATTAACAAAATAAAGGTCGCGACTGGCTTACCTATCCTAACTGATATTAAAAATGATAATATCTTTATTTTCTAATTAACATTAGTAAATACCTTATTATTTTCGGTTGCCTCACTATGCAAGCATGCATTGAGGCAACCTTTGCTCCTATTTAGGATATTGTAATTTGCCTCGACTGTAAGACAGTATTTTACATTGTAAGTAGTGTGTACTAAGATCAATTTATGCAAATAATTGTAACTCTAGGGCTATTCTTACTTAGAATTAGTTATATTTTATTTTTTGTTATTTTAAACACCCAAATTACTTTACCAATAATATTGGAACAATTGACACTCAAAAAATACACTACCAATTGTAGGATTCCGAAATTAACAAAGGACCCATACAGTTTGCCATGTCCGTTCGTCTGTCTGACCGTCCATCCGACAATCCGTAGCTTATCTCAGAGATCCTAGGTACTCTGTCTCCAGTCGACCTCTCATTACTAAGGATCGTGACTCCATCGCTGAATATTTGTAACATCCTTCCACTTGTAACGATCAGTAGCTAGATGTAACGCCGCGCTGATTGGTATCACCAGTTGTTCGGATACCTGGTCTGACCATCTTTTTGGATTACGTCCTCGTGGCCTCTTCTCTTCAACCTTGCCTGTTACCGTTGTTTTTTTTTTGTAGGTAAAAAAACTGAAGTTTGGCATGAATGTACATACACATTAGTCACACCAGGGAAGTGGTAAAATAAAATCATACAGAAAAAAATGTTTAGGTTACCTCCTTCACCTCAAATTGGGGATGTATTTTAACTTCTTATTTCACATTATTGTGATGGACAACAACAGAACCCTACATTTCACGTGGACCAATACGCACTTGGCCGGTTTTTATGCTACGATTTGACTAAAATTTTTTTTAAAATTTAAATAAAATGCAGATAAGTCTGTGACGACCCTAAGGTGGGATGCGAGTTAATCAAAACTGACGCGAATCCAAACGAAAATTACATTTGACTGACGTTTTCACTATTTCTAATTTATCAAACAATTTGCAAATTATGTTTATGACAGGCTTAGTTAATAAATAAAATACAATATAGAGAATTTCAATTAAGACACATACATATAGCTAATACGTAAGAGTTCCAATGGTAACATACGACAATTTATTAGGTTTAAACCTGGGTCAGGTCTAGTCACGGAGTAAGCAAATCGCTGTTCGTAAACAAGGAACTTCGATATCTATGTATGGGTGTCCGTACATAAAATATTATTATGTTTATTAATTGGATAATTAGGTCAAAATTTAAGTACCTATTTTGACATATGCCGAATATATCATAATGAAATACTGAATCGAGGTCTAAGGCTTAGCCTGTGTTCGTACATAAAAATTTTATAGAATAATTCGGTCAAAATTTAAGTACATATTTTAGCATATGCCGAATGTATCAGAATCATATCGACGGTCCCTACATATAAAGGGACATGTCAAAAACGGTGGTTTAAATGAGAGCGCAATTAACGTTTAAATCTCTCTTGAAATAATTCTATGCATAATATTTAACATTTTTTAAATTCCATCTGCAAAACTGCAATGGGTTATTAGATTTAGGGAGTTTATAATAGTATTTAAGCATTTAATTTTTTTTAATATTGTCCCAAAAAAACTGATATGTGACTGTTTTTACATTGACGTTGATATCAGACAAGTCCGAGATACCTCTTTATACGCTGAAAAAAAAAGCTGAAAACATAATTCGATGAATTCATCAAATATAAATGTTTCATGAAAAACAACTTACAGTACCCGGCGATAAATATTGCACATCGACCTTTGGAAAGAGACAATCGGCTAATTTCGGCTTCGTAGAGCGTTATCTCTGTCGCACAAAATACAAACAGTCCGGTACCTATTAGGAGCTGTTAAAACAAGTGATTTGCTTCTTTTGATATTTTTATTCTTTGTATAAAATACACTAATTTTTCTATAAGTGATGGCTTTAGGTTGGGGTAAAATAAAATAAAAAAACATTTTTACATTATGTTTACGTATTTAATTATTTTGGAACATTACAGCTTTAGTGTACATAATAAACACCATTATACCTATTGCTAAAATGAGACATTGCAATAAAAATAATAATAATTCTAATTCTCAATTACTTCCATTTCACTATCTGTGCTCTCAAAGAGGTCAATATCACTGTCACTATCAGCCGTATTTATTACTAATCTATCAGTGTAATTGTCTAAACTGTGTTGAATGCTTCTATATTCATTCTCACATTTGATTGCATGATCGCAAACCTTTTTCCACTCTTCAGCGCCGATCATGTTTACTTTTTCAGTCAATAATGTTTTTACTGTAGTTAAGTTCATACCCACATTTCTAGAGGCTACATAGCCTTTCAGTTGAGACCATATATTTTCAATTGGATTAATAGTTATCGACAATTATAGTTATCGACAACGCACCCTATCACAACAAGTATGTTGAGAGACCCCCCAACTCAAACACCATTAAACGGGAAATGATCAACTGGTTAAACAGACATGAAATTCCAGTTGATCCAAAATTAACAAAAACCCAGATTTACGCTATTATATGTCAGCACAAGGAGAGGTATACAGAGTTTTCTGTGGACAAAATACTTGCCGAACATGGGCACACTGTGTTGCGATTGCCACCATATCATCCGGATTTTAATCCAATTGAAAATATATGGTCTCAACTGAAAGGCTATGTAGCCTCTAGAAATGTGGGTATGAACTTAACTACAGTAAAAACATTATTGACTGAAAAAGTAAACATGATCGGCGCTGAAGAGTGGAAAAAGGTTTGCGATCATGCAATCAAATGTGAGAATGAATATAGAAGCATTCAACACAGTTTAGACAATTACACTGATAGATTAGTAATAAATACGGCTGATAGTGACAGTGATATTGACCTCTTTGAGAGCACAGATAGTGAAATGGAAGTAATTGAGAATTAGAATTATTATTATTTTTATTGCAATGTCTCATTTTAGCAATAGGTATAATGGTGTTTATTATGTACACTAAAGCTGTAATGTTCCAAAATAATTAAATACGTAAACATAATGTAAAAATGTTTTTTTATTTTATTTTACCCCAACCTAAAGCCATCACTTATAGAAAAATTAGTGTATTTTATACAAAGAATAAAAATATCAAAAGAAGCAAATCATACTTGTTTTAACAGCTCCTAATAGGTACCGGACTGTTTGTATTTTGTGCGACAGAGATAACGCTCTACGAAGCCGAAATTAGCCGATTGTCTCTTTCCAAAGGTCGATGTGCAATATTTATCGCCGGGTACTGTATTTCATTTTAAATACCAAACCTTAAACAACTTAAGATCACCACCCAAAAATATTAAAAATACATCAATAAAGACATGTCTCTTTACACGGCATTTTAAATTATAAAACGCGAATTTTAAAACACTGTACAGAACGATAAGTATAGATATCCGCATCTACGACATCATTTGTTTATAATTATTACATTTGTTCTCTTAATCGATTTGTATGAGTAGCGAAATACATAAAATAAAATAAAAATCTTATATAGATATGAGCGTTTGGAAAAATTAAAGTCATATATGGAATAAAAAACTTTATTTATATATAGTAAGAATACATTTGTGTAAATTATCATGTATTTCACATGAATGTAGTGTGTAATATATTTTTTTTAATTTATTGTATATCTAATGAATTTATTGCAAAATACTAGGTTGAAATTCACATTTATATTTTTGATCAGTACTTTCGTATTTTAAATCAAAATTATAAATGTGAATTTCATCTGTAACGATGAACTCATTTAACTAGTTATACGTATGTATACCTAGCGATCAGTCAATCGATGTAATCAATCATATAGCAGAGAAAAATTTCGCCACGTCGCGCCTGTCGACACTAGCTCAGTAGTAGAGCATCCCGGCTTTAGGTACATGGTCGCAGATTCAATCCCTGCATGTATATCGACATGCAGCGATTTCCTTTGTTGTTTTTAAAGTTTTTCCAGTTTTCCCAAGCACTGGGTGAGTGCTATAACACAAAAATAATAATCATGATATTGTTACGTGCCTCGAGTTCGTATTGTGCAATAAAATATCACTTATATTAAAACCATGTATTTACAACACAAATATACAAAGCACCACAATGCAACATGTAAATAAACTGATAAACACTAATAACACTCACTATATTAACACTAAAATTAACCGACTACACTGAATCACTAAAATAAAACACTTCTCGTATGCACTGTACTATATTGCTTTACATTGGTCGTCTCAAGTATTGTATCTAAATCGCTGTATAAAACTGCAACTCTATTCCCCAACACATCCCTATTTATACCCAATTTAAAGTTCGACCGTGTTCCCGAATCTTCCGAAATCATCGCGTAAACAATCATTTTAAATGTAATCAAGTCCTAGTACACGTCATTTTCACCCTTATGCCCCATGACAGAAGATCCATTAGGGCATAGCTGCTTGGGTAAGGGCGGCTATTGTTTATCAATAGAAGCAGCCTATCTCTTTCTTTTATTTCTAGATTTTTCCAGCGTTCTAACTCTTTACTTTTCTAGACTATACAACAATATTATACTCAATTAATAAGAGCACGTAGTGAGAAGCACTGACGTTATTGGCATTATACTGAAGCCGGTCAAGACGTCGAAGTATTCGACCATAGTAGTCACAATAGTAATGACATAGTGGTTTTCATTTGAATTTTATGTATATAAGGCTGGAAGACAAATGATTTATTCTTTACTGAGGTCCGGACTTATAAAGGAAACATTTTTTGAAGACGTGACGGATCACACATATGCAATATTGTTGAAACTTTTATGTTAATAAACGGCGAAAGGTCAAATGACGCCGCTCGATGGCAAGGCGTGCGCGTTACGACACTGTAATCCCTCACAAAATATATGTTTAGCCAACTTTACAAACGGAGCACGGTATTGTAAATGAAAAAAGGAATTGTAAATCTAATGGTGATTATGTTGTTTGTCCTTTAAGATAGCAAACAAGTAGATGGCTCTCTTGATAAAAGAGAACTATCGATTGTGAATATCAAAGATGTTAATGGTGGGTTGTTATGCGTGTAGTAAGATGGACTCAACGAAATGTTGTGGACCTCTACAACCTTGTAGTTACAGTGGTAATAACTCATATAGCCAATCAATCTTTTACGAACTACCTGGCAGAGCAGTACATGGCCCATTCTTCAGATGGAGCCCGGACAATCACGGGTTACATTATAGTGATAACATAATACTATATATGCAGGCAAAGCTGCGCGGGTCAGCTAGTACTTATATGAATGTATTGATGTATTAGTGACTGATATCCATATTGTGAAACAAAAGACCAAATTATTTTCTCACTTCTATAACCTTAAGTCAATTCATGTAACTTGTCTAGTAATATTTATTCATCCATTTAATTAGTACTGGCGATACGGGGTACCTTTGCATTTTAATTCTGCGCCATCTTTATTCAGGATCCTTTGAATAGTCGGTATTTGACTGTTTATAGTCGTCAATCTTTGCCGTCACATTTGGAAGCGAATAAACAAAAAATAAATTCAAACTTCAACATTAATTATTCAAGTGTATGGCCAAAGAACAATATTACTCCAGGAGCATGGCCGTTGCATGTTACGTTTGCTCATATATATGTAATTTAAGTGCCATATTGTGAATATTTGTACCTAGTTTCTCTGTTTAATGTTAAGTTGACTACGTTTTCCTTCTTCGTGAAGATTTTGCCTTCAAACCTGGCGTTGAGTAGAAATGAAACATCAACTTTAGAATGCCAAATAAGTGCCAAATTTCATATTCCACCGTTCACGCAATTATCTCAAAAGGGGGTACAAAGTTTTCTCTTCACGTATTAAGTAAAATTCGACCACAAAAGTACTAAACAATAAAATCACTTTTAAGTTTTACAACTTACTTTAACCGTAAAGAAAATAACATGCATGTGTTTATATTATCATGTATGTCACATAAATATAGTGTAAGGTTTATTTTTATCAATGTATTTCTAATTCATATTTTTATAAATGTATTTATAATGCATTTTATTTAAAATATTATGTTTTTGCAGTCCTGTATTATGCCAAAAAAACTATAACTGAGCCAAATTTGATATTCTATCGTCGTTGGCGCAATAATCTTAAAAATTCCCCCGTGTTGATTCCGGGCTCCTTTGAAGAATAGACCAAATACCGTTCTGTCAGGCAGGTCGTAAAAGGCGACCGATTGGCTATGCGAGTCACTACCATTGTGCTACCATCGTGGCTACTAGGTGGTAGAGTTCTGCATTGTCTCGCCCGGGTCAGGTAGCACCGCCTTACCTATAGCGTCAGTGTTTGTCGCTGTTGTGTTCCGGTTTGGAGGGTAAGGTAGCCGCTAAACTTATGCAAGTGGCATTAGACCTCACCACAAGATAGCAACGCACCATTAACATCTTTGTTGTCTATAGGCGATGGTTGACTCTTTCCATCAGCAGACCCATCTGCTTGTTTGCTATCTTATGATATAAAGTTGCGCGAAATATCGACCGTCATAATATATTGTACCACGCCCTTACCTATTCCTGCCGCAATAGGGTTTTAATATTGTCGTGTTTCGGTTTAAGGGGTAAGGTAGCCGATAGAGTTATGAACGTAGCATTGCCATCGTGCCATATGAATAGCAATGCATTATTATTATTTTTGGTTTTTATAGGCGATGGTTGTATCTTTACATTAGGAAAGCCATTTGCTTGTTCGATATCTTATATATATATATATATATATATATATATATATATATATATATATATATATATATATATATGTATATATATATATATATATATATATATATATATATGAGATAGTTTATACTCTAAAGGAATAGACTTTATTGTAATATAAAAATCACCTGTTAGTGTTTTAATGTTTGTGGCCGCACTCCTCCAAAGTGGCTCGACTGGTTTATATATTTTTTTGTATATCTGGGAGGTATGAGGATAGATGTGAAGTATAATTTATATCGTGGTGTGATCAGGGTTTTTCTATTTTCACGGTACGGACTTGGAAAATTAGAGCTAGGAGAAAAGAGTGCAAGAATTTTAGCCACGAGTTTTGATTACGAGTCTTTTGTCGCCGCCAAGTCGTGGAGACGCCGAGTCGAGCTCTCTAGTGTACTTGTTACAAAAAATTAAGAAAAATTTAACAGTCGTTAAAAAAGGCCATCTGTTTGAGTGTGGCGAAAAAGGGTGGAAGGTGAGGTGGAGAGAGGAGGGAGGGAGAAAGAAAGAGGGAGAATAGTTGAGGGGGAAGTGGGAAAGGTAAGAAAGAGAGGTAAATAGGGGAGGATTGGTAATGGAAAGGGGGGAGAAAGGTGGCAGAAGGGAAAAAGAGGAGGAAAGGGGGGAAATGTATAAAAAGCCGAAAATAGGAGAAAACAGGCGAAATCAAGCGAAAAGAGGCAGGCACGGGTAGAAACAGGTGTAAACGAAGAGAAAAAGAGAGGGAGAGAAAGAGAAAAAAGTAGAAAAAATGGGAAAATAAAAAAAACTTCGTACCAAACAAGTGTAACATTCACTCATATTCTTTTAACAGTGTTTTGCATAATTATTATAATTTTACCCATATTTACACATAATTATTATATTTTTATTTTTATTTTATTATTTTTTATTATAACCCCTTATTTTTATTCTCCTTTCCACATCCCCCCACAAACTCCCACCTCAGCAAAATATTTACTACTAATAATTTCAAATGCAAAACAACGTTTGCCGGGCAGCTTAGTATCTTCATAGTATTTCTGCGCAAAATGGTGAACGCATTAACTTGATAATATGTGAGGCAAGTGAAAGTTTCCAATGTCAGTGGCTCCGTGACGTCATGTTATGTAATGAGTTCCGTTCTAAATAAGGCCAGTGGCCACCCCTAGATAAACCGACGTAATTACCACATGGTTTATTATTTTATTTGATTAATATATGGTTGATTTGATAATTAATATACATATGTTTGTTTATAAGTGAGTAGTAAAAACCTGCCTGTCCCAAAAAGAGCACATAGGTGGGTCGATATAATAATACAAAAAAATATTAAATAATTATCTTTCAATTTCCCTAAAATTTAGCAAAAATTTTATACTAAGAAACACCATGTTTTGTGATACTCAGTGTTACCATAAGCCATTGATTGTTTTGCCGGGAAAATATTTTTATCAATATTTAAATAATAAAGACAGATAATTATATTATGATATCGCAAAGTATATTGAAGCTACTATAAATACTTTTGACGATTGGAGAGGCTAGCTTTTATAGTCAGTTTAAAGTAGTATATAGAGTACCGGGAACACTTTTTGTTGGTACTATGTCTGGGGAATATTTTTAGCCCATACACAAAAAAATATTCCAAAAAACTTAATAGCTTGGAAACAGGACATTTTATTATTTTTCATAATTTTTACACATGCTTTATATACTGCTTACTAAATTTTACGTTGCATTTTAAGGTTCTGTAATTCATTTAACAAAAAACTAGCACTATTTCGGGCAATACAATCCAGCCACTTACAGTCTAGTTCTACGCTGTCGCAGACAATGGTATCGTAAATGATAACAAATCATGCGTAACGACACCTGCATTCAACGTTAGTAAACAATATTGTAAAGGTTGTTTCAGTTTTTGTATAATATAACAGCGAATTTGTTTGTTTGAAATTTGTGTTTTTAATAGTTTAAGTAATAACAATAATTTTACTATTACGAAGTATTTATATTGACTTAGCCGCGTCAAAGTGC
Organism: Apodemia mormo; assembly: GCA_036924255.1. Classification (NCBI taxonomy): domain Eukaryota; kingdom Metazoa; phylum Arthropoda; class Insecta; order Lepidoptera; family Riodinidae; genus Apodemia; species Apodemia mormo. The sequence continues at coordinate 6,762,659 of JAUPFN010000016.1, forward strand.
TGCACTGTGTATATGTTTGTACTAGCTGTTGCCCGCGACTTCGTCCGCGCGGACTTTGTTTACTCCGCTCCTATGGTCGTAGCAAGATATTATATAGCCTATAACCTTCCTCGATAAACAGGCTATCCAAGTCAAAAAGAATTATTTAAATGCGTTCAGCAGTTTTCGATATTACCGCTTACAACCAAACAAACAAACAAACTCTACAATTTTATAATATTAGTATAGATATCATGTTATGATGTAAGATGAATGGTTTTTCTCGTATAAGTGTGTACTGTTTATTTATATTATAACCGCCCCGTCGCGTTGGTCGAGTGGTTAGTGTCCCCGACTATTCAATCGACGGGGCTCGGGTTCGATCCACAACGGGGCCAAACATTTATGTGATGAGCATAAATGTTTGTATTTCCGGGTTTGGGTGTTTATTAAATATATTCCAGTATTTTTATATATATTTCTATGTATTAGTATCGTTGACTAACACCCATAACACAAGCAAATAATTTGTTTATAGGATTAGATCAGTAAGTGTAATTTGTCCTGTGAATATTATATTATTATTAATTTTAAAGTGTTTCTAATGCATATTATATAAAAATATTAGCATAAAAATATTACATAATAATATAAACTTTAATGGCGCCAAATTTCATATTCCTCGCTCGCATGTCATAAAAAGGGGTACTTTATCATTTTACATAAGGGTCACACAGGGTTTGCTTCACATATTAATATAAACGGTCTACTGAAAACCGATATCATGCATTTGGACCATGATTCTAAGAAGGTTTTTACCTTTTTGAAAAAATATAATTTTTTTGACGATTTTTTATCTTTATTTTGTAAAATTTGACTTATTCTTATGCTCTACAGCGCCTATTCTAAAAAAACTAACAAAATTTAGGGAAATACGTTAAAAAAGCAATTTTTTTTATATTATAAGATAGCAAACAAGCAGATGGGTCTCCTGATGGAAAGAGTCAACGATCGCCTATAGACACCAAAGATGTTAATGGTGCGTTGCTATCTTGCGGCGAGGTCTAATGCCACATGCATAAGTTTACCGGCTACCTTACCCTCCTAACCGGAACACGACAGCGACAAGCACTGACGCTATTGTGGCAGGATTAGGTAAGGCGGTGGTACCAGACCCGGGCGAGACAATGCAGAACTCTACCACCTAGTAACACAAATTTCAAACAAACAAATTCGCTATTATATTATACAAAAACTGAAACAAATATAAAAAAAATTGCTATTATATTATACAAATGTGCGAAAATTCTGCGGGCAGGACAATTCTAGTCAATGTTCGCTTTATATCGCGTGTCGTAAAATTAAGAAAAATCATAACACGCAAATTTTACATTTCTCATAAAAAAAGAAATTATCATTATGACTTGAACGTAAAAATAGCATGCTTTCGGTAAGTACACCGGATTGTGTACAGATGGGAATGTTAATATAACTATTAAGGTTTTTACACGTATAAAACGCATTAAATATATTAATGTAATGTAAACGACAATTCATTAAATTTCACAATAAATAAGCTGAGAATCTTAAGGTACTGTAACACCTTTATGGTGTTACGTAAAAACTGGCAGCTTTGTCTGTTTTCGAATGTAGAACGGAATTGTTTAGAAAAAGATATACAATAGAATGTGAGTCTAGTTTGTAATGTGACAAGGGATAGACGTCCCACGAAAATAAAAGAAGATACGTTACGAAAGTCTATTTATTAGAGAATCCTGGAAAATCCTGCTTCTCATTAGTACCTCGAGCTGCCAAGCGAGTGTAAAGAAAGATTCCCTGAATAAAAGGGGATATCGTCCCCTAAGTAACACGTCCGGCTGAATAGTCGCTGGGCGCCGTTACAAGTTGGCGGAGGCGCCGTGCAGTCGCGGTGTGCAGTTGCTGTGTGCAGTTGCTGTGTGAAGTCGCTGCGGGAAGTGGCTACGGAAGTCACCACGTTCAGGCGCTACGCGCAATCACCACGCTAGAAAAACCAGGAGGGCTAAGTATTGGTGTCAGAGGGTAAGAGGTGTGATGGAGGCCATCAAGCGCTTCAACGGAACGCAAAACTTGGCGTTCGCTGAGTTTATTAAAGATTTCAGAACGGTCGCGGCGATAAACAAATGGGATATGGAGAGCCTACCGTTACTGCTGGGACTATATCTCGACGGTCCGGCATTAGCATTTTATAAAATGATATATACCGACACGGCCAATTTCGATGAATTATGTAGAAAAATTGAAGACGAATTCCCCGTTTCAATAAATTATGTGGAACGATTTTATGTATCTAAGCAAGGCCGTGATGAGGAACTATTAACCTATTTTTACAGGCTCAGCGACACCGCAACCAAAGCTGAAATTTCAGATGTAATTTTTGTAAAACAATTCCTTAAAACGATGTTACCCTCGCTAAAAGAAAAACTGGGGATGAGAGTGTATTCGTCACGAGAAGAATTACGAAACACAATCATTCAATACAACGAGGTATTTGGGGGTCAATTGAGAGCGAGTAACCTTCCTTTACAACCGCCAATGGGGGTACAACAGAAGGTGAAATTCAGGGAGGAACCAGACATCCTGCCCAATACGCCCATACGCTCACAGGCAGAACATCCACAGCCATCGGAAGTTTTTCACACGCCCCGGTATAATTTAAGGCCGAGACATTATGAAAGAACGGCCTCAAACACCCGTAATGATTTCAGACGCAGCCCGATGTCACCGAAACACCCAAACGTACAGGGACGCCGCCAATGAATGAAACGCGGGAGATGAGAGCTGCGTCCCAAACAGATGAAGATCTCCCGGCAGAAAGCAAAGGTTTGTCCAGTCCATTTATACGGGTCATAATTAAGGGTCATTCGTGTTCGGCGTTAATCGATACGGGAGCAGATATATCGTGCATGTCAAATGATCTCGCGGAACATCTAAAAATAACATTCAAAGACGATGCACCCAATAGGCATTTTGTAAAATCGCTAGGAGGTTCGTTACTAAATGTGATAGGAAAGACGTGTGTAAATTTAATGATAGATAACAGTATTTTTGCAAATGAAATGTTAATAATAGAGAATATTAAAACTAAACTTATATTAGGTCGAGATTTTCTGAAAAAATATGATGCTGTAATAGACTTTTCAAAGAATTTCATATGTCTTAAACAGCGTTGCTATGTAGATTTCATTAATACCTCATTGCTACGAAACAATGATGATCGTTCCAGTATGGACGGCTACCATAGAAACGTTGTAAATAATAATGTCACTGATGTAAATAATTCATATAAATTACTAAAATCAGATTACATGTATTATGTGAATTATGTAGAGAAAAATGAGGATAATTTATATCCGCGTGTAAATTCTAACAATGAATGCGAAATAGATGAAATTAACATTAATCCGGAATTATGTAAAAAGCAAAAGAATATGTTACGAAATCTGTTTAGTAAGTATAGGAAATGTTTCGCATTTAGGCCCACAGAATTAGGTAGGTGTAAACTAACAGAAGTAGAAATAAAAACGGTAGACCAGGTAGCAGTACACCACCCGCCATATCGTGTTTCACCTAAGCAACTGGAAATAATCAATATGCAAGTGAGAGAAATGTTAGACAACGGTGTCGTTCGCGAATCTAAAAGCTCTTATGCTTCCCCGGTAGTGTTGGTGCGGAAGAATGATAATACATGGAGATTCTGTGTGGACTATCGTAAGTTGAATAAAAAGGTGGTGACAGATAGCTATCCATTGCCTATTATAGAGGACATTTTAATATATCTGTCAGGTGCCCGCTATTTCGCTGATTTAGATTTAAATTCTGGCTATTGGCAACTTATGATTTCGGAAAGCGATAGGCATAAAACGGCATTTATCACACCGTCAGGATTGTATGAGTTTAACGTGTTACCTTTTGGCTTAAAAACAAGTCAGGCAGTATTTCAGCGTACAATGGATAAGGTGTTAGGGGACATTAAATACAAGAATGCCATCTGTTATGTTGATAATATATTAATATGGGGGAAAACTTTCACAGAATTTAAGGAAGCATTAGAAAAGGTGTTAATGCGCCTTAAGGAAGCGAACCTTACGCTTAAACCAAATAAATGTAGTTTTGGGTATGGAAAGATAAGTGTGTTAGGGCATGAGATTTCGGGGGATGGTATTCGACCAGATGGCAGGAAATTAAAGGCGATAAAAGAAATGCCTGCACCGACTAATGTAAAACAGGTAAAATCGGTACTGGGAGTATTCTCCTATTACCGTAAGTTCATTAATAATTTTGCCAAAATTGCTCTACCCTTAACAAAATTACTAAAGAAGGGGTCGAAGTTTTGTTGGTCCTCGGAACATCAAAACGCGTTTTCAATTATCGTAGATCGGATGTGTAACCCACCTATTTTAAGTCATTATTCTAGTGATAGGGATGTTTTAACCAGGTTGTATATAGATGCTAGTGGAGAAGCTCTGGGATGTTGTTTAATGCAGGAAAAATAGAGATGCATCCGGTATCGTATGCGTCGAGGAAGTTGAGTGAGGCAGAAAAGAAATATTCCACTACTGAGAAAGAATGTTTAGGTCTAGTGTGGGCGTTAAATTATTTTAGGCATTTTTTATGGGGATTGAAGTTCCAAGTCGTAACCGATCACAAGGCGTTGTGTTGGCTTAGAGATAAGAAAGACATGAATGGAAGGTTAGCGAGATGGTCACTGAGCATACAAGCATATGATTTCGATATCGTGCATTGTGCAGGCAGAGAGAATGTAGTTGCCGATTTTTTAAGTAGAAACCCGTTGAATGTGGAAAGTGGAGTCGAGAACGCTCAGAAAGAACAAGAAGATGGTTTGGAAGTATATAAATTAGAGGTAATAAAGGTCCAAGAAGAGCAAGGGATGGATGAGTCATGTAGGCATTGGTTATCCCGAGTAAGGATGAACAATACCGGGATACATAAGGGGTATATTTTGAAAGAAGGGGTTTTGTGTAAGAGAGTAAAGCGTGGACATGTTATGAAAGATCTTGTAGTTATACCAAAGGGTTTGTTATGTGAGGTCTTACAGGAACTGCATGATGACCCATGGTCAGGGGGCCACCTGGGTTTGGCAAAAACGTTATGTAAATTCAGAGATAGTTATTATTGCGAGAATGCTGAGAAGGAGATCGAGAAGTATGTAAAAACGTGTAGGTTGTGTCAAGAAAGAAAAAAGGTCAAACAAGTAGCGGAACTACAACCTATAACTGTGACCCATATGATGCAAAAAGTAGGCATCGATATATTAGGGCCTTTTAGAAAATCTTTAAACGGAAATAAATATATTATAGTATGTGTTGAATATGTGTCGAAGTATGCGATATGTAAAGCGGTGCAAAGAGTTACGGCAGAGAAAGTGAGTGAATTTCTGATTGAGGAGGTGTTTTGTAGATACGGAGGTGTTAAGGAAGTGATTTCTGATAGGGGGGCAGTATTCACGTCATACCTAGTAAAAGAGACTGTGATTCGATTTGGGGCAAAGTCGCGATTTAGTACGGCGTTTAGACCAGAAACGAACGGGTTAGTAGAGCGGTTCAATAAAACGCTGGTCCAAATGTTATCGATGTATGTTGCCAGGGACCAACGAGACTGGTGTAGATTTGTGCCACTAGTATGTCATGCATATAACACTAGCAAACAATCAACCACTAAAGTTTCACCATATATGATGATGTACGCTAGGGAACCGATATTCCAAAGCGACATGGGGGTAAATAGGGATAGTCAAAACCGAGAAGTAAATTTTGCCGAGAGACATAATTTACAAAGTACGTTAGTCCGGAAGGCAATACAAAACATTAGGAGGGCACAAGTTAGGCAAAAGAGATATTTTGACAAAAGGGCTAAAGTAAAGGACTTTTCACCGGGACAATTAGTATTAGTTTATACACCAAGACGGGTGGACAATAGGAGTTTGAAATTATGTAGGTTATATAAAGGGCCGTTCAGAATAGTGGAAAGAATATCTAATGTAAAATATGTAATTACGAAATTAAGCAATAGGAGATATAGAGATATTGTACATATAAATAGGTTGAAAGCATTTCATGTACGTATGTAAAAAAAATATATAGTGTACTTATAGTCATTCATTGTAATAAATAATTGTTACATGTTAGACCATTACTTTTGTTTGGGCTTGTATATGAGAATACTAATACTTGTATTTGTTTCATGTAATATGATGGGGCTCAACCAATGCTGTGATGATGGACCGAAGCCAAAAAGAAAAAAGATGACCAAAAGAATATTAAATGAAGAAATGTCATGTTTCCAATAGCAATGTATTCCTCTCAAGTCCTTCCGTTCAATAATAAAGTCTTATGGGGTATAATGTATACTAGGGACAGAGCCGCCTTAGTATGAGGTCGAAAGAGTCAGTATAGGTTAAGGGTTGAAAGTCTTTTGAAGGAGAGTTCAACTTTGTAGTACGACATAGTCGACACAAAGGATATCTGTATAGGATATACATGAACTCAGATAGTCAGGGGAGACAATATAATGATGGTATTAATATGGTTCAGAGTAAGGGATATTTATGATCGTGGTCTATATATTGGGGCGAGCTCGATGTTGAGAGGAAGTAATACTTCAATCTTTTTTCTTTTGGTCCACCAAAGAAAAGAAGTTTGAATTGTTATGCCTTTCCATCTCTTATTATCTCTTATACAGCTAGAGCCCTTCAGGCTAAAATGTAATAAAATAAAAAAATGTTTGCAGTAGGATAGGTTAGGTGAGGGGACTGTGGTCTGTCTTTTACAGGGGTTTTGGGAGACCAAAGTTTGTGCCATGGTGTGGTGATGATGAACAGAACCACACATGGGGCAAACTATCTTTTAGGAAAAGACAGTCCCACCAAAATGTACCTTCCCCTCGTAGGTAGGGCAATCAGGTTAGGGATAGGTAGGCCATATGAAGGGAGACAAATGCCCCACCAGTTTCAGCTGCTCCCACCTTGGGGGGTAGCTGATGTAACACCTTTATGGTGTTACGTAAAAACTGGCAGCTTTGTCTGTTTTCGAATGTAGAACGGAATTGTTTAGAAAAAGATATACAATAGAATGTGAGTCTAGTTTGTAATGTGACAAGGGATAGACGTCCCACGAAAATAAAAGAAGATACGTTACGAAAGTCTATTTATTAGAGAATCCTGGAAAATCCTGCTTCTCATTAGTACCTCGAGCTGCCAAGCGAGTGTAAAGAAAGATTCCCTGAATAAAAGGGGATATCGTCCCCTAAGTAACACGTCCGGCTGAATAGTCGCTGGGCGCCGTTACAGTACCGAGAATTCTCGAGAATACTTAAAATGTTTATTTAAACTAATTTATATCCATTAAAATTATTAAACAAAACAGAGCAGAAGTTTTAATTAAATTATCAAGATGTGGATAACTTTTGGAGATGACTAAGTTAATCTTAATTAATGGAAAAACTTGTAATTTTGGTATTTGTGAAATGTTGAATAAACAGTTTTTTACAATTTATTATTTTACTAGCTGACCCGCGCAGCTTTGCCCGCGAGTATATTAATACGTCGTACAAATAGCTTTTAATAAAAATTATATCCCCTATTTCAGCCCGCCAGGGACTGATTTTTGAAAAAAAAAATAGCCTATGTTTGACCCCAGATCTTCAACTATATCCATGCTAAATTTCGTGAAAATCGGTCCAGCGGTTTAGCCGTGAAAGCGTCACAGACAGACTTTCGCATTTATAATATTATTAGTATAGTATATTAGTATGGATACAGGTTACCTTGTAAGTCGACCTAGATCCTTTATGGGGCTGAAGTTTAGATTATTTCTGACTGATTTGACTATGAAACACCCTTTCCTAAATCCAACGGTTTTCAAGATAATCCAATTTTAACTATTTTATATAAAAAGTCCATGTTTTGCCTTTTGTTGTATCTCTTTTTTGTTATTTGAGCTCCTGGTATATTTGTTTATGCATGTTTTTTACAAGATGAATTGCTCTATCCATTTTAATTAAAAAAATCCAATTGCAGAATAAAATAAGTCGTAGAAGATGAATGAAAAATAGGGAAAAATTAAACCAAGAAAACTTAGGACGTGTTTTCTTTAAGGAATACTAAAAAAAATCTACGGAAGTCAGCTTGCAGATGAACTTAAAAACATGTATATTTGGTCAGCTATCTAAAAAGGTATAACACTATAGGGTAGTAGCAGTTTTCATTACAGAAAACTTAGATATAGGCTCCCGGACATTTTAATAAAATTATTAGTTAGCCATAGAAAATGAAACAAAACCGTGTAAATAAAAAACATTTATTAATTTTTTTTCAAATTCGTGTTCTATGCGCCCGCATTTGTTTCGCACACTGATTCTCATTCGTTTCCTTAATTCACTTTTAACTACTCCAGTTGTTAATGTTGTTCGTATTTGATTTGCTGCATCGACAATTGTTTGTCGTAAAACTTCTACGCTTGTAATAGGATTCGGCTCATCATACTCCAAACTCTTCATGTATCCCCATACATAATAGTTCATGGAGGTTAGGTCGGAACTCTTGGCTGGCCACGGTGTAAGTCTACCTCTTCCTATCTACTTATTGGGGTACGTCGTGTCCAGCCATTGTCAGACTGATCTCCAGTAATGTGTAGGACAACCGTCATGTTGAAACTACATATCTTGCATGATTTCCCCCGGTAAATCCTGCAGCATATGTGGTAAGTTTTACACGTATAAAACGCATTAAATATATTACTGTAATGTAAGCAAACACTCATTAAATTTCGCAATAAATAAGCTGAGAATCTAACCGAGAGTACTTTTATTAAAATTAATAAAGATTAAAAATTAAAATATATTACCAGCTCTATAAATTTGGCCCAATAAGCTGTAAGGTATACTGTCTACGATTAACGCCCGACGAAAAATGGGAGGAGTTTAACGCGTCTGTGAGTCTATGGCAACGAAACTCTCAAACGGATGCATCAGTTTGAGTGCAGTTTTGTTTAATAAATGACGGACGGATGGACAGTGGAGCCTTGGTAATAGGATCCCGTTTTACCCTTTGGGTAAGAAACTTTAAAAGGTATTTGTTCTGAAAAATTTGGTATGTTTTTATTTACTGTGTTTAAAGCACAAATAAGAAATTTCGAAAAAATCTCGTTAGAAATGAGTAATGAAATTAAATTTATTGTTTAGAATACGGTTACAGGAGAAAATGTAGTTTTTAAAAGTACGTAGTGTAACGCATTCTATCGAATGGTAGGCATGCAATATTTACAAATTATATTCAGCTCACAATACTAACATGATTTCCTAAACTTAAAATCACAAAATACTTGTTTTCGGTTCCAATATGGTAATTATTGTAAAAATAATGCTAAAATCCTATTTAGCATTATTTTTAAAATAATTTCTATATCTAGTTGATCCGTTAGATTTCATAAATTTTTATAATAATCAATATTAAATTATAATATAATATACAAAAAAATATACATAATATTATTTATGTATCACTATTGATAATGTAACTTTTACGAAATAATTTAAATTTAAACTAAAATCCTTGAATACCATTCAAACATTTAATTGTTAGTAGCCATTTAATTGTTCGTCACCTTAATGCTTAGACAGACAGACATTACGACTGTTATGCAAGAAGGCTTTCATTTACTAATGTTACCTCATTACCCTCACCATTCAACAAGTGTTGTAAGAGGTGGTCACAGTAGTCGACCGTTTAACAGTGGAAGTGCAAGTGTATCGGATTTGTACACGGTAGGTTCAGTTTTCCTTGTATTTTTATTTTATCTTACAGTAATTTTCAGTAACAAATACATTTAATCGACATGGGATTTTAAACGTTATTTTTAAACGAGCGATTTTGAAATGGATAGGATGTAGTTTTATCTGTGTTTATAGAAGATCTGTGTTCAGAGGAGGAATACGTCATGATAAAATTATTTCTGTCACGGTAATATAGTTGAATATACGAGTAATTAGAGCGAGACAAAAATTAACGTTTTTTGTTGAATTTAATTTTACGAATTTTTTAACGTAATTTGATTCAATTACTTGTTATTACGTTATTCTAGTGGTTAACCTATTTATCTCAGATAATGAGGTCCTGGGTATAATCTCTGGGAAAGGCATACGTTATTGAGCTTTTTTTCGCGGTTTTCATTACCAACTGGATATGACAATTGGGATATTTGGCTTTAGGTATTAATTAGTGAATACATAAAGTTATCGGTTCCGTATATCGCGAAATTCAAGTAAAAAAAATTAAATGAGTCATTATGGTGTCGGTAGAATATCTTGCAAATCAACAAAACGATAAGTTGTGGTGAACCGTCCAAATGTTGACCTATAATAATAAGTAAAAGAAAAAAAATATTATGTCAAAAGTATGTTTTATCCTATTGTGATTATTACAGTTACATGGATTAATTTGGATACGTAGTTGGAGTAATTAAAATTTAAAAAATATCCTAGATACGTATTCTAAGAATTCCATATTTATATTTCAATATATGAAGTAAAAACTTTGTACCCCTTTTCACGAAAATGACGCAGACATAGGACAATCAAATTTGGCATATTTAAAGATTACATGGTGGAGGAGTACAAAACGCTAATATTTTTACACAATATTCATTAGAACACATTAAATTAATACAAATAAACATAACACAAACTATCATTCATTTGGCACACATCATAATATACACACACAATGTATATGAATAAATAAATATATATATATATATATATATATATATATATATATATATATATATATATATATATATATATATATATATAGAAGATATATCTAATTTCCATGAACCAATCAAATTTTACCTTTGCAGACGTCAATTAGGCATTAAAATATATTTATTTTAATGTGACATATTAACACTACAAAATCTTAAAGGCCCTGTGATTTAGCAATACCGGTTTCGGCATAGACGCTTAAGGTCGTGGGTTCAAGATTTTCTGTTTTAAATAAGAGTTCACTTTTAAAATATAGCTTGCGCAGAACTTGTGAGTAACATGGGCGTCACCAGGATTACTTTCAAGGGGTGTATAGCATCTTCACATCATACCATTCACTAAAAAATAAAGAATAATACATATATTGTTATTATTTTACACGTATTTTGTTTCCTACCAGGGGTGCAAGCGCACCCGCTTGCACCCTGCTGCCGGCGCCCATGGTGGGTAACCATTTTTTTTTATATTATAAGAACAGACTAGCCGATAGTTCTATAGATGAAAATACATAAAATGTTAATGATACGTTGCTATCCGGTAGCGTAATTAGAATGCCACATGCATAAGTTTACCAGCTACTGTACCATCCAAACCAGAACACGAAAGCAACTAGCACAGACGCTATTGCGACAGGAAAGACAGAAAGAAAGAAAGAAAAAAGAAATAAATTATTTATTTGCCAGAATATGGAACTTACAAGTTATTAACATTTGATTAAGATACCAACATATTCTACCATGATATGGTGTGCAAATATTTTAAAATTATAATTATATATTATTTAATTAAAAATTTTGTGAGTCGATTTTTTAACAATTACTACCGGATCGGAACGCGGCCACACACTGAGAAGATCCGGGGAGGAATAGGTAAAGCGGTGGTGACAAACCAGCCGAGACGTTACGGAACTCTACCACCTAGTAGTTACGAAGTTAGTAACTATTACTGTACTAGCATTCTCTTCCCTTTTTTATATATCACTAGCTGCCGCATGCAGCCCGCTGCATTATAAAAGTTTTTGACGAATCCCACGGGATTAAAATATTTTCCGGAATATAAAGTATCCTATGCGCTATTTCAGGTCATCATCTACCTGTGTGCCAAATTTCATTCAAATCCATCAAGCAGTTTTTGCGTGATTGAATAACAAACATCCATCCATCCATCCAAACATCCAAACTTTCGCATTTATAATATTGATATAGATTAATAACATACATGCAGATGGCTCTTCTGATGGAAAGAAAATCATCAAAGCTGAACAGGCTAGCCCATAGACTGCACGATACTTTCTTAGGCGTCTTGTAAAATGCAAGAGATGGAAATTGACTACCTACTTACTACGTGGTAAAGTTGCGCGACATATCGACCGTCATAATATATTTACACCACGCCCTTACCTATTCCTGCCGCAATAGGGTTTTAATATTGTCGTGTTTCGGTTTAAGGGGTGAGGTAGCCGATAGAGTTATGGACGTAGCATTGCCATCGTGCCATATGAATAGCAATGCATTATTATTATTTTTGGTTTTTATAGGCGATGGTTGTATCTTTACATTAGGAAAGCCATTTGCTTGTTCGATATCTTATATATATATATATATATATATATATATATATATATATATATATATATATATATATATATATATATATATATATATATATATATATATATATATATATATATATATATATATATATATATATATATATATATATATATATATATATATATATATATATATATATATATATATATATATATATACATATATATAAAAACCCTAAAGGTATAAATAAAAACTTGAGAGGTGTCAAAGGACACCCGGATGGAACAAAGTTCCTTTTATTATTATTTACAAAAAACCTGTATACACTCAACAAAAATAATCGTCGCGACACCACACTGTTCAATGCGAAATAGAATTTCGGCACCCGGTCGAATTTCGGCACCCGGTCGAATTTCGACCCGCGGTCGAATTTCGGCACTCGGTCGAATTTCGGCTCCCGGTCGAATTTCGACCCGCGGTCGAATTTCGGCACCCGGTCTAAATTCGACCGGCGGTCAAAACTCAGCAACCGATCGAAATTCGACCGAGTGTCGAATTTCGACACTCGTTCGAAATTCGACGGTCCGTTGAAATTCAACTTTTGGCCGAAATTCGACATTCGACCGAAATTCTGTATAAATGTCGAACATTTGGCACTAGAAAAAAGTAAACTCAATCAAATAGTAGATAGACTCTTTCACTTTCAATGCACGAGCTAAAGGAATGTGGCTGGATATTTCTGTGCTTACAATACCTTACTATAGCAAAAAGTGTCGTGACAACTTTTCGTAAGATTCTTTTCCGTCTGGCCCTTTCACAACGCGCGATAAGGAACTTCGTTCCAAAAAATCTGTAAACCAGTTGACCCTGTATGCCATTCTTAAATTTTCCCGCTAAATTGTGGTATTTTTAGCTCAAGGGGAACAAAAACTATACCTAAGCATAGATTTTTCAAACTTCTAAGCTCGATTTTTAAAAAATCGTATTTGAGCTCTAAAATGGTGTCTTATTTAATAAATCAATTCGTTAAAAATTGTCGAAATAATGTTAAAAAAACATATTTTTCTTTTTTTTTATATCATAAGATAGCAAACAAGCAGATGGGTATCCTGATGGAAACAGTCAACCATCGCCTATAGACATCAAATATGTTAATGGACGCACCATTAACATATCTGATGCCGGTAAACTTATGCATGTGGCAATCGACCTCACCACAAGATAGCAACACACCATTAACATATTTGGTGCCTATGGACAATAGTTGACTCATTCCATCTGGAGACCCATCTGTTTGTTTGCTATCTTATAATATAAAAAAATGATGTGGTGTCGCGGGACACCAGGTAGGAACGAACTTCCTTCGGCTAAACGGCACTACTCGCTTGTGTACGCGACTGTCGCGCCTGCGCACGTCTCATTTAACGCTTTTATTCCACGCATTTTTCTTACGGTTTTACTATCACATTTTTTTCAGTTCGGTCGCGTAGCAAAATCCCTATCCCCTCCAAGCCTGCCGTAAGGAACTTCGTTCCAAAAAATGACAGATGGTCAAAAAAGTCTCGGTCCGCCATGGTAAAAATTTCATAATTAAATCAACATAATCCGAATACTTACGTATGTTTTTATTTAGGATTATGGTAATAATATTTCAAGTCCACTCTCATTACGGTGTTTGAGCGGATCGGGCCTTTCAGACCCTTCAATTTAGAATTGACCTAGAAAATCGAAGCGACCCTAATTAACTTAACCTATATTGTAACGATAGAATTGTTATGGGCCCCGAGACAGTTAAGGCCCCTTGGGCTTAATATAATAGCGTCGAACAAGCAGAGACTAACGCTGCTATATATAACGTTATAATAACGTAACGGTGCAACGTTTTTTTAAATAGATATCGATTGTTTTGTTTTATATCATAAGACTAGCTGTTGCCAGCGACTTCGTCCGCGCGGACTTCGTTTACTCCACACAGCTTCTCCCCCCTAGGTGATAGCGTGATAATATGTAGCCTATATGTTGACCCGACCTGTTAGTAATATTCATGCAAAATTTGAAGTAAATCCATGCAGTACTTTTTGAGTTTACCCCGGACATACATACAGACAAACAAACAAAAATTCTAAAAACTATATTTTTGGCTTCGATATCGATTGTAAATAACGCCCCAAGTATTCTTTTAAAATAATATTCAATGTACAGTTTTGACTTTCCTACGATTTTATTATATGTATAGATAGCAAACATGAAGATGGCGCTCCTAATGTAAAGAGACCACCATCGCCTTAGTCACCAAAAATGTTAATGGTACGTTGCTATTCTTGTATCAGGGTCTTAGCACAGAATACTGGGAACTAATAGAAGTCAATGTAGATACAAGTAATTCTCGAGCAACGCATACATAGACACCTCTTACGGACGCGATATCTCGGAATGATTTGGGACAGTTTGTTTCGAACCATTCCATAGTATCGCGTCCGTGAGAAGAGTCTATGGATGCGTTGCTTCAATATTACTTGTACATTGACTTCTATTAGTTTCCAGTATTCTGTGGTTAGTGTCACATGCATAAGTTTACCGGCCTAACTTACCCTTCAAACCGGAACACGACATTGATAAGCACTGACGCTATTACAGCACGAATAGATAAGAAAAAAGAAAGAAATAATTTATTTGCCAGAATATGGGAGTTACAAGTTATTAAAATTTGATTAAGTTACCAACATATTCTACCATGATATGATGTGCAAATATTTTAAGTCGGTGGTGACATACCTGGGTGAGACAATGTAGAAATCTACCACCTAGTAGTCACGATAGTTGTGACTCGCATAGCTAATCGATCGCATCTTATAGTAGGGGAGGCCACGATGCTAAATGGGTAATTACTCGAGCGTCGTAGGGACCTATTGCATTTTGAAGATTAAAATATAGGAAAAATAAAAGGTTATGTAATGTTTTTCATTTCAACAGTGGAGAAAAAATCAACAAATAAAAACAATTTTAAAAAAAATCTATGACATAGAAACACTGAAGCGCGTCAGAGTAAGATATGTTGGGATGATTGCCAGCTAAAATTTAGAAAATCTACTATTCAAGTGTATCGTAAGGGAGTGGGAGGGTCACACAGTTGCAAATAAAACGTTGTTTTGATATTCTTGAGCACGTCTGAATTTTCTTTTGTAGACTAAATGATGTAAGAATAACGAAAAAAATATAATCTGACAATCCACAAGCTGACATAATTGGAATTTTTTTTTTCTGCCCTAACCAACCCCACTCTATAAAAAGATCTCATATTTGGTGGAGAGCCTCAACAGTATGCGAGGTTTAACTGATTTTGGTGATAACGGCTTAACTGATTTTGGTGATCACGGCTTAACTGATTTTGGTGATAAGGGCTTAAATAATTTTGGTGATAACGGCTTACTGATTTTTGTGGTCACGGCTTAACTGATTTTGGTGATACACGGCTTAACTGATTTTAGTGATACACGGTTTAACTAATTTTGGTGACATTTGGCAAGGAGATTGTTGAAGATACGGGCTCAAATCCTCGGTGTTGGTCCCGGGATCTCCCCGTATTGGTTTCGGGCTCCTTTGAAGAATAGGCCAACTACCTTTCTGCGAGGCAGGTCGTAAAAGGCGATGAATTGGCTATGCGAATCACTACCATCGTGGCTATTAGGTGGTAGAGTTCTGCATTGACTTGCCCGGGTCTGATACCACCGCCTTACCTATTCCTGCCGCAATAACGTCAGTGCTTGTCGCTGTCGTGTTCCAGTTTGGATGGCAAGATAGCCGGTAAACTTTTGCATGTGGCATTAGATCTTGCCAAAAGATGGCAATGCACCATTAACACCTTTGGTGTCTATAGGCGATATTATTTGCTATCTTATGATATAAAAAAACATTAACTACATTTTTTCTAGTGTTATTAAAATTTTCCCCTAAATTAGAGAACTAAAGATTGAATAAAAGATTATTTTCATGTCACTAATCAGCTAGAAATCTACATTAATTAATTAATATTATAAATGTGAAAGGTTGGATGTTTGGATGGATGGATTGATGTTTGTAATTCAATTACGCAAAAACTACTAAACGCATTTAGATGAAATTTGGCACACAAGCAGATGATGACTTAAAATAGTACATCGGCTTCTATTCCGGAAAAATGAGTTGTTCTCTCGGAATACACCAAATTTTTTATGATGAATCGGGCTGCAGGGTGCAACTAGTATTAAAAATACAAAAAATTATGTATGTTTGTGTGTATGTGTGTATATGCGTTTTTTTTGTAACGTAAATGGTATTATTATTGTAGTTCATTAACTGCGAAACAGATAAGACTTAACGATTGTGTTATTTATTAAATATTCGTAATAAATGACCTAATTTGTTAACACACGCTTGTGTGTGCGTTGTTAGGCGGCGCAAAGCCTTTTAATTAAAGCAGTCAGAACACAAAAACCATAATGTGTATGTGCATTATGTAAAGATTACACAATACACATATCGACGCCACCCGCAAATATTCCGGTAATAAGCTATTACTTAGTAACAGGATTGAAAATAATTGGCTTATCCGCTATTTATTGTACCCCTAAAATTTACTTTAGAATAAAAAATGGGAAAAAGCTCATTAGACTCCAACTGCGGGATCTATTAAACCACCCAAAAGGGTCACTTGAGCTAATACGTATATACAATAGGTACTTCGTACTTTAATAAATATGATATATGGAAATATAAACATAAAAGTTTGAAAAATCTAAAGCCGCACGCGTCATAACACTCAAACAATAAAATTACAGTAAATAAGATAGTAATTTTCTGTTAAAGATCTTCACGCCCGTATCCCCGAAGGGGTAGGCAGAGGTACAACAAGTGCACCCTCGATTAGCCGAAGATACTTGGTCCCACAAATATGATAGGTGGCAAGCCTATCGCCAACCGGGCATTTTCCAATCCCGGCCAAATTTGTGTTTATCAGAAAACTGAAAAAACACTTTTTTATGTGCTCGACCCGGAAATCAAACCCGGGATCTTATGTGGTCAACGCCAATGCTGGACCGCTAGACCACAGAGGCGACTCTATAAAAGATAAGTAATTTTAAAATATAAAAGATAAGTAATTTTTTGTATCCCAAGTCTACTTTATTTGATTTCTTTTTTATCTCCTTTATCGGGTTGGCTGGAAGAAATCTCTTTAAGTAGAGATAAGCTGTACTTATGTTATGTTTATATATTTTTACTCTAATTGTTCTGTGTACAATAAAGTATTAAATAAATAAATAAATAAATAAAAGCTATTAGACATGATACGTTAAGTATTTTAAGCAAAATCGTGGCATATTCGTACATACAGATATCTAGACGTCCACGAAACATTTGTTTACATCACTTTTTAGATATAACATTTTTTAAAATTATTGTTGTAAGTATATGTTTATGTTTCTTAAAAGTGTTAAATGTATTTATGAAAGAGTTATAATTTATATCTTTGTACTTATATTAGTGTATTAGTGAAATATGGACACAATAAATACAAATTAAGTTCACAAAAGTGATCGACCTTGATATCTTGAAAATAGAGCACTCGACACAACAATACCTCAGCGCTCCGCTTACGAGGTGTTCAATAATATTCCTGATATTACAAATTGAGTTCGGCACACGTAAAACAAAAATAACCAATCTCTTTGGTGCCTTATGGAGCTTTTTAAAAAGGAAAAACGAATCCGGCGAACCAAGCCTAGGGGCAAGGATCAGCCGACGGACAAAACAATGCCACTAACCGTCTCATCGCAAATCACGAGCACACCTTATGCCGATAATCGGTCTCACAGGAGACACCCTTAGGGCGGAGGGCATACAGCAACACACCTTTAAATCGAAGCACTCTGCTAGTCCCTGCGACCGGTAAAGCTGTGAAGGCCCTTAAGGCCAGTAATAATTTAGACATTCCAAAAACAGAAAGATTTTATATATATTTTCCGAGTAGGCAAAAAGAAAAAAGAATGTTCTTGGTAAACACGAGCGAAGTCGCGAGCAACAGCTAATTTTATTATATCGATCGATACTCATAACTATATCTATATATCAGTACTCCAATTAAATTATGCTATTAATAACAATAGAATAGTTATGGGTCTCAAGACAGTTATGCCCCTTGGGTTCAATATCATCGCGTAGACGAGGTCGTGGCCATTACGCTTCATTCATTATTCAGCATCCTACCGTATCGAAAACAATACGCCGGAACGGTAAAATTTGTAACACTTAGGCTGGGTTGCACCAAACTATTTAAATGCTTTTTAAATTTTTTTTCCTTTAATTATTACACAGTATATTGAAAATCAGTCCCCAAGTCGTATACGTTCGGAAATACCCCGCGGGTAAATGATTCCACAAAGAAATAGTGCGAGGCAAAAAGTGCCGACAAAAGCGAACGGTTGCGGATTTCCAGACGTCGAGGTGATGAAGATAGAACTTTAAATTTTGAGCGATGTCCGATGATGGAATCTAGCGGCAGGAATTAATCCGAACTACTCGTCGGAACACTCCCGATAAATGTACCACATTTAGAGAGGCTTTTACATAGACTTACTTTAGACTCTTTAAGAAAGAAGAAAGAAAGAAATAATTTATTTGCCAGAATATGGGAGTGATTTAACTGATTCCTTGCCAAATTTCATTAGCCTTGAAAACGTAATAAACAAACATAGTTTTATTTTAATTTTCGTTTGTTAATAAAACTAAAAGATATATTGCTAGAATAATAGTGAATTTATGTAAATATTTTGAAACTTATCGTGACTAAAATTAACTATGGTATTCTATACACAATAAAATAATAACAGACCAACTGCTGATCTGCAGGCAGGTCGTAAATGCGACTGATTGATTATTACTACTAGGTGGTAGAGTTCCTCAACGTCTCGCCCGGGTAGCATTGCCGTAACTGCCACAATAGCGTCAATGCTTGTCATTATCGTGTTCTAGTTTCGAAGGTAAGGTAGCCGTCAAACTTATGCGAGTGGCTCTTGCATCTCGCCACGTTAGGCACTATTAACATCTTTGGTATCTGTAGGCGATGATTTCTCTTTCCATCATTTGCTTGTTTGCTATTTTTTAATGTAAAAAATAATCTTACATGCTTTAACACTTTTTCAAATTACTCTTCGAAATTATTAAGGTCATTATTTTAATATTAACATTTTTACATAGGTTATATTATCCACAAAATCTCTTTATCACGTCATTACGACATAAAACGAAAGTACATACATAAATCACGCTACTAAGTACGCCATATTATGTATGATGTAATAAAAAAGTATAACACATCGTCCACTTTACATACAAAGTGGAAGAAACATGAATAAAACATTATAATATCATTATTCACGAAATATTTGAACTCAAATAGATTCAGAATTTTACCTTCAATTAGAATAATTACTTTTATAGATAACATTCGCAAATGTGAAGTTTTGAAGTAAACATTCTTAATAATTTCAAACTCTATGTAGCAAAAATGAGTCACGATAGGTAAAAAGTTTGGAAAATCAAAAGTGCATTTGTCATAATAACATTCATTTCATAGTAGTCATAGTAGTAAAAAAATAGTAAATAGGCACTGAAATAGATAGTCTTTTTTTATAAATAAATTTAAAATAAATATTCACGGGACAAATTACACTTACTGATCTAACCCCAAAGTAAGCAAATTATTTGCTTGTGTTATGGATGTTAGTCAACAATACTATTACATAGAAATACATTTATTTAATAAAATTTACAGAATATATTTAATAAACACCCAAACCCGGAATTAGGAACATTTATACTCGTCACAGAAATGCTTGTCCCCGTCGGGTATCGAACCCGAGCCCCGTCGATTGCGTAGTCAGGGTCGCTAACCACTCGACCAACGGGACGGTCAAGGAAACAATTCCGTGAAAACTGTTAAAAATATAGTACCAACACGTTAAGTACTTGAAGCGTAATGATTACGCTTCTATCCGGACGTTATCCGGAATCCGATATCCAGACGTCTACGATTTTTTTAAATTAGTTTTTTTTCGACTACTTAATGGTTAGTTTATTCGACTCAGATCATGTGGTCCTGGGTTCGCTTCCCAGGTTGGGCAACAGAGATTTTTTTTATTTTAACCATAAGGGTATGTAAATGAGAGATGATTGATTGTACACTCACTGATTAATGATTCTGAGACTAACGATTTAAAACTGGTACACTCACATATATTAAATATGACCGCGCATAACTTTTTGTCGGTTTAATTTTTGTTATAACCGTGAGTAAAACAATCATACTACTCACCGCGATTTACGGAGTCCTAAGTGTGAGTTTTTCTTTTCGCATTTGATCGTGAGCGCGTTTGGAGTTTACTAGGAATTTGTATGTGATTTGTACAGCGCCACCTAGTGGTAAACGTGAGAAAACGTGAGAAACCAGTTTACCACTAGGTGGCGCTATACAAATCACATACAAATTCCTAGTAAACTCCAAACGCGCTCACGATCGAATGCGAAAAGAAAAACTCACACTTAGCACTCAGCTCGTACTACGATTACACCCTTTTACGCGTATGCGAGAGCTGGACGTCGTCGTCCATATAGTGCACCTAGTGCTGGTATAATGAAAATAGTATTGATACTTTTAATATTTTAATTATTACTACGCGGTACTAATTTTGGCACACGAACGTAGCGGATTTTATAGTACTCTCTTTTATTTCTTTTTAAAATAAAAAAATAAATAAATATAGTTTTAGTGACTTATTTTTGCATAAGAATAGAATATAGTTTTATTCTATGCCAATTTCTATAGGAAAATGTCATTTTTGATAACAAAAAAATCCAATTAATGTTTCGTTAATTTTCGTTGAAATAGGCATATTTGCTTAATTAATTAGATATAGTTATAGATCTTTTAGGAAAAAAGTAATCCATTCAGGAAATTGTTGGATGTTTCTGGTTATTTAGTATTTTTTCTAATTAAGTTTATTGATTCTAGCAGTAGCAATACCTATTGGAAAAATAGCTTCTCTACGTAATTGTCGAAACTTGATTTCGGAGAACATTTATTATAAGAAATACAATTGATGATTAAAAAATCTATTTCATTGAGGCAATAATTAAAAGATTAAACTATCTAATGGTACCATTTATATGTATAATAAAAGTCTCTTATAATATAACCCCACATTTTTGTTAAGTACTGCGGCAACTGCGGTAACAACGAATTTTCCTTGTTTACGCAAGCTCTTGGTGTCGTGTATTCAATCAAATCCGCTCAGCTTTCACATACGTTGTGGATAAATTTTGTAATTTATGTAATGGAGTCACCATTTACCTGATAAAATGCTGATAGGAGTATCATGTTAGGAAATAATAAAATCGTAAAAGTACAGCAAATAAATTACAATCTGATCCTAAAAATGTTTTTTTTTTTATACCTACCTTCCCTGAACTTCAATTAATTCAAAAGCAAAATTAGCCAAATCGGTTCAGCCGTTCCCGAGTTTTAGCGAGCGAGATATATATATATATATATATATATATATATATATATATATATATATATATATATATATATATATATATATATATATATATATATAATAAACTAGAATAATTTTCTATGTTAATTATATAATTGTAGGGCGATTATTTTCTGCTTGGCTGCTTATTCTTCTTACTGTGAGGTACTGTTCCGGGCTCCTTTGAAGAATATACCAACTGCCGTTCTGCCAGGCAGGTCGTCAAAGGCGACCGATTGTCTATGCGAGTCACTACCATCGTGGGTACCAGGTGGTAAAGTTCTGCATTGTCTCGCCCGGGTCTGGTACCACCGCCTTACCTATTCCTGCCGCAATAGCGTAAATTCTTGTCACTGTCGTGTTCCGGTTTGGAGGGTAAGGTAGCCGGTAAACTTATGCATGTGGCATAAGACCTCGCCACAAGATAGCAACGCACCATAAATAACTTTGGTGTCTATAGGCGATGGATCAGGAGAACCACCAGCTTGTTTGTTATGTAATGAAATTTAAAAAAACACCGTGACCCGATTTTATAGCCTTCATAACCTTCACAATTAAGATAAATCTTATTATACCTCTCAAGTTTAAATCCATTGTTAAAGCGTCACAAGAAATATAAAGTCCTTCCAATATAGATTGATGATCATATCTCAACATAAACTTCTTATATTTTTACGAATAATTTTAATAATATTATATATATATATATATATATATATATATATATATATATATATATATATATATATATATATATATATATATATATATATATATATATATATATATATATAGCGAACAAGTAGGTAGATGACCATCATGCCAGAGACACCAATCCAAAGAATTTAATGGTGCGTTTCCATCCTTGTGGTGGGATAACAATGCCACATGCATAAGTCTACCATCTACCTTACCTTCCAAACCAAAACACGACAGTGAAAAGTACTGACGCTATTACGACAGGAACAGATAAATTACTGGTACAGAATACCCGGGCTTGACATAATAGAACTCTAGCACCTAGTAGTCTCGATAGTAGTGACATGTATAGCCAATATTTCGCCTATTACGAAATGCCTAACAGAAAGACTTATCTTTTAAAGAGCTCTTCGTATTGGGGCAGGAATACACAAAATCGAGGTACCAAACTCGGGCGAAAGAAGTGTTTCGGGACTCTACCACTACTTACTAAAACCTAGTAATAAGTAAGTTTACTTTTTACAAATTGATACTTTTTTTAATGATTTAACAAGTTGTACTTTTGTATATTTAATGTTTCCTCATTAATGCCCTAAGGACTTACGTAAAAGTTAATTTTAGAATTGAGTAGTGTGCCGGAGTCACACTTTGATGGATGGCCGAATGTAATGATTTTGTTCATCAAAAAAATATATCTCAATTGTGTAATATTAGAATAAGTGACAAAATATGGCAACACTAGGCGACGTCTTAATCCTATTCGTTAAAGTTGTAAAAGCTAAAAGGCAGGACAGTACGCGGCAAGATGGCCCGTAGTGAGGCTTACGATATGAGAGACCACATTGGCTCATTTTTAGCGACAGACGGTTCTGAGTCATGAGCTCGCCAACTTGTGAACACCCAAGTCTATATTTGTAAAGTTAAAATAGCCTGCAAGAAGTACATTAAAGAAATATCAAGCTTGTATTATATTTTATTCACGAAACTCTTAATATTTATTTTGTATTTTTTTAAATAAGATGCATTACAAATATATCTACTTATACATGTAATAAAATCGTAGGAAAGCCAAAACTGTACATTAAATATATTTTTAAAAGAATACTTGGGGCGTGATCTATAATCAATATCGAAGCCAAAAATATAGTTTTTAGAATTTTTGTCTGTTTGTCTGTTTGTTTGTATGTATGTCGGGTGTAAACTCAAAAAGCTGCATGTATTTACTTCAAATTTTGCATAAATATTACTAACAGGTCGGGTCAACATATAGGCTACATATTATCACGCTATCACCTACGGGGGAGGAGCTGTGCGGAGTAAGCGAAGTCCGCGCGGACGAAGTCGCAGGCAACAGCTAGTTAAATTAATAAAAAAATAAACATTACACACACTACATATTATACATAATACTATACATATATGTATACTACACTACTTTCTTTATGGCTAAAGTCAATTATTGTCAAACTTTTTCAAAGTTATATTTTCATTTTACCTACAAGAAATAAATGAGCTTAATTATTTTAGTTGTTTAAGCAAGCCTCTTATTCCGGAGGTTAGTTTTTTCAGCTTATATCATTAGATCCCAGGTTGATCCGTCGAGCAAAAGTGTTATTAAGTTTCTTTCAATCGTCTCTGTGGTGTAGTGGTCCACTGTCAGAGTTCATGAGGGCTCGGGTTCGATTCCTGGGTCGGGCAGTCCAAAAATGCGTTTTTCAGTTTTCTGATAAACATAACGTTGCCTATCTGTTCGGGGATACTGCATGAAGATACTTTTTTCCAATATGTGATTTCAATAGCAGCTTAGAGTTAAGTGGTGGTGTGTAGACACTCCCATGCCTCAGATGAGCACGATAAGCTTTTGGTACCGGTTGTCGGTACAAGTAAACGGTAATCATTATTTGGTCGGTAAAATGCGGCGGAATACAACTTATTCGTACGGGTATTGCTAGTAATCTATATATTAATACGTGAAAGAAAAACTTTGAACCCTTTTTTTAAAACTATTTCGCGAACGGTAGAGTATGAAAATTGGCTTATTTAAAGTTTACATTGTGGAGAACTACAGATATTTTTAAATAATATACTATATAAATACAAGATATTAATAAAAATAAAAAATATACACACTAAATTCATGTGACATACATAATATTATACACACATGTCTAACATTGTTTTTACAGCTTTCCCCGTGTTGGTTCCGGACTCCTTTTAAGAATAGACCAACTGCCGTTCTGCCAGGCATGTCGTAAAAGACGACCGATTGGCTATGCAAGTCACTAACATCGTGGCTACTATGTGGTAGAGTTCTGCATTGTCTCGCCCGGGTCTGGTACCACCGCCTTACCTATTCCTGTCGCAATAGCGTCAGTGCTTGTCGCTGTCGTGTTCCGGTTTGGAGGGTAAGGTAGCCGGTAAACTTATGGATGTGGCGTTAGACCTCGCCACAAGATAGCAACGCACCATTAACACCTTTGGTGTCTATAGGCGATGGTTGACTCTTTCCATCAGGAGACCCATCTGCTTGTTTGCTATCTTGTAATATAAAAAAAATCAGTTGTCGAACTTAAAAGAGATTTTATTTTTTAGTCTATGGTCGATTTTCGGCAGACGTGTCACTAAATTGTGCCTACTAGGTGGTAGAATATGGTAAATTATACCACCGCCTTACCTATTTCTGCTGCAATAGCGTCAATGCTTGTCATCGTCATGTTCCAGTACTTATGCAAGTGGCATTGCTATCTCTCCACACGGACAGCAACACACCACTTTTGGTGTCTATTTGTGATGGTTTCTCTTTCTATTGGGAGAGTTGTTTGCTATCTAATATTACAACAAACAAAAAGGAACAAAAGAAGGAAATTAACTCAAAAATAACTCTGTAATTGAAATTATTTCAATTAGCCCGCAGGTTGGCAGAGTCATTAATTGGGGTTTGTTTAAAAATGTCTACTTTCGTTTGAGTCGAGACAAATTTTTGTTTTTGCGAATTGGCTTTTAATCTTTGTAAATATTAGACTTATGAAGTTAAATATCGTGTCTTTAATACTTTTTTTTACCTCGCTTTAAGGATAGATAGATAGATGGTTGCAGGTTCGAATTTAACCGTGTCAAATTTTTGTAAAAAAAAGTATTATCTATGGTGTTTATTATCTATGGTTTATAGATTGGGATAGCCATAGTTATTCGGAAAAGGCAGCAATAGTAAAAAATACGATCGCCATTATCAGGTCACAAAAATGTGGTGATGGGGATGATCTGACTAACCGTCGCAGTCCTCCTGCCCCGCGAGGGAACTGACGTCATAATGCTGTATTCTTATGAAACTTACATTTCTGAATATTGTTGATATTAGAACGTAAGATGCATTGACAAATTCTAACAGCGATGGCGCAAAATATCTGTTTTGTAATTTAGGATGAATCAATCGTCTAGAAAGCAGACTTACAAGGTGAAGAGAACACTTCACCATTCGCTATTTGACTCTTGATTTGAAAATAATACAGACAATTTGCCATTTGAAATTCGATTGAAACAGAACCTAAACAATTTAATAGCCATTCGAATAGATATTAGTTTGTTTGCAGCTTGTTTGCAAGATATAACAAATAGGTATTAACAAATTTACTATAGGATTTGTACAAATCTTTCTTTTTAACATCATGAAGTTAATCGACTTCTCGTCGTATTGATCCAGGCTCTTTTGAAGAATAGACCATCTGTAATTCTGCCAGGCAGTTCGTAAACAATTGGCTATACAAGTCACAACCATTGTGACTTCTAGGTGGTCGAGTTCCGCAACGTGTTACCGTTGGAGGTTAAGCCGGTAAACTCATGCAAGTGGCATTGCCATCCTGTCATACGGATAGCAACTCACCATTCACATATATTTCCATCAAGAGAGTTCAGTTTGCTATCTAATGATATTTTAAAATTATTATTTCGTATTGACTTGGTTAGCTTACTAAGTTATAATAATTTTGCTTATAAGTGCTACTAAATATCCAAAAAATTATTATTATTGAGCGTTTATTCGACGTTTTTCTGAAAAATTCAAATCTCAGAAGCAACTCCAGTCACAACACCCCTTGTTTCCTTTCATCAAGAGAGCCATCTGCTGCTTTGCTTTTCTGTTATAAAAAAAAAAGTAGGAACTATTATAGCCGGATAGATTGTCAATGCACAATATGGTAAAATATTATAATAACTTGTATTTATATTACAAACAAGTTCACGTGGAGTTTTACCAAGTGCCAACGATATTAAGTGTTCAAATCAAAACATATTTATTAAATTTATTTACTTAACTATTTATTTCACACAAATAACAAAAAGTAAACATAATAATAAATTAGTGCAAAAAGCAAGGTTATCTCTTACATTTGTTCCCAATATCAAATTGATCCAATAGTCTCCGAAGGTGGGGTCGAGTCTTCGCTACCGGCGTGTATGAAGAGTATCGTAGTAGCGGCGTATGAAGAGAGTGATGAATGTGGAGGAAGCGAGACAAGCCTGCAAGGATCGTGATGTATGGCACTCGGTTCTCTCTGCCTACCCAGTAAGGGATCTAGATCTTGATCTAGTAGTTAATAATACACATAACTGCTTACCACAAACAATTATTAAAAGTATCTAATTTAATCTAAATAGCAAAAGCATTCTTTTTTATAAAATTGTGATTCAATTTCCGCAAAATGCTAATGACTTTAAATGAAATCTTATTAACGCCAACATAACGTCATTCTGACGTCATGTACATGCTCGACAGTGAGCTAACGGTACACTCTGTTAAAAGCGTCTATTCACGCCTGACGTCACTGTTATGGCGGCCGCACGCGTTAGAAATTTGCATTACCTACTTATAATTTAATTAATATTGAAATATTGATGTTAATAATAATCCTGGCGGTTTAGTTACATAATATTTTTATGCAGGCTTTTATTTTTAATAAAAGAAGACGCAGTGGTTTATAGACATTCTCGATATATTTTCACTATCTAACATCACGTCTTTTGCCAATAAAGGTGACAGAGCGGGCAGCAAGTTTCATTGCTATATACTCATATATAGTTTGTTAAATTTGTCTCGGTCTGTTTGAATATTAAAATACCACCCATGATTTCGTTTGGCCTATTTATAACAAGCTGATCCGCGCAGCTCCACCTACGAAGTGGATTGAGGAGTCGTCGATATAGTTTTACATAAAAATTTTAATCCTCTATTTTGGCCTCTTAGAATCTGATTCTTGTAAAACCTATACATAGTACTTGAGATAGGGGAGGGGGACAAGACAGTAGATATCTACAAAATTTCATTTAAATAGTTTCAGTAGTTTAGGAATCCATAGCGGACAAACAACGTGGCACATTAAACATGTTTAACTGCAGATATTTAATTATCTTAGTGCCAAATTTCATCAAAATTGCCTTAGCTGTGACTTTGAGATACTGTCTGTCACATCAGCAAACTTTCAGAATTATATATTAGTACGGATGACAGATTTGTCATATCTAAGGCAGTATAACATAGTTCTTCTAGCTAGCAGTAATAAACAAATAAAGACCAAAATCTAAATTTGTTTTTTACAAATCAAATTAATGTACGTAATTTATTTGCATTAATGGTTTAAAAAGAAAAAAAATAGTGAAGGACAAATCAAAAAGTTACTAGGCTAATTTTAGTTTATTTCGACAAATAAGCTACATTATCATTAAATTATAGAGAATATTTTATGGGTATACCTACATTATAAACGAGGGATAATTGCACGTAAGCTAAGTTGCAGGCGTCAGCTAGTTCTAAGCGCGTAATATTAAACTCCACTAAATGTTAGAACGCAACCTCTAAGGCTATAGAAACATTTTAGTGTTTTCAGTTATTTAATTGCCTTACGTTTTGGACAAAATTTACATTTTTATAACCATTATTTGCATAACTAATCATATTTTGTGTGATCCTACATTTTTAAAGTTAAATATCGCTCACTTTGCATTACAAATTTTAGGAAATCAGGGCTGCAGAACCGACCCTGATACAGAAGTCAAATACTTAAGTAAAGAATAAACCAAAGTTTATGTTTTATTTTTAAGTTGTATTATGCAAGTAATATTTTTGACGATTTTTCCATTTCGTAAAATTGGATTTTTCTATTTGGTTTTTTTTCCTATTTAGTAAAATAGATAGAAT
This sequence comes from Apodemia mormo, assembly GCA_036924255.1. NCBI lineage: Eukaryota > Metazoa > Arthropoda > Insecta > Lepidoptera > Riodinidae > Apodemia > Apodemia mormo. The sequence continues at coordinate 6,791,473 of JAUPFN010000016.1, forward strand.
AGAATATATTTTATTTGCATGAAAATAGGTTACAATAAATAAGTATTGTTAATTTTTCTATTTGTATCAATTCAGTCAGTTCTGTTCAAAAAAACATCCAATGATGTTTCTGTTGAGAAAAAACTAGGTTTTTTTATTGCAGACATTTTAAATAAAAAAAAATCAATAATGCTCCTTGAACCGGGAATCGAGCCCGGGACCTCATTATCTTACTGAATAGTCAAACAAATAACAACAACTTTTGTGTAAAGAAATTTGATCCTATATAAACTGTCATTTATTATTTACTACCTTCAAAAACTACCCCAAACAAGCGAACACAACGATGAGGCAAGTTTTGTGTTGTCATTTTTCTAAACAAAAATTTCACTAAATAAAATTCTGGTGACAGAATATTATTATAACCAATTTTCATTACATCAGATAAGAAATATAGCGGAAGTATTTGCCTAAAAAAGTGGTTACACAGCTCGCGTCCCTAGAACCACAAAGATTTCTTGCAGCTGATATCAAAGAGATTTATATTGCTTGGTAAATGATTTATATTACGAAATTCCTGTATTTTGTATTACAAATATTCTTTATTTGAACACGAGATATATACAACAAGATTGAACAAGAGATACACTTGTACATATTTTATACAGGTTTCAACCAATGAAAACGGAGGTTATCAGTTTGACATGTATGTGTATGTAATATTTATGGAATTGGATAATATTTAAGTATAATGACTTATTAAGTTGTCATCTTAGTAATATTGGCAACATAGATTTGATACGTTTTCATATCTCTATTAAAATTATTAAAAAATACCAGCCACTTGCTGCAGCCCAAAGCTTGATTTTTTATATTATAAGATAGCATGCAAGCAGGGGACTCTAGTGATGGAAATAAATAATTACCACCTAGAGAGACCAAAAATATTTATTATGCCTTGCTTGATGACGGCAATCCGGAGCGTGACTTTTTTATATTATAATTTTTTTATTTTATAATTTTCCCCGTGTTGGTTCCGGGCTCATTTGTAGAATAGACCAACTGCCGTTCTGTCAGGTAGGTCGTAAAAGGCGACCGATTGACTATGCGAGTCACTACCATCGTGGCTACTAGGTAGTAGAGTTCTGAATTGTTTTGCCCGGGTCTGGTATCACCGCCTTACCTGTTCCTGCCGCAATAGTGTCGTTGCTTGTCACTGTCGTGTTCCTGTTTGAAGTGTAAAGGTAGCCGGTAAACTTATGTATGTGCAGTCGCCATTTACGACCTGCCTGGTAGAGCGGTAGTTGGCCTATTCTTTAAAGGAGCCCGGGACAAATACGAGGAAAAAGAATGTAATCAAAACAGTAATGAGTGACAGGCATTCGACATTATTGCGGCTAGAATATCTAAGGCAGTGGTACCAAAACCAAACACAAACACTTATATAATCTTTGGCATTTATAATATTACTAGAATTTTGATCCCTCTGTTGATCCGGACCTCTTTGAATAATGGGCCGTTTAAATACAATGGTACCGTTAGATTATAATTTACCTAAGTGATATTATAATTTAACTGCTAACCTAACCTAACCAAATTATAAAATCCGTAGGTAGATTATAATCTAACGGCTATTGACAATTTCACTGATATATATATATATATATATATATATATATATATATATATATATATATATATATATATATATATATATATATATATATATATATATATATAAGAAAAGTAGCTTCAATTCTCTGGCCCTATAGTAGAGGAGCCCATATTGGGGAGTTTGGTATTTACTCGAGCGCGTCAGATTAACATAGGAGGGGGTACCACGCAGGGGGTAACTATAGCAGAAAAAAAAACAAAATTCGTCTTTGAAATTGCCTACAGGGGGGGACAGTTCAAAAAAACATGATAACAAAATTGGGGGATACGGTTTGGTGTTATAGCTACATAATTATCATCAACATCCAAAATCTAATTATACCACTGGATAACTAAACAATCAAAAAATTTGATAAACTGAACGCGGATTACGGTACTTTGCGAATAGTGGAGTAGGAAGTGCCGCCATTTTTAATAAATTTTACTGCGTTGCATATTTTGCATAATATGGTATATCTTTACACTCAGAACAACTATAAAATTCGATTTAGTTATATTAGAAAGCTCTTATAAAGATTTATTGATTGTATAATTTCAAAAAAATGTTTTCAACGCTAATAGTAAATATATATAGCAATTAAGTGAAAAATTCAGTGCAAAATAGTAATCATCCAAAAAATCTTATAGAAGCCATAATATAAAATTCAAGGAATGTATACCGTCTGAAAGAAATTTTAAGTAGCAATCTAATGACACCCATGAATCCCTATATGAAAAAGTGAAGAAGTGTCGAGAACGCAAAAATATGAGGTGTCCGAACCGATCAACGATGGGACATGTACACTACTGGCCCTAAGGGCCTTTACGGCTTCACCGATCGTGCGAGCGAGCAGAGTGCTCAGCCAGAGCTTAAAGACATGGGGCCATACATCCTCCAACCTAAGGGTGTCTCCTGTGAGACCGATCCTCAGCTTAGAGGTGGCGTCGTGATTTGTGATAAGTGGGTTAGCGGCATTTTCCCGTGTGTAGGTGTGTAGTATTTTGGTATGTTTCGTTGACTACAGTCATCAGGTCATCGGTATCGGTGAGAACGTGGCGGGGCCTACGTAATTTGGTATAGAGATTAGGATCTGGGAGTAGGTTAGGATGTGAGCTGATGAGTAGATTAGGGCTAGTCTGCCGCAGTAGGTTAGGGTGTGAGTTGATGCGATTGAAATATCTTGAAATGCCTAGCTAAGCTCGGCAATTCGAGATCTTTATAAAGGTCAATGTATACCACGGTGTACCCGTGACAATACACTAGTATTTGTTCTGTACTACTTGCAACGGATGCAAATCTGTACGAGAGAGATGGGCAAACGCTACGCAGGTGTATAATAGAATAGGCCTTACGCAAATATTGTAAAGTGTCACCTTGTGTCTGCGGGACACCTGCTGTGATCGACCTATGAGTGAAGAATGAGCACACGGGACCTGCAAACAAATAAAGTCCAAGATACGGTTAGTGCTGTGTGTAGGCTAAATTCGAAAAAACAAGACCAGAAGGGGTAGATGAAAATCGATCCCGACGTGAACGACGGAGGAAACTCGCTGCTCCAGTCTACTCGTGACCACGGTCAATGTAACTTGGCCGAAACGTCGAGCTTTACAAGTAAGTTCTATATACGCGTTCTGTACGCGTTATTGACCCGTTTATATATTTTTAAAATTGATAGTAGAACGCGTTAGTTTAAAAGTTCATATGAGCACACGGAATTGAAATCGGCGGTTGGGTAGTTACTCTCGTATGATGAGTACGAGTCTGTCGGGCACTCCCGGCATAGCACTCGGCATAGCTTGTATATTAGGCCAATGTGGCAGATCTTATCGAACGCCTTCGCGACGTTGAAAAACAGAGCACCGGTGGGAATTTACAACCCCGGGGCTGCATTTAAAGAGTTTAAAATGTACTATGTGAGTCGGTGCACTTAAAAAATGCAAGAATGAGTAAGACGCTCGGAAACCGAACTGCTCATTTATTATGAGACTTTTCTGGTGAACAATTACCTTAAGGCGAGATAGTATGATTTTTTCGCAGATTTTGCCTAACGTATTGATTAGGCTAGTGAGACGGTAACTACTGACATTATTTCGGGGTTTTCCCGGCTTGTGCATTTTTATGATGGTGGCGTCTTTACACTCGTCCGATAAAGCACAACCAGCAAGGAGTGCATTAAAGATGCACACTAGTAGGTATACAAGGGAAGGAGGGAGGTATTTAACTACTTTATTTGTGATTTTATCAGTTCCCGAAACTTTTTATTGCGTAGGCTTTTGATTATTTCACCCTCTTCGGTTTCGGTCACCATCTGATAGTAGCGCCACCCTACGCTCTACTTCACTATCCACAAGATGGACGTGGTCTAGACCATCTAGGTCCGTAGGTTAGAATGACGAGGAACATTGTGATTGGACGAATGGAAAGTGTTACTCCCATTGCAAGATGTTACGCATGACGTAGACGTATTCACGTAAAAGATGCACTGCTGTGTCCATGACAGCCACAACCCGTTTTTTTAAACATTTTTTTTTATTTGTTGATTTTCCCCCACCATTAAAATGAAAAACATTTCATAACCTTTTTTTCCCTATAATTGAATCGTAGGATTCAAAAAAAAAAACGCTCGACCCATTCAGCAGCTTGAGCTCCCCTACCCCGTAAGGCATTTGACGTGTAGTCTGAAGGTACTTGTGTAAGAAATCATAAATGGATATTAAAAGTAAAAAGCAAGTCGATAACGCCTGTTTATTATAAGTTGCTTAATACATGCCAGTTTTTATCAATACTAATATTTAATAATGAAATAAAAACAACATTGAATATTGCCACAAACAATTTTCCCATATTAATTATGCACAGACGTATTACGTGATCATTAATAAAATTATGAATTAACGATAAATAAAACGTTAATAATATTATACGTTTGTTTTATGGAAACTTTTCTATTTTATCCTGCTTTTAGGTTATGGGGATACGGTTTCTATGGATAGGATATTATTGATTTGCCTTCACTGTATCACAAAAACCTAAAGTTTATTCTTTTGAAAGAGAGCCATTTGCTTGCTTGCTATCTTATGATATAATATCATAAGATCTCCTGTTGGAAAGAGAAACTATACTACGAGACACCAAAGATGTTAATGGTGCGTTGCTGTCTATGTGGCAGGATGGCGATGTCACGTGCATAAGTCTACTTACATTGCGGCAGGAATAGGTAAGGCGATAGTACCAAATACCCAAGCGAGACGTTGCGGAACTCTACCACCCAGTAGTCACAATATAAGTTATGCATGTGGCATTAGACCTCATCACAAGATAGCAACGCACCATTAACACCTTTGGTGTCTATAGGCGATAGTTGACTCTCCATCAGGAGACCCATGCACACAAGCATGTGTGCTATCTTATAACATAAAAAAGGAGCTTCCTTCGAGCGCGCGCGAGCGAAGGAGCGCCTTCAAAGGAGTCCGGACCAACACGGAGGAAATTCTACCAAAATTATAAACGTTAAAGATTATATAAGTGTTTGTAAGTGTAGACTTATTTTTTCTTAATTAAAAAAAAGGTTCAATGATTTTCTATTAAATAAATAATATCTGGAAACCGATAAAATGCAGTGTTCCCTTGATTGTAGAGTTCTGCAACATTTTACATCTGGCCCGGGTTTGGTAAAACCGCCTTATATCTTATGGGTCCACCCAACGATCAGCGATACTACCAACGATACGATATCATTACATAGTATAAAACAAAGTCGCTTTCTCTGTCTGTCCCTATGTCCTTATGTCCCTATGTATGCTTAAATCTTTAAAACTACGCAACGGATTTTGATGCGGTTTTTTTAATAGATAGACTGACTGATTCTTGAGGAAGGTTTTAATATATAAACCTTTCCGATATTCTCACAGGAACAAAAGATACGCGGGTGAAACCGCGGGCAGGTCGCTAGTTAACTATAATTGTTACATACATAAAAAATATCCAAACCCAGAAACACCAACATCTATGCTTATCACACAAATGTTTATCACTCATAACAATAATAATATTTTGTTAGTTCCTAGATTTACAAACTGCCTGATAGATAGATTCTCTTATTCTTAAAAAGTAATCTGTATAAATACGGGGAAAAATCTTATCTACATATAATAAAATCGTAGGAAAGTCATGTGTGTTCGAGGTAAACTCAAAAAGTACTGCATGGATTTACTTCGAATTTTGCATGAATATTACTAACAGGTCGGGTCAACATATAGCCTACATATTATCACGCTAGCACCTTTGCACAATGTAAGCAAATATCTGTACACCACTAGGGGAGGAGCTGTGCGGAGTAAACGAAGTCCGCGCGTACTAAGTCGCGGGCAACAGCTAGTTGTTGATATTTTGAGAAAATATTGTCTAAAAATGGTAAAATTTTTACAAAATCCCATAGACATTTTATGTACTCAAATCTAGACCTTCAATTTCTAAAACCAAACAATCTACCACCAGATCAACGAAGCAATCTTAAATTAATATGAGATATACATAAATGTTTCCGAATCCCAAAGATTTACACTTGACGGGTAAACTTCCAAAGTAAACTCGCGTGTAAGTAGTTTAGTTATAGATTTATAGTGTATTGTTAAAGGTAAACGACTCTGTGAGAAAGTTTACCATAATGTTGTACTTCCAGAAGTTTCTATCGATATAAAATGTCTATCAATACAATGTCTTTTTCTTTCTTTTTTTTTTATATCATAAGATAGCAAACAAGTAGATGGGTCTCCTGATGGAAAGAGTCAACCATCGCCTATAGACACCAAACATTTTAATGGTGCGTTGCTATCTTGTGACGAGGTCTAATGCCACGTGCATAAGTTTACCGGCTACCTTACCTTCCAAACTGGAACACGTCAGTGACTAGCACTGATGCTATTACGGAAGGAATAGATAAGGTGGTGGTACCAGACCCGGCGAGTAAATGTAGAACTCTACCACCTAGTAGCCCCGATGGTAGTGACTCGCATAGCCAATCGGTCGTCTTTTACGACATGTCTGGCAGAACGACAGCTGTTGGCATATTCTTCAAAGGAGCCCGGGACTAACACGGGGACAAAGCAATAATTTAATATTTAAATTAAAATCCCCGTTGATCGAATGGTTAGGGAATGGGCCTTGGGTTTGATTCCCGACAAGGATAGGCATTTGTGTGATAAGCATGATAGATGTTTGTATTTCTAAGCTTGGATTTTTATTAAGTATATTACAGTATTCATCTATATATTTCTATACATTAGTGTGGTTGACTAACACCTATTATCACAAGCAAATGATTTTCTTAATTTTGGTTTAGATCAAATCGTGTAATTTATCCACTGATATTATTATTATGTCGCCCGGGATTGGATAAGTGCCCGGTGGCCGATAAACTTACCTTGCCACCTATCACATTTTGAGACTAAGTGTCATCGGCTAATCGTAGGTGCACAGGTAGTACCTCTACCTACTTCTTCAGGGATACGGGCGTGAGAATACTTATTTGATATTATTATTAAAATCTGCTAAAATAATATTTTAAATACATTTATTTGTGTTGTAGTGTAGAAAACAAGCAGATGGCTCTCCTGATGAAAAAGACAACCATCGACAATAGACACCAAAGATGTTAATGGTGCGTTGCTATCCGTGTAGCAAAATGAACGCCATATGCATTAATTTACCGACTATCTTGCCCTCTGATCGTAATACGACAGTGACAAGCAGTGACGCTATTGCGACAGGAATAGGTAAGGCGATGGTATCAGATCGGGGCGAGAGATTGCGAGAATCGTACCACCCAGTAGCGACGATGGTATGGCGACTCGCAATGCAATTGTTCGCTTTTTCCTCAAAGGAGACTGGACCAATACGGAACAAAACTCATATTATACACATACATTTTTATTTTACCATTTATTTCAGGTAACATTAATGTCAAACTAGCTATGCCCACGACTTCGGCGTTGTTAAATTCCTTAAAGAAAACTAGCCTAAGCTACTCCTTATTACCGTGATTTTAAAGATAGACAGTCCCATGGTTTTATCCGCATAGTTCCCGTTCCCGTGGGATTTCTGTGTAAAAAACTATCCCATGTCCTTCATCGGGTCCCAAACTATCTTTGTACCAAATTTCATCCAAATCGGTTTAGTGGTTTAGGCGTGAAAAAGAGAGAGACGGACAGACTTACTTTCGCATTTATATCAGTATAGAAGTATGGATTTATGTTGTAATTTTGGGAATTTATTTCTTTCTTATTTTATTTATCATATTAATTTAATAATTTTTTTATTATAATAATTTATATATTAATATTTCTATTGTATAACGAATTTAATTAGTGACATTAATAATTTTATATTATAATAATTTAGCGTGCAGCCCGTTGCATTATAAAAGTTTTTGGGGAAATCCGTGGCAACAACTTATTTTTCGGGATAAAAAGTAGCATCTGTGCTATTGTAGGACATCATCTACCTGTAAACCAAATTTAATTTAAATTCGTTCTGCAGTTTTGGCATGATTGAGTAACAAATATTCATCCATCCATCCATCCAAACATCCAAACTTACACATTTATAATATTAATATAGATTAACCTAAAGACGCTTTACAATTTGGACATTTAAAGCAGATTTATTATGATTATTATAATTTTATGTTTTTATTTTTAACTACCATGTGACATTTTATTTATTTTCACTTAATTTTTAGTGTCATGATGTATTTTTTACGAACACCTAAATCTTTCCCTACCTACGGGAAAGTCATCGAACATAATGATAAAGCGAACAACTGCATTGGGGAACGCAATTAATATTTATGAAAATACATTACATCTCTTTTTAATAGCTGTAAATACCCTGATGATGCTTATATTAACGAAACCTGTTGGAAATAATAAGATAATTATAAATTAACTATCTTATTGTAAAACAGTACAAGTGTATTAATGTATAAATATTGTATGTTTATTTATTTAGAATAAAATTATAGTAGTGACATGTAGATACCAAGGAAGACTAAAGACGTATTCGTGCCAAGAGTCTCGCGACAAGCGTTTTTGTATGAAAAGTGTAATGAATGTGGAGGAAGCGAGACAAGTCTGCAAGGATCGTGATGTATGGCACTCGGTTTTCTTTGCCTACCCCGTAAGGGATCTGGCGCGAAGATATGTTGTTGTTATAGTAGTGACAGAAAGAGAATCATGGATTTTATCTTTCAGTTGATTTTATCATTAAAAAGATCTTCAATTTATTTCTTAATCTTCGTAAAACTCGTATATTTATTTGCTTATCACTCGAATAAGTAGGACAACGATCATTGGCATCACATTACATAATAATGACGTAACTATTACACAAGAAGCGTAAAATAAACAAAAACATAAAATATAAACTGTGCATATATCGTGTAGAGATGTCCCATCATCATTCGACATTTTTTACGACGTAGCTAAATCATATGTATTAGCTACGTCGTAAAAAATGTCGAATATTTTACACTCAGGGATTTGTTTCACGCTGATGAAGATGATTTTACGATCCATTGATATCAAACTGATTGCTTCAACGGTGTAATAGTTGTTCTATGAACGTATATATGAAGAAAAAGGGGTTTGGTGGTTCGGACCCCGCTCTCCTTCTTAGTGAAGAAATATGTACCTATGCGCGAATTAGATATTTGCGACGTGCCTGATATAGTATATCCGTATGCATATATAAAACTAGATGTACCCGCGACTTCGTCCGCGTAGATACATTTCTAACAGTCTCAGGGTTTTAACTGCATAGTTCGTGTTCCAGTGGGATTTCCGGAATAAAAACCTATAACCTATGTTCTTTCTCGGGTCTCAAACTATCTTTGTATGAAATTTCATCCAAATCAGTTCAGTGTTTGAGGCGTGAAGAAGAGACAGGCAGACAGAGTTACTTTCACATTTATAATATTAGTAGTAATAGTAGTATAGTATGGAATAGTACGGATTAAATTAAATAATTTATTGCATTACTAACTGTGCCCGCGACTTTATCTGCGTAGAAAAATTTCTATAATAAAAGTCCCAGAGTTTTACTAGTATAGTTGCCGTTCCCGTGGAATTTCCGGGATAAAAACTATCATATGTCCTTTCTTAGGTTTCAAACTATCTTTGTGCTATGGCGATTTGACCGAATTGGTTCAGAGATTTAGGCGTGAAAAAGAGACAGACAGATAGACAGACTGAGTTACTTTAGCATTTATAATATTATTATGGATTAAGAAGTATAGGGTACAACTAGTAGTTTTGTATAAATTTTGGAATCCTTTAACACCTCCATAACAAAGCTATAGCTATCCCATGGCTATAAGCCCATGGGTTATCCCGATCGAACCAGTAATACAGGCAATACAGCACCGAATTCAAATCGGGTAAAGTGTTATTATATTTTTTTTTCTATATTCACTGGTATGTGTGTGTCGCCGTAGGGTAAAGATCCAAGTGAGGCTCTTCTCCGGAATACATATTGTGTGGGCTTGGTGTGGGTAACGAGCAAGAAGTAATTTTCTTTATCACTTAAAATAAAACTTTGATGTTACGATATGGTACATCCATACTATCCATACTAATATTATAAATGCGAAAGTAACTCTGTCTGTCTGTCTGTCTGTCGTTACGCTTTCACGGCCAAACCACTGAACCGATTTGAATAAAATTTGGTACAAATATAGTTTGAGACTCAAGAAAGGACATAGGATAGTACCGGAAATCCCACGGGAACGTGAACTATGCGGGTTTTTAATTTAAATTTTTTCCACGCGAACGAAGTCGCGGGCACAGCTAGTTTAACTATAACACAACGAGTCGTAAGACAATTTCCAGACATGTGGACCGTGCGGCGGCCAACAGAGAAGTCTATAGGGTTCCTTCGGTGATCGATTCATAAATAATATATTGTATTGGGCCCGTACGAACGTCAATCGGACTCTGCGGAAGCGATAACATCATCAATCATCATCACGCGCCTCGTTGTAAAATCATCTTCAATTCTAATGACCCCGCAGATGTCATCTACTACATGATATCAACATCGTGACTATACTACTAGGTGTTCTGCAACATCTCATTCGTTTCAATACCACCGCCTTACCCACTTCTGCTGCAACAGCGTCAGTGATTGTCCAGTTTGAGAGTAAGTTAGTATGTATGTGGCAATACATGGATGATAACGCACCTTTAATATCTTAAGGTTTAAAGGCCATAAAATTATTGAATAGTGTTAAAATTATAATTAATCGATAAATCATTTATTTGCAGCACATCACTAAATTAGTGATGTTTCGTTTGAATTATATGGAAGTTTGTTTGCTTCAAAACTCCCGAGCAACACTAATCCAGATAACAGTTTTTGTTGTGTTAGGAAATTGATTGAACTGAAAGTAACATTGTCTGTAACAGGCATATAATTCGTCAAAGTATGTTAAAGACTAGTTGTGTCGCGTGGTTTTTTAGAGTTTTGTTGTTAATGTATTAGAAATAAAGTAAGTAAAGTAAGAGTGAATATATCCTATCATTGGGAAAGAAAAAAAAGAAAAAAAAAAGAAAAAGAAAGAAAAAAAGGTTAATAAAATAAAATAAAAAAAGACAAAGCACTCATCTTAGCCAGCATTATTGTGATTGACAATTATGGCACCCCATATTAAGGGTGGATAGGCAATTGTCGTTTTTTAAAGTGCCGAAGTAATATAAAGAACCCTTATAATAAAAGGAACCCTTATAGCTCGGCAATATCCGTCCGCAGTCTAGCACAAAGATCCTAAGTACTAGAAAGCTTTAATTTGGCATGTATATACATACAATTTGGCATGTATATACATATAATTTGGCATGTATATACATATAATTTGGCATGTATATACATATAATTTGGAATGTATATACATATAATTCACGGCAATAAAATGGTAACATAAATTCTTGAAAAATATTTTTAAAGGGTAGCTTCTGTACATGTAAAGTGGAGATGTTAACTTTTTTTTCGTGTACCCCATTGTGTGGGGTACCGTTGTACAGGGTTTTAAAAAATATTGTAAGTTTAAGACAACAATTTTTCGATTTAGGGACTCGTTTATGTAATATGAAGCTTTAAAGTGCAAATTTTTGTTTAAGTCAAGTGTATCCCTACTATCTAAACAGTTGGTTTAGGGAGTGAAAAAAATTCACGGTAGTAGTACATATAATGAAGTTAATAAGAAAATTATCACAACAAAAAGGCTTAACAAGTATTAAATGTACTTGGAAAATTTTTATGTGCGTTGAACCTATGGTGCGGATAAATTCATTGGCATTAAATAGATAAATGTTCATAAAATGAAACAATAAAAGCCTTCTTTTTAGTTGGATTATTGTGATGGGCTACTTTGGAACCCTACGTTGCGCGTGGCGCGACATGCACTTTACCAATTTTTATATTATAAGATAGCAAACAAGCAGTTGGGTCTCCTGATAGAGTCAACCATCACCTATAGACACCAAAGATGTTAATGGTGCGTTGCTATCTTGTGGCGAGGTCTAATGCTACATGCATAAGTTCACCGGCTGCCTTACCCTCCAAACCAGAACGTGACAGTCACAAGCACTGGCGCTATTGTGGCAGGAATAGGAAAGGCGGTAGTACCAGACCCGGGCAAGACAATGCGGAACAGTAACACCTAGTAGCCACGATAGTAGTGACTCGCATAGTCAATCTGCTGCCATATTTTATTTCTTTCGATTTGCTTGGCAGAATAGCAGGTGGTTTATTCTTCACAGAAGCCCGGACCAACAGGAGGTAAAACTTTGTATTTTGTGTAAACTAACATCACATACAGTTAAATATTATAGCCTTAGATTTATTGTATTATTTATCCATCTCAGTATATCAAATTCAGCAAAAAATCGAACCAAAATATTGACAAATCGCGGCTATAATGATTGACACGCAAACAATGACAGACGTCCGCGTCAGTTGCTGAAACATAGGCATCGATTTAAAATACCCTCGTTCGTCCATACAACCTAGACTTAAATATTTAAATGCTAACTGCATTTTAACTCGTAGTACTAAAACTAAATTTAATTATTGCTATCCTTTTCTCAATAAAAAAGAGACGGAAATATATCAATTGTCAACCCGTAAAAGTTAGAGAGTGCTTATTAAATATCGACGGGTTTTACATAAATTGTCGTAACTTAAAAAATGCGATTTTTGTTTTATTTCTGAAAATGACTATTTTTATAGATATTTTAATAACACGAAAAAATGAAATTTCTTTATAGGAGTTGGAATTATCTTATGATAAATCCAACTTTTAATAGGAGAATATATTACTATCCAATCCTTAAGGTTGTCTGGAAGAGATCGCTTTCTTAGTGATAAGACCGCCCTTGTGTATCTAATATGTGTAGAAATAGTCATGTAATTAGTATATTGTCATTTATTTTTGGTGCACAATAAAGAGTTATTGTATTGTATTGAATTTCATTTTTGTTCTTTGTGATTTTCAAAGATCTATAAAAGTCTTCGTAATAAGTTTGTTTGTTTGTTACGGTTTAACTTACAAACTACTCGATCGATTTTAAAAATTCGTTCACCTTTCGAAAGATAAATTATCCAGGAGTGACACAGGCTACATTTTTATCCAAATAATTTACAGGAAGTAATGATTTTTAAGTCACGCGAGGGAACTGCTAGTAACGTATAAAAAATTTAAGGAATACGCTTATTTATACTCTTTCATAATAATTTATTTCGTAATGAACCAATTAACCTACTTACATTGTTAAAGTTTTAACAAATTGCAAGGCTATATATCGTTATCATAGATAAATAGTTATCAAAGGTTAATGGATAGTTTATGTAGTTCCAAAATTAACAACTGAAATAAAGCGTATTTTTAATAAAATAAATATTACGTCAATATTAATAAAATAAATATCTTAGGTGATAGGCAGAGTGGACCAAACGTCAACAGATGTTTTGATTACACCACCTCCGGGGATGTAAGCGTAACTAAGAGCGTACTGGTAATGAACTTTGGTTAAAATGCATAGAATTAGACTCCTAGACCTAAACTAAACTAGACTCTTCTAACTCTGTTATTGCGGTCTGTCCATGGATGGTGGTGATCACTTACCATCAGATTCACCTCTTGTTATTTTGAGATAAAAAACTACAAGTGTATTGTTTGTTTACTTACGTCGAATAAATATAATTTTATTTAATTAGTATTAATATGCGTTCAGAATTTAAATACATTGAGGACCGTGCGAACGAAACTGCAACAATAAGCATATAACAAAATGTAACATCAAAATATAATTTCAAAACGAGTAATAATTACTGGTAATGTCTTAGTAATGGTATCCCATTAACAATATTGACAAAATGGCTTATTATTATTCAGTCACAGAAATATTGAAGAACAGAAAGATTGCACAAACATCAAGCCAGTACGTCCATTAACAAATTAAATAGGCCATTTCATCGCATAATTGAATCATCACGCTGTAGCCTCTATCACTTTAACATATTATGTGTAGAATTATATGCATCGAAATCAATGTGATAAGTTTTTTGACGCTATTAATAAATCTATATTTTTTATATCATAAGATAGCAAAAAAGTAGATGCCTCTCCTGATGGAAAGACGCAACTTTTGCTTAAAGACACCAAAGATATTAATGGTGCGTTGTTATACTTGTAGAAGGTTTTAGTTTACTGGCTACCTTACCCTCCAATCCGGAACACGAAAGGGACAAGCAATAATGCTATTGCGGTAGGAATAAGTAAGGCAAGACAATGCCGAACTCTACAACCTAGTAGCCACGTGGTAGCGGCTCGCATAGCCAATTGCTGCGTGGCAGAACTACACATGGTCTATTCTTTAAAGGAGCCCGGACCAACACGGGGAAAAAATCAACATGTTAATTTTTACTTTTGGTTAATAAGCAGACCGGAACACGACAGTAACAAGCACTGACGTTATTGCGGTAGGAATGGGTAAGGCGATGGTATCAGGCCCGGGCGAGACAATGCAGAACTCTACCACCTAGTAGCCACGATCGTAGTGACTCGATAGCCAATCGGTCGCCTTTTACTACCTCCCTGGTGCGCCTCCTGCTCGTTTGCCCCTTCTTCTATAAAAAAAAACAGTAGCAGTCGTGGGACTGCCGATAGAAGTGAAAACGGAACTATTAAGTTGAGAGTAATTAAAACTATATGCAAAACATAGCTATAGATATACTATTATCATTAGCATGTCGGTGACGCGAACCGAGGATTTTACCCTCTACCAAAACGCTCAACGCGCCTAAAGAAGTTTTCACTTCAAAAACTTTCAAAAAGTTTTATTCTCATATTTTTTTCCACACGTACCAAAAGAAGTATAACTTCGAAAAAAAAATAAAAACAGTAGCAGTCGTGGGACTGCCGATAGAAGTGAAAACGGAACTATTAAGTTGAGAGTAATTAAAACGATATAACTATATAAAGCGTCCAACGCGCACATAATACAGTCAGAAATAGTCGATGTATTAGTGTATACGTGTACACAGTCTACTGCGCGTGCGCTAGTCTGGCTCTCCATAGCTATAGATATACTATTATCATTAGCATGTCGGTGACGCGAACCGAGGATTTTACCCTCTACCAAAACGCTCAACGCGCCTAAAGAAGTTTTCACTTCAAAAACAAAGTTACACTCTCAGTTTAAATATTTCACTTTCATATCATCAGACTATTCATATTTTATTTAAAGAAATAATATCTAGAATGCACATTTCTCTCGAATTCGAATTAAGGTATGCACCGCTAAGTTTTATACGAGCGCATAAGCACGAATGCGCACAAGGGAAATATATCACGCTAGTTATCACACTAGATTCAACTGGAAACGCTTAAGTGATTCCATTTCTAGTTTAAAGTTTAACAGCTGAATACTGCAAAGGCCTTTTACACTACACTTAGTTGAAATTCATATTAATTTTCTTCTTCCTTATTTTATGTGTTATTTACTTGTCGCATGCATTTATAAAGTGCAATATAAAGATTTTTGTTTCATACCGGCCACCCCTTGATCTAGTGGTTATCGAACCTGACTATACGACAATAGGACTCGGGCTCGATATCCGACAGAAATCAGAAATCAGAAATCAGAAATCAGAAGTACTTTATTCAATAAAACTTTTTACAAGTTATTTTGACACGTCAACATATTTTTTTAAAATTACTACCGGATCAGAAACGCGACCGCACACTGAGAAGATCCGGCGGAAGAAACTCAGCGGGCTTGTCTTTTTTATATATCATCAATTTTTTACAATATCACAATATTACACAAAATATATGTGAGATCGGTATGAGGAGCAATTATTCCCGGGCTTTTTTGTCTTCTCAATAATCTGAGTTTTTATAATATCCTTTTTACACAGTTTTGTTATATCTCCTCTGTGGTCTAGTGGTCCAGCGTTGGCGTGGACCACACGAGGTCCCGGGTTCGATTCCTGGGTCGGACATATAAAAAAGTGTTTTTTCAGTTTATATTTATATATATATATATATATATATATATATATATATATATATATATATATATATATATATATATATATATATATATATATATGTGTCGCAGTAAAATTGTCAATGCCGTTAAATTATAATCTAACGACTATTGACAATTGCACTGCGACATATACATATATAGATGATGCTACGGAAACCTTTGTGCGCGAATGCGACTCGCACGTGGCCAGTTATTACCTTAAAATATTACATGACGCAGCAAAGAATAACAAACTGATGAGTAAATGTGTTGCCTAGATTTTTTATTGCGTAACACAAATGTTAGGTGATTGTTTTGAAATAAATTTTCTTGAATGTATTGAATTTTAATAAAAAATATCTTCATGCCCGTATCACCGAAGAAGTAGGCAGAGGTACAGCAAGTGTACGACTTTTTTTACTGTCGATACTGTCGACTAGTCGAAGATACTTGAAAAACTTTGAAAACAACAAAGAAAAATATTGACACACTGGGATTGAACCTGCGACCGTCTCCCTAAAGCCGGGACGCTCTACCACTGAGCTAGTATCGACAGGCTCGACGTGGCGAAATTCTTCTTTGCTATATGATCGATTCTGTTAATTGTACTAATCGCTAGGTATACATACGTGTCACTAATTAAATGAGTTCATCGTTACAGATGAAATTCACATTTATAATATTGATCAGTACTTTCGTATTTCTAATTATTTTTGTGTTATAACACTCACCCCTTGGGAAAACACTTGGGTTTTCCCAAGCACGGGTTGAGTGCTATATCATGAAGATACTTAGTACCACAGATTAATTATGCATAGTCCGTCAATGTGATAGGTGGCAAGCCTTTCGCCAGCCGGGAATCTATCCATTCCCAGGCAACGTTGTTTTTAACAAAAAACTAATAAACACATGTTGAATTCCCCAACCCGGGAATCGAACCCGGAACCTCATGAAGAACACCAACACCGGACTACTAGACCACAGAAGCAATATACGGTATTCTATATAAACAAACACATACATCCAAAAACATTACGCACCTTTTGATGCAATTCAAAAAAACACTATTTGAATTCCCCAACCCGGGAATCGAACCCGGAACCTCATGAAGAACACCAACACCGGACTACTAGACCACAGAAGCAATATACGGTATTCTATATAAACAAACACATACATCCAAAAACATTACGCACCTTTTGATACAATTGGATAAAAATTAGCAAACACTGAACAAAAGCCATTAAACATTGAAGGTTATGCATCGATAAAAAATATACACGCTCAATGGTCACGTAGCCGTGTTCACTTTCTATACAATGCAGAGCTCGTTGATATTCTACACGCAATGACACCACGAGGTCTTTCACACGGCACTTCGGTCTTTGACACACTTGTTTTTATTTTATACTAGCTGTTGCCCGCGACTTCGTCCGCGCGGACTTCGTTTACTCCGCACTGCTCCTCCCTCGTAGGTGATAATCGTAGAATAATCGTGATGATATTTAGCCTATATGTTGACCCGACCTGTTAGTAATATTCATGCAAAATTTGAGGTAAATCCATTTTTCAGTTTACCTGCGGCCCTACCATAAACTCTTATAGCAGGTCAATTTTAGCCGATAATTAAACTGTCCTGCTATTTCGTACCGTGAAAGCGTTATCTAACAGGCCAGTCAGTGACCACGTGACCTATGCCGGCGAGCGATCGTTTTACTATTCAAACCAACTTCTGCCCTGCGTTAGCGTACCATGAAGTGTTTTTGTCAGACCGAAATCGATATTTGAACTGCTAAAGTGTCATAATATTGCCGGTCACTTGCAGGTGGAAAAAAGTAACTTTTATTGGATTGCTTTGTCTTAAATGTACTGTAAACGTAGGTATTTTTTATTATTACTGCTATTCCTAGCCCTAGTCCTAATTGGAATTTATATTGCATATTTTTTGACATTAACTGTGTTTTAGAAAAATATTGATATTAGTATAAAATATAGTTCCTAATTCATTACTTCTATTTAAAGTTATTTATTTATTATTTAATATTTACTTGCTTTTAAAGTATTTTTTATTTATTTTTAATTTTAGATAAAAAATACTTTTTTCACTTCACGCCCAAAATTACTTCACGCCCGTATCCCCAAAGAGATAGGCAGAGGTACAACAAGTGTACCCACGATTAGCCAAAGCCTGTCGCCACCCGGGCACTTTTTCCAATCCCGGGCAACATTGCCTTTGTCAGAAAACTGAAAAACACATTTTGTTGAATTGTCCGACCCGGGACTTCATGTGATCAACTCCGACACCGGACCACTAGACCACAGAGGAGATACACATAAATTTAGATGTGTGATGAAAACTAACGTTTTGAGTGTGCACTTTTATTGAATCCCGTTACAATATCTTTATGAGTATTCAAAATATCTCACAAAACTTCCAATTGTTCATTGAATATATTGATATCATACGATCGTTTTGCTTCCGACATCAATCACGTTCATTAAATCAATGTGTAATTTTTAGCTTTAAAATAGTCACAAACTATTCCAAAACTCTAATCTCAAAAAATCCAGACGTACTCAAGAAATTTAAAAACCGCGCTCATAACATAAATGTCTTTATTAAACAGTTCAAGGTCATGTGTAATATTCCCAGAGTTGCGTTCTTTAATGGATGCCGCTTAACAAATATTACGTGGTTTACTTTATGTTCCATATATTTTACGTAGACTTTAAATAACTTAAAACTCAATCTCTTTTGCCAATTTGTATTCTTAAATTCAAGATTTCTAATTAAAATGCATTAATAATAATAACTTCATACTAAAATTTAAAAATCGGCAAGTTATGTGTTTCTCAACGTTAATTTGATTTGTCCTGCCAGAGATAATGTGACCGGCCAGAAGACACCGCATTGCAGGTCAACAAAAATTAGTTCATGGTACGATCGTAAAACCTGACAGGTTAATACTCATAGTTGAACTGCCTGGAACTTGACAAGTATTTTAAAAGTTCATGGTAGGCCCTCTGTTTGTCTGTAATCTGAATGTACGGACGTACATTCAGATTACAGACAAACAGACCAAAATTTTAAATATATTCTATACTTTCCATCGTTTGCACTTGGTGAAATTCCATTGTTATTAGACACTTTTACTATTCCACTTGTACATAAATTTCAATTTTACACAATTTTTTAATGTATTACTCGACCGGTTTCACTTTTTAAAGCATCTTTAGGATGTAATATGTATATTACATCCTGAAGATGATTTAAAAAGTGAAATCGGTCGAGTAATATATTAAAAAATTGTGTAAAAGTGAAATTTATGTACAAGTGGAATAGTAAAAGTGTCTAAAAAATATTCTAAAAATTATTTATATTTTTGGCTTCGATATCGATTATAGATTCTTTTAAAAAATATTCAATGTACAGTTTTGACTTTCCTATGATTTTAGGACCCATTCCACTTGAATCTACAGATATGTATAGATACCTACACAATCAATATGCAATGTTGTCTGTTTTGTATTTTAATTCGTTTGTTTTTTTACTAAAAAAAGAATAAATTTATTTAAGACAAACATTATATAAGACAAACAAAAAACCTGTTGTGGCTGTGTAATATAATATAACTAGCAATAACTAGCTGTTACCCGCGGCTTCGCTTGAGCATATTTACTTTAGGAATTATGTAATATTTCTTTATTATAAGCTAGTTCCCTTATTATAACCCCTTTGGGATCGAATTTTGAAAAATCCTTCCTTAGTCGATGCCTGCATTATAAGAGAAATACATGTGTGAAATTTTAAGTTTCTAGCCCTAAGGGTTTGGCCTGAGCGTTGATACATCAGACAGTCACTTTTGTCTTTTATATATATACTATTTTAGCGACCCTGACTACGCAATCAATGGGACTCGGGTTCGATCCCCGACGGGGACAAGCATTTGTGTGATTAGCATAAATATTTGTATTTCCGGGTTTGGGTGTTTATTATGTATGTAAAAATATTTATATATGTATTTATATGTATTAGTATCGTTGACTAACACCCATAACACAAGCAAATAATTTGCTTACTTTGGGGTTAGATCAGTAAGTGTAATTTGTCCCGTGAATATTTATTTATTATTATTTATTTATATATATATATATATATATATATATATATATATATATATATATATATATATATATATATATATATATATATATATATATATATATATATATATATATATATATATATATATATATATATATATATATATATTACGGGTGTTAGTCAACGATACTAATACACATAAATCATACAGAATGATGCCTAGAAACATGTGCTAAAAGCGTGTATTAACATAAAAAATTGCAAAGTTATAAACAATTAAAGATGAAAAAAATGGCATTTCGTTCTTACCAATATTTCATTAACTATTAATTTTTTAAAAAATCAAAAAAATATTCAGAAAGAAGAGGAAATTTCCAAAAAAAAACTCTGTGATCTCGCAACTCTATCTTCATTATTTACAACTTTTATTTAACACTGAAAATGCGGAGACCCCCGCACGACATTTTTAGGTTGCTCGCGCGGCCTCAAAATCGCGTACGACACATAAATTAATTTATTTAAGGTATTGAATATTCTTTTATAAATTTGAAAAAATTATGATGTATAAACTGTGAACACTACAAATAATTTATTTCTGTTGGAAATTTTACTTAAAGTTAATTTTTCAACAAGTTAAATGATTGTTAACTAATAACATTTTCTCGTACTTCCGTCTTAATTGTAAATGAAAAAAAATGTTTAAATAATTATCGTAAAAATTGTTCGCTTTGTAGAGCCTTTTTTATATACATACTTAACAATATCACGCCATAAAAGATAAAAACACAAACACAACAGAAACAGAAATATAAGCTTGTACAATTTACCTTAAAATTTAAATGTAATAAAAATTGAATGGCAAATTTTATAAAATGGTAACTTTTTTTTGTAAATTGTAAAAATTTGGATTGAGCATAAGTGATATTTCGTAAATTGTAAAAATAACTTTTTGATGTAAAATAATTCTAGCAAATTGTAGTACATATAATTGTAATACATGAAATAGAAAACAAGAAGCCCGCTGAGTTTCTTCCGCCGGATCTTCTCAGTGTGTGACCGCGTTCCGATCCGGTAGTAATTATAAAGAAATCGACCTAATTTAAAATGTTTGCACGCCATATTATGGTAGAATATGATGGTAATTTAATTTATTTTAATAACTTGTGACCCATATTCTTGCAAATAAATATTTTTTCATTTCATTTTTTCATTTTGTGAACTCGATCACTTACCTAAAAATAATTCAAAAAGAGTGAATGTTGACGGAGTGAACAAAAACTTATATATCGGGATTATATTATGTCACTTCCAAAATGTCAATTCCTAAGTACTTATTAAGGTAATGACCTTACCATTCGACAGCTTTATTGGTCGAGTGGTTAACGAATAGCGAACCTAACTACGAATCGATGGGGCTTTGGGTCGATTCCCAACAGGGACAAACATTTCTGTGATGAGCATAGATGTTTGTATTTCTGGCTCAAAGAGCCAGAAATACAAACATCTATGTATTATGTATGTAACAATATGTATATATGTTTATATTTCTATGCATTAGTATCGTTGACTAACACCCATAACACAAGAAAATAATTTGATACTTTGGGGCTAGATCAATTTGTATCTACAATTTGTCCAGCGATATTAATACTATTACCGGTCTACTTTTCTCAGCCGAAAAATCCGAATCCGAGACTCCATCTTGGCTTATTTAAGTCAAATAGGCTAACCATTAAACCACAAAACAGCCAAACGTTGGCTAATGCAGCGATCGAGATCACCATGTGGCTTATTAATCGGAAAATTAGTGATTCGTGGTAAACAAGAATGTCTCACTAAAATTTGTTCTGTCTACTTTAGTAGAGAAATGAAGAAGGTATTTGACAGGTTCACATTAATCGTCTATATGATATGTTAAAATGACCGAAAAGTTAAAATAGCTTGCTATCAATCTTCCTATAAATTTTCTCCTAGACTTTCCTATGACCATCAGCGAGCTAATCTGAAGACTACCTTACACTGTATTAAAAGATTTACACACACATTATATTAAAAGATTAACGCTGTTAAATTCGAACCTCTTTGATCAGTATATTTCAAATGATCAATGCACTCTATTCATACAATTATCTTAGATTTTTCTTTAACACACTTCCTATTGTGTTAAGGTTTTTTGAACCTCTTAATTTTATTAACGACAATAAGGCTATTATTAGCTACACGAATCATTGTTCTATTGTTACTGTTTGTGTTATAGTATTTTAGTTGAATGAGATTTTTCTCAAACCAGACTTTTATTCATTTACAAATGATCATTTTCAGTACATTGTACATTACTAAGATTTTATTAATTTACACATTAAAAAAAGTTACCCAAACTACCTTACATTTTTCTTGGTGTAAATCTACAACCAATTTCTAGAGTATTTAGTAGTGGAAAGTTTTGAAAATTCTGAAATATTTGAACTACTGGCAATATAATGAGTGTTATGATATAGAAAAGTTACTTTTACATTACATATACAAATATTTTTTTTATCATATTTTATTGTTAACTTTAGTGTTGTACAAAACACATTGACCTTATTATTCTAACTAAAGTATTTTATTTTTGCCTCTGACCTCAACCAGAAGACCAGGAGGCCCTTAAATGTTCAATCAAATGCCTACTCAGCTCAAATAATGAGGTAACGAGTTCAGTTCCAGAGTTCGGCAAAAGGAATTTTATTACCAACTATAATCGTATTATTATTGTTTATAACATTATGTTTAATATAAAAATACTGTGTATTTTATAAAGAGAAAAATATTTATAACATTTTCTGCAATCTGATCTCGAACTCGAATGCAAAATTTTAGGATATACAGCAACAGATCATGCTCACCATCTTTTGCACCTATTCAAATACTACTTCTCAATTTTTTTTGGTTTTAATTTCCATTATCTTTT
This sequence comes from Apodemia mormo, assembly GCA_036924255.1. NCBI lineage: Eukaryota > Metazoa > Arthropoda > Insecta > Lepidoptera > Riodinidae > Apodemia > Apodemia mormo. The sequence goes on from JAUPFN010000016.1 coordinate 6,814,749, forward strand.
CTTTTCAGGCAATGAAGCTACTTTGGTGTTTTATATGCGGATATGTAACATGGATTCCATTAATAAATGCAGCAATTGATGTCGAGAAAACTGTACAACAAGTTCAAACTATACTAAAGACAAATTCTTTATTGCCAAGGCTTTCAAGAGATGAAATAATACAACTACTCAATGATATAAGGGCCGAAGATTCAAAAAGTACTTCTGCGTCAAGAGAAAAGTCTAGCGAAATACTCACCACGCTAAACTCTAACTACGTCAATGAAAATGAAAATGAAATTAGTACCATAACTCAAGCCATAGAAGAAAAAAACAACTTTGTTGTAAATCAAACGGAGGCTGCATCCACAACCGTTCCATCTACAACTATTGAATCAACAACAAAGTATAGTGGACAAAAAATAACAGTTGTTCTTCCTTACACCCCACGTGATGGTTCTTCTTTACAAGAATTATACACGCGACCACCTCGTTTGGAAGTCGTACAAGAAAAAGTTACACCCAAACCTGAGAGAAATTTAATATCAAATGAAAATATTAATACTTTACTCAATAATGCTAAAATTGCTGAAAAACAAAAGCTTGATATTCCAGCAGAGTTACGAGAATTTTTAGATTCTCATGGTTTAAAAGGTAATTTTGCAGAAGATCATTTCTTGCTCCCTCTTGAAGGTTTTAAACCTTTACCACCAGCAAGAATTGTCGATGGAGAAATTCAATTACCTGAAAATATATTGCTTACTTACGATTTAATCTCTCCAGCAGATATAAAATCACTATCGAAGAAAGAACCTGAGCCAGCCTACTCAAATAATAATTTTCTCTATGAACCTTTACGTCCAGAACTTCCACTTGAATTAGATACATCGTCATCTGAACTCAAAGACACAGTTTTGCCATTAGACCTACCAACAAAACCCAGAAAAACTAAATCAATTTCTCAACTTAATTATGAGCCCATCGACTATGATTCTGTAAAAGTTATACCTTTAGGTCAAGGACCTAATCCTGTTGAAGATAACGTAAGCTTAGACACTGATCCAAGTAAGAGACAAACTAATGAAACTAGTTCAAGCGACGATACCACAACGGTTACTGTAGCTACCAGTACTGTTACTACAAGTACCGTGATCGCCGACGCTGAACCAAAGGATGTTGCATCTACAACTGTAGCATCAAACAGTGGAACAGTAGATTCAGTAGCATCAGATACAGATACTGGTGCATCTATTGCAGATCTTGAAGACTCATTTGGTGGTGCAGCACCTGTAGAACCAGGTGACTCTGTTCTTCCACCGCCCAAAAAGAATGGCTTTTATTGGATGGTAGATTGGAATAGCTTTTTGGAAGTAGGTGATGGAGATTCCAAAGTAAATATTCGATTTGAACCAAAATTAGGAGATCCACAAATGTTTTTACCGGTAAATGTTCCGTGAACTATTTAAACGATTAGACTTTTTGTAATGAGTTGGGATCTAGTCTCATAATTTTTAGTAAGTAACAACTAATGGGGATTAAACGATATTTTTGAAGTAATTTATAATATTAATGTAGTGTATAAGTTTGGATTAAAGTTTTTTAATTTATTATATTTGTGTTTAGTAATCAGATTTCTTAGAGCTGAGTGAAAATATTACTATTACAATTTTATTGATCAATATGCGTTTTTCATGCTGATGTGGAATTATCATAAGAAATGTCATCTGCATTTTGTAATAGGCGACTTAAGGCGTAACTAAGGCATGCTAATATTGAGTAGCAATTAAATGTTTGGATTACTTACCTTTTATTGCCGTTGCCTTACCTATACAGGTTGTTAGTGTAAACACTGTTATCCTTGAAACAAATGATTTGGTTTCACTTATAGAACGTAAATTCTATGAAAAAAAACTTTTTTAAAGTAAAGGTATATTAAATAAGTAAGGTAATTAAAACGAACGGCCAGTGCGGTAGGTCAGCGCCCTTTGCGCATAATATCCATGAATTTACGGAAGGTGACGGACAGAAACTTTTTTATATTTTGAAAGAAAATAACATTTTTTTATTTTTAAATTGAATTAAATATTTATAATTAAGTCAACTACTTATGGTTTTAGTGACAATGTGTTTATCCCTTTGACAAGAGAAAGATATCCTTTATCTGAGGATTATCCTTACAGCCTGTATAATATGACGTTAAAACTAGTTGTTGTCGTGCTTTGATTTAAAGGCTTATTTGGCGTAAGCAGTTGGGCTGATTTATTATGTGATCAAATCTCTTAAATTAAATAAACTAAAAACTAGGACTCTCTTGTAATGAGCGCAATATGTAAATACAGACTACTTATATCGTTAGTTGTATTAATAGAATGTTATCAATTTAAACTCTATCTTGACCTAGAAAAAGTCACCAAATCCGTAAACATTTTTAATGAGATAAAAAGAGTAGAAACCTATTGAATATATTTTTCTCTGAACCAAGGACAGGAAAATTTCATTAAAATGTTTTTATCGAAAATTATAACTATGTTACTTATCTAATTTTCTCCAAATCCATTCAGCCGTTTTTAGGGTTCCGAAGTAAACTAGGAACCCTTATAGTTTCGGTATGTCCGTCCGTCCGTCCGTCCAGTCTAGCTCGTAAATCCTTAGTACTAGAAGTCTGAAATTTGGCACAAGTATACATATCAGTCACGGCAACAAAGCAGTAAAGTCTTGAAAAATATTTTTAAGGTGCATGGGAAATTTAATTTTTTCCTCCTTTATCCCATACTGTGGGGTATCGTTAGATAGGTTTTAAAAAATATTATAGGTTTGCGAAAACAATTTTCCAATTAAGGGTTTCGTTTGTGAAACATAAAGATTTAAAGTGCTAATTTTTGTTAGAGTCAAGTATTTTCCCCCCTCCCCTCTACCAGCTAAACGATTAGTTCTGGAGATGTGAAAAAATCATGATAATAGTAAATACAATGAATTTAAAAGAATAACTATCACGGCTAAGTAGGCTTTACAAGTTTATGAGTAATAGTCGAGCAACTTATGAAATGTACTTGGAGAAGTTTTAATTGGTGAACCTGTGGTGCTTACATATGCGTCACTGACGTTAAGTTGGTTGAATTTTTAAAGTATAAAACAATAAAATCTTATTCCGCATTATCGTGATGAGCAACTTCGGAACGCTACATTGCGCCTGGCCCGACACGCACTTTAAAAATTTTATTAAATGACCAGGTAACAAACATCCACGCAAACTATTAGATGTATTATTATTTATCTTTATTGAACTGCAAGCAAAATGTACCATGTACAAATGGCGAACTTAATACTAAAAGCAATCTCTACCAGCCAACTAGTGAGCTAACGTCTGGTTATCAATCACAAAAATCGGTTTGTATGATACTTTTTCCCTGTGTTAGTTCAGGCACCTTTGAAGAATATATCAACTATCATCTGCCAGGCAGCTTATAAGAGGCAAACAATTGGCCTTACTTGTTACTACCATCGTAACTACTAGGTGGTAGAGTTCTGGAACGTCTCGCCTTAGTATACCAATAGGTTAGTACCATAACCTTACCTATTTCGATCATAATAGCGTCAATAATTGTCATTGTCGTATTCTGGTTTGGAGAGTAGGGTAGCCGGTAAACTTAGGTAAATAGCATTCACACATCGCCACACGTACAGGAACGCACCTTTAAAATATTTGGTGTCTATAGGCGATATTTTCTCCTCCTATCACGAGAGCCATTTATTTATTTATTGCTGTTTGCGCGGGAACAAAATACAGTCCACTTGCTACACCCCTACTTCCCTGGATTTTGGTATTCCTGCCTCCGCATCCGGCGGGATTAGTAATCCCTAAGTATCTTCATGCCCATATCCACGATTAGTTGAAGATACTTAGTCCCATAATATGACAGGTTGCACTTATCGCCAACCGGGCATTTATGCAATCTCGAGCGAAGTTATTTTTATCAGAAAACTGAAAAAAACACATTTTGAATTGTCTAACCCGGGAATCAAACCCGAGACCTTCAATAGCAGCACCAGACTACTAGACCACAGATGTGTCACGTTATTCTATTACAATAAAAAGCAATCAATTCTTTCATCATATCACGGGATGAATATTTTTTGTGGTTCTATACTACGTTGATATTTAAATTGCATGGTACCATTTAAAGGGTGAAACTTTAAAGTGAAATGTTATCAAACCAGTCATGGCTGTTAGTCTAAAACGAGAATGAAAGTGAAGGTGTAGACCTTATACAATACGGTTTTATACGAGCAATCATCCAATTATTGTAAATTAAAATTATAATAACAATTCACGTGGGGATCTGGAACCGTAGCAAAGAACTGTCCAACCTTAGAATAATTACACTATAAAAACCAAGTCCGCGCGCAAATGACTCCAAAATATGAAGTGTGAATCCCACGAGAACAAATCATTTTCCAGAATAAAAAGTAGCTTATGAGCTATTCCAGGTCATCATCTATCTGAATGCCAAATTTCATCTAAATCCGTTCAGAAGTTTTTGCATGATTGAGTAACAAACATTCATCCATCCAAACGTCTAAACTTTCGCATTTATAGTATTAATATACATTAAAGTTACAAGTTCGTAATAATACAACAGCTTTACATTATTATTGTGTTTCGTTTGAATAAAAAAAATTGTAAAAAATAAGCGTTATTTTCTTTTATTCGTTTCATTTGTATAAACATTTTTAGTGCTTCATTTTTGACAGAGCGCTTGTATGAGACTGTCTTTCTGTAGTGTAATTATAAAAATAAGCGTTATTTTCTTTTATTCGTTTCATTTGTATAAACATTTTTAGTGCTTCATTTTTGACAGAGCGCTTGTATGAGACTGTCTTTCTGTAGTGTAATTATTAGTGCATAGACAGATAAACTGTCTATGCTCCAGATAGTTTGTGAAAGTAAACGAATAGTATCTATTAGGTGTTAGAGCTTTGAAATGTCTCGCACGGATTCGGTATTATCGCTTGACATATTCTAATCAAAACATTAATACGGCCTGACCACAGCTACCTGCGGCGCAAATTGCCACGTGACTTGCGGTGCGGCGAACGATGAGCGATGAAAACAAATGTAGGAAAGTTTATGAAATATGCCACACTGCCCCCATTAATTAAAAAGACGCATCTTACAAAAGGTTAAAAACCGAGAAAAACGCATTTAAATGAATGGAACGGGAAATCGTTTGCTGTCTGAGTATATTAAGATCATAAAAAAATTCAAGTTATAAATTATGGCCATGCTAATTATCTTTGATACTAATTAATAATATCAATAAGATTTGTAAATTATTTCATGTAAGTAAAAAAAAATTGTAACAAATATTGCATCCTAAATTGAATAGACGCATATAGCCACATGCACTCTTTAAACCTCAAATGCTTTTTTGTACTTTTATTGTAACTATTCGTTAATTTATTTTTAAATGTATTTACAAAAACTACACCAGTTTTACATGTGCCAGTTTTTTTAAGTATTCAAAACAAAGTGTATTATCCTTGGTTAATAGAAAGGGCGCTAATGGCAGACGTATACCTATTTGTTTTTGTTAGTGAAAGATTGGTCTCCAATTAGAGCATAACCTATGCCAATCTCTCACAATTAAAGAATGCCAAACATAGAATTCCATAAAATATAAATCGATTCGCATAAGTAAATTTTGAGAAATCTTAAAAATCCCCATCAAAAAATCTCCAACGCATTTTTTTATAATTCCAGTTATACAATTAAACTTATGTACTGAATAATTCCAAATTGCTATATAGATTGTATACGTATTGCATATGTATATTAACTGGAACGAATTGAAACAATATTTACATAAACAATAATTAATTCCCATACTTCGATTTAACACGCCATCATCACTACAAACTTATTCGTATCTGAAACTTGCTCCCACATAAATTTTGAAGACTTAGTATTAACAACAGCTGTTCCGACGAAGTATGTAACTCGCTACACGCTACTTCGGAACATAGTTGCGTATCTTCAACGTCTTCATATTTTGTGTTGCCTGGTAATATTAAATATTAATTAGGTCTCTACTAGCGCCTGGTTGTTTGAACTCCATTAAAATTAAACTTATAAAGATGTTGCAACAAGTTTACATGCTGCAGCTTGTTTTATTACTTTCTTACGACAATTATTGATGGTTAAAAAACCATGATAGAAAATCAATGCTTAAATAATTTTATTTGGCCGGACTTTTTAAAGTAACCCTGTATATTTTAAATCTATACATATAATAAAATTATAGGAAAGTCAATGTATGTCCGGGGTAAACTCAAAAAGTACTCCATGGATTTACTTCAAATTTTGCATGAATATTAGTAACAGGTCGGGTCAACATATTGGCTACATATTATCACGCTATCACCTACGGGGGAGGAGCTGTGCGGAGTAAATTAAGTCCGTGCGAATGAAGTCGCAGGCAACAGCTAGTCTACAATATTAATGATGGTTTGATCTGAGCCTCTTTCGAATAATAGATTATCTAATTTACTACCAGGCAGTTTGTAAAACGAGAAGAAATAGTAGTAGCACATCCCTAACTATGTTATGTGTACTAAAAGGTAGAGTTGAGGGACATTTTTGATACTACTGACTTAAATTTTTGTGCTGAAATGGCATCTGTGCTTATCACTGTTGTGTTCAGGCTTAGATGATAAAGATAATCTTACGTGTGTGGCATTTCTCTTAGACGCCCGAAAAGTACCGCATCATTGACATTGGTGTCTTGGCATCATTGACATAATTGGCGATTGTCTAAGTATTTCCATCAAGATTTTAATATCATTAAATAGCAAACAGGCAGATACCTCTTCTGATGGAAACAAACACCATCGCCTATACACACCAAAAAGGTTAATAGTGCGTTGCTATCCGTGTAACGGGATGGCAATGGCACATGCATAAGGCTATCCTACCCTCCAAACCGGAACATGAAAATGACAAACATTGACGCTATTTCAGCAGGAATAGGTGAGGCGCCGGTACCGAATACTCGGGAGAGACATTGTAGAGCTCTACCACCCAGTAGTCACGATGGTAGAGGCCATCTGCTTGTTTGTTATCTTAAGTATATCAAAAATCTTAAAATATTATAGCTTATTGCGATATCGAAGTTTATATATTATCGTGTCGAAGTACATCCATTTGATTTTACTCATGTCTATTACCCCGCAGCTTCATACCTATATCGGCCGACGGCGAATGTTTGCGCTAGCACGACGTTGTCACGAACGCGCGATAACTGCTACGTCATAAAAAGGTCACAGATCACCAAACCGCGGCCGGCAGGTTATATTTATGCGGCCTGCTGATGATATTTTTGCAGCCCACGACAAAGCAAAAAAGAATATTGCTGCATTCTTTAAAATCATTTCTTCTCAAATTCTTAATTCAAGAATATTTGTTCCTTATTTTTTTTTTTTTTTTTTTATAGTAGAGGGGGCAAACGAGCAGATGGTGCACCTGATGGTAAGTGATCACCGCCGCCCATGGACATCCGCAATACCGGGGGTATTGCAGCTGCGTTGTCGACCTTTTAAGAATGAATAAGCTCGTTTCTTGAAGGTCCCTAAGTCGTATCCATTCGGAAACACCCCCGAGGGTAATAGATTCCACAAAGGAGTAATGCGAGGCAAAAGGTGTCGACAAAAGCGCACGGTTGTGGATTTCCAGACATCGAGGTGGTGAGGATGGAACTTTAAATTTTGACGCGATGTCCGATGGTGGAATTTAGCGGCAGGCATTAGTCCGAACAACTCGTCGGAACACTCCCCATGATAAATACGGTAAAAGATGCAGAGCGAGCCTACATCTCTGCGTAATGCCAAAGAGTCAAGCCGATTAGAAATAGCCTGGTCGTTGACGATTCGAACCGCTCTACGTTGAATGCGATCAAGAGGAAGAAGCTGGTACTGAGGAGCTCCGGCCCAGAGGTGAGAACAGTACTCCATGTGAGGTCGAATTTGGGCCTTGTAAAGTTGGAGTCGATGGGCTGGCATGAAGTACTGCTTTGCTCTACTGAGTACACCAAGCTTTTTGGAGGTTAGTTTAGCCTTCCCTTCCAAATGACCGCGGAACTGAACGTTGTTCGATATGTCGACTCCCAGAATTCCAATACTGGCTGCGGCTGTCAGGAGAGTGTTTTCGAACCGAGGTGATACGACAAAGGGTGTTTTTTTTTTTTTTGCGGTGAACGCACAGAGCTGCGTCTTTTTGGGGTTAAATGTAATAAGGTTTTGACGACCCCATTCTGAGACATCAGTTAGTTGATTCTCGAGTTCAGACACAAGCTTGATCCGGCCCTCTTCGACGTGTTCCCGAGAAATACCGCTACGGCCGGAGTATGTAGCATCAACAGTACTGTCGTCTGCATAGCAATGTATGTTACTAATTCGCAACATATCATTGATATGCAGAAGAAACAGAGTCGGTGATAGCACGCAGCCTTGGGGAACACCAGCATTGACAGGTTTAAGATCGGAGCATGCACCGTCGACTACGACCTTAATGCTCCGATCAGCCAAAAAACTGGTGATCCACTTGCATAGTTTCTCGGGAAGCCCATAGGAAGGCAGCTTTGAGAGAAGCGCTTTATGCCATACCCGATCGAAGGCCTTCGCTATGTCTAAACTAACTGCCAATGCCTCCCCCTTGGACTCAACTGCCTCCGCCCAACGATGTGTCAAGTATACTAGAAGATCACCAGCTGAGCGGCCACGACGGAAGCCGGTACTGACGGTCACTAATCAGCTGGTGCTCTTCTAAATACCTCAGGAGCTGACAGTTTATAAGTGTCTCCATTACTTTAGAGAACAAGGAGGTTATGGCTATTGGCCGATAGTTTGATGGATTAGAGCGATCTCCTTTTTTAGGAATGGGATGCACTAAAGCTGTTTTCCATGAATTCGGTACCACGCCGAGTGAATAGGAGAGCCGGAATAGGTGCGTCAATACTGGCGCCAACTCTGGAGCACATACTTTAAGCACAACAGGAGGGATGCCATCAGGCCTACTCGACTTGTGGATGTCCAGAGAAAGAAGTGCTTTACGCACAGCTGACTGCCGAAACTGCGGTTCTGGCATGGAACTATCACACTGCGGGATGGTAGGCGGTGTGTTCCCTCGGTCATCCAGAGTGGAGTTGGCCGCAAAGAACGAGCCCAGAAGATCAGCTTTCTCCTTTGCGGTATGGGCCATAGAATCATCGTCTCTGTGCAAGGATGGAAATGAAGGCTGGGAGAAATTCCCTAAGACAGCCTTGGCGAGAGACCAGAACGCACGAGTGCCAGAAGGAAAGCGAACTAATTTCTCACCAATTCTTCCAATGTGTTCCGCTTTTGCCTTGGCGATAGCTCTTTTGAAGAATCTCGAGGATGAGTTGTACTCCTTTCGTAATGCGCTAGTTTTTACATCACGAGATGCCGACGCAGCAGCCCAAGCTCGGTAGCAATCCTGCTTTCGGCGTAAAGCCGCTTTGCAGTGGCGACCAAACCAAGGCTGAGACCTGCCACCGATGGGCACCGCCGAAAACGGAATGAAAAGTTCCATGCCCTGCAGCACCACATCAGCGACAGAGTCAGCGACAGCATTTGGATCATCCAGCGAGAAGCACAACCGCCCCCATGGGTAGGATGCAAAGAAAGACCGCATCCCGTCCCAATCTGCTGACCTATAGTGCCAAACGCGACGACAGCCTGCAAAGGGAGACCGTGATGGGCGCGTGACCGGCACTTTGCTCCGGATCAGGCAGTGGTCCGACGCGCCAAGTGGAGCGTCCACCGATACCTGATAACGATCCGGGTCAGAGGTCAGCAGGAGATCCAACAGTGAAGGCGTATGGCCATCCACATCGGGAACACGCGTAGGCGAGGTTACCAATTGTGTTAGACCATACGCCAAGGCAAAATCGTGAACAGACCTCCCCGCATGATCGGTGGTGCGAGAACAAAGCCATTCGGCGTGGTGGGCATTAAAATCGCCCAAGATCACGATCTCTGCGGAGGGGGTCTGCTCTAACACGGAATCCACAGCCGTTTGTAAGCGCTCAATGAGCCGGTCAATTTCAGTATTCCCGCTATGGGACCTGTATAGGCACGCGTAGCTGCGTGGATGGTCGTCGCAAGCTACGCGTAACCAGAGGATGGATAGGTCCTGACCTTCAAGTCTGCCGAGGCGCCGGTAACAAATATCTTCTCTGACGTATGCGCACACACCAGCCCGCGGTACAAAGGAATGTTCCAGTTTGTACCCCGGGTAGGAGAGGTAGGAAGTATCAGCCGGAGAAGATATCTGTGTCTCGGTCAAGAAGAGCAAAGCTGGCTTCGCCGTCTCGAGATGGTAGTGGACGGCGTTCGGGTTAGAATGAAGGCCCCTGATATTGCAGAAATCCACAGTAAGCGTGGTAGGGGGTGCCATGGTCTTCTTGCTCTGTTTGCCCCGGACAGAATTGTCTATGAGCGCAATTTTGCCCCCCCCAGAATACGCAGGGCAGCCTGAGCATCCATGATCTGGCTGGAATCCAGAGCACGGACGCTCAGGGGGGGATTCTCCACTGCTGGTGCAAGTGGTACCCCCCTGGGGTAGTTTTTTTTTAAATAGCGCATTCATAGTGTGCGGGGGGGGGGGGGGGTAGGCCTCCGGGACTCTCACAAACCAGACGAAACGCAGCAGCGGAGCTGCTACTTTACGTCGGTGTCAAGTGAGAGAGTGGTATCCCCCCGGGCGTGCCAGCCTATTCAGTTGCAAATGCAGTATGGCACTACCACTAATTTGGTTGACTGACTGCACCAGTGCTAGATAATTTTTGAACAATAAATTCTTTAATTTTATACTACTGTGTACTGTATTTTATTCGCCCAACAACTACGAACTTATGTTATTTTTTCTGCCATGGAACAAAATAAAATAGCATACGTCGATACACTAGGTCAATATAAAAATTCGACTTATAAATGAAATTACCTAAACATATGTATGCGGATCAATTATAATTTTTTATTGTTATTATTGTTTATCGTAATTATATTATAGTTTCTTTGTCGTGAGTCGCACAAATATCACCTGTGGACCGTAGTTTGATGCCTATTGCAGTGACACGTCAAGGCCCTTCCCGAAGCAGTTCGGGATAGCTCGAACACATCGCGATAGCACGAATTTTCGCCGTAGCCCTATATATGTAGCCGCACCATTAGCGACTATTTAACTAACAGGCCACTGCGCTTCTTAATTACTTCCTTGCAACTGTGGATTTGCTTATAAAAATATACAGGCACCATAATTAAATTATTGTAACTTGAGTTCACTTTTATTTTCGGAAAGCACTTAAGCAGGTGGTCCAAATGACCGTTACTGCTAAATTCAAAGATAAAAAGTTATCAGGTCCGATTAATTAAAAAGAACTGGAAATACCTTTTCTGTTCTGTCTTTTACGTTTTTCGTTTTTTTTTTTCATTAAACATTCCACTTCAATGTTCCACGCTGGTCCGGGCTACTTTTAAACAATATTCCATTTGCCTTTCTACCAGGCAATGTGTAAAAGGTAAACAATTGATCAAACACGTCCTTACCATTACTAGAACAAGATAAAATTCAAAAATTCAAAAAACCCTCGACACATCCTCAGACCGCTATTCTGCTACATATGCATAATTTAAAGAGCAAAACGTGAAAGAACCTGATATTCGAAAGGGGATCTGATGATCTTTGAAAGGGAAACCTGATGCTGTCAGATTAAGGTTACTGGATTAGCTTAGGATTAGCCTTTTCTGGGTTAGCTTAGGATTTCTCGTGGACTTCTTCCGCCCTATCATCTGACAACGGAAGCCATCCTGCGCCAAAGACTACCTCCTTCCTGCTTGATTATAAGACCTTGGAAATCATCTAGGATTTCCGATCCGGTAGTAGTTAAAAAAATGTTGACGCGACAAAGTACTTGCTAAAGGTTTTTTTTAATAAAGTACTTCTGATTTCTGATATTATAAGATCCCGAAAAAAAGGTTTTTTTTTTTAATAAAGTACTTCTGATTTCTGATATTATAAGATCCCGAAAATAAACAGAACAAAAGCTACCAAACCCGATAGGTTAATCTTGTTTACTTTAGAAGTTCCCAGGACTACCTTCAAATTGTATTATCAGATGTTAGAAAACGTCAAGCATCAAATTGTTTGAAAAACAATCCGAATTATCCGACATAATCTGAATAACCTGAAAGATCCATCTCGCAAAACAGGGCTTTCAATTAAAACAAACCGCAACCAAATCGGCTCAGCCGGCAGAGCGCTACGATACCACGGACAGACACACAGATACACAGATACACAGATACACACCTGAAACTTATAATATATAAAAAATACCAAATAGTAGAATTCTACAATGGCTCGCCAAGATTTGGTGCCACTTCACAATATATTCTTGCCGTAATGGCGTCAGGTCTTTTCATTGCTATTTTCAGATTTGGAGAATAAAGTAACAATTAAATGTATAATCCAACTGCCGCTCTACCAGGCAGATCATAAAAGGCTACCGATTGGCTATACGAGTTACCTACTATCATCGTGGCTCCTAGGTGGTAGAGTTCTCCATTGCATCGCCCTGATGCTATTCCTGCGGCAATAGCGTCAATGCTTGTTTTTTCTTATATCATAAGATAGCAAACAAGCATATGGGCCTCCTGATTGAAAGAATTAACTATCGCCTATAGACACCAAAGATGTTAATGGTGGGTTGCTATCTTATGGCGAGGTCTAATGCCACATGTATAAGTTTACCGGCTACCTCACCCTCCAAACCGGAACACGGCAGTGAGAAGCACTGACGCTATTGTGGCAAGAATGGTAAGGCGGTGGTACCAGACCCGAGGGAAACAATGCAGAACTCTACCACCTAGTAGCCACGATGGTAGTGACTCATATAGCCAACTGGTCGCTTTTGAGGACCTTCCTGGCAGAACGGCAGTTGGCCTATTCTTCAAAGGAGCCCGGGAACAATATGTGGAAAAACTTACTGTTACTGTTACCGTCGCGTTCCGGTTTGGAGGTAAAGTAGCCCGTAAACTTATACATGTGCTATTAGACCTCGCGACAAGATAGCACCATCGCACCATTAATACCTTTAATGTCTATAGGCGATGGTTGACTCTTTCCATCAGGAGACCCATTTGCTTGTTTGCTGTCTTATAATATAAAAAATGTGTAAACGGTTGACCCTACGGAAATTTAAAAAAAAAAAGATTTTTCAGTTCAAACATCTATTTTGTTAAAAATGGCTATATATTTGAAAACGATGATGGCATTCAACTCAATTTTTGAAATCTAAAATATTGCTTTAGCTAAATAATCGATAGATTGAAAAATTTCGATACTATGTCAAAAAACATTTTATTTTTAATTTTCCTATTTTGACATTTAATTTTCCTAAATTGACCTATTTTGATTAAATTAACGGTATTTGACGTAGATTTTAAAGGAGAAAATCTGATAAGATTTTTATGTCAATCGGTTAATCAGCTTGATAGTTATTTAAAAAAAATTAAGTAAGTTATCTAAAAACAACGTAATTTTAATAACTGAAAAGCTATAAGTTTTGAGAAATAGATTCAATTTTGACGTTTGAAACGGCATTTGACGTAGTTTCTTTAGTACTAAAATATCAATGAGCACCAAAATTCGAAGCTATGTCAAAAAACACTTTTTTCAAAATTTTTCGTCAGTGATTACACCCAAACGGATAAACCGATTTTGATGCAATTTATGTATTAAACGTAGTTTTTTGAGAAATAGAGCTGATTAGTTTTTGTACTCAATCGGTACAATAATCTGGAAGTTATATTAAAAAAATACCTTTTCGTCAAAATTTTTTTAGTGTTTTTAGTGTTTCGATCGGTCCAGCCGTTCAAAAGTTATGAGATGTTTACATAGTTTGTTATTATTACATTACATTAGTTATGAGATGTTACATACACACACACATACAGACATACTGACGTCATAGTGAAAATAGTCGGAAAAGATTCCTAGGACTACAAAACGTGGACATCTGGTGAAATCTCGATTTTCGAAAATCGGGGTAAAATCAGTAACTTCCTTATCTACATACGTAGTGGGAAGTAAAAAGTATGCATGTGGCATTGCATTTTCAACACACACATACATACATACAGACATACTGACGTCATCGTGAAGATAGTCGGAAAAGATTCCTAGGACCTCAAAACGTGGACATCTGGTGAAATCTCGATTTTCGAAAATCGGGGTAAAATCAGTAACTTCCTTATCTACATACGTAGTGGGAAGTAAAAAGTATGCATGTGGCATTGCATTTTCAATACACGTAGGAATTTCCATCACGAGTAGTGCTTTGAGGAAGCCATGTGTATTGTTAATATAAACTATTTTATGATAGCGCGTTATAGACTATAAACTATATTTTTCTAGTTTTACGTTGAATATACATAGCGCGCTATAATATAACGCTATGCTTTATATTAACCACCACAACTCTACTCTGAGGTAGATAGATCCAGAGGAGCGATCGCCTTAAGTATCTGGTGACAAGGAGCGCTAAAATGTAAAATGCAAAGGAAATAATTTCAAGCAAAAATAAAATTGATAGCACTATTTGATTTAAACCCAAACTTTCACCACGCTTTTCTGTAACTTAAATATTCTTACCCTATACCGAAAAGCGTAGCTATGTACGTATTCATATCACGGCATATAAAAGAATATACGACACGTGAAGCTGTCTACTATCGCCAAAGAGACTACTATATTGAAGTCGTTGACTATCTTACCGTTCAGCAACTATCATCACGTCGTTTGATATTATTTATTTATTTTCGATGGAATACCAGCAGCAAATATACAAAGATACAACAAGAACAAAAAATACAAATTATAAATACGACTCAAGGTATAAGTCTAGTGTACATGCCAATCACAGGTGAACACTTAGTTCATACAACAAAAATAGTGAAACAGTTTGATAAAGTCTATAGTCAAAAAGAATATACATTAAAACAAAAATAACTAGTAATTAAAAAAACAACAACAAACAACTAACAAGACAAACTTACTTCTAAAAAAAATTATAACCAACAAATAAAAGAAAACAACGTGTAAATTTTAGTAATAACCTTATCATACCTAAGGTTGAGTCAAATCCAAAATTTTTTGTCTAAATTTAACAAGGGAATCATTAAATATATCCAGATCTGGTGTTATTAAACTAATAAAATTAAATCCAGATAAAGCTCGAATATTAAACTGATATCAAACATGTTGCAATGTATTATTATAAAACCCGTTTTAAAAGCACGTAGCTGTACGACTGGGCTACGTTTTTGGTGACTTTTTGGTAGCGGAAAAAAATGTGTTATTTGTGGCCAAGAAAATAATTTACATGATGAGAAATCTTGACCGAATAGCGCCTGAGGCAATCTCGCACTACCCGGATTAAAGGCTTAGGTTGCCGTAAACCAAAAGGGTCAAACGCGTTTGATATTTTAAGATATATGAAAATATATTTATATTAATATAGCTTATTGCGAGTCCCAAGTTTACACAGGCTTTCCCGAAACTCCACGTCAAACGGGCAAGGGGCGATAATTCTAGTAAAAATAAGAAACAAAATCTAGATAATTGGTTCAGAAATAATATGAACGATCGCTCTCTGGTTGAAAATCGATGACCGCAACGTTGGTCGAGTGGTTAGCGACCCTGGCTACGCAATCGACAGGGATCGGGTTCAATTCCCGACGGGGCAATGTGTGATTGTGTGAACGGAGGCATTTGTGTGATGAGCATTATTATTTGTATTTCTTAGATTGTGTGTTTATTAAATATATTCCAGTAGCTATTTAAGTATTTCTATCTATTTATATTAGTATCGTTGACAACACCCATAACACAAGCAAATAATTTGCTTACTATTGTGTAATTTGTCCCATGAATATTTATTTATGTAAATGTCAAACGCTTATATGTTTATTATATCGTAAAAAATAGAAATATGCCACATTGTGCTATATAATCTGTATAACTACATATTTATATATGTAGGTATACAGATTATGTATGTATAATGTATATATTATGTATTATTTTTAGTATATATGACATGTGTAATTCTTTAAAGTCATGCTTCTGTTTTTTTTGTTTGATTTATCTTTACACAGTAAGTTTAAATTACTTTGTTACTGTTTAATATGCACCATCTCTTTTATTCTTTCTCTGTATAAGATAAAGTTGGCTAGGATAGAATAGGCGTTAAGTTTAACCTTTGTTCATAACTTTGTATATAAATTTAAATAAATAAAAAGCTAAGGCTTAACGAATACGTCTGGAGTGATTTTATTTTATAGGTACCTAAGTATTATAACTCTATTATTACTATTATACTATTATTACTATTAACATAATATAAAAATATAATAATAGTAACAGTGTAGCTTAAGGAAAGTTATTGTATATTTTTAGCCCGAATAAAAGGCTTTATTATTATTATTATTTATTACTAGCTGTTTCCAGTGACTTCGTCCGCGCGGACTTCGTTTACTCCGCACAGCTCCTCTCTCGTAGGTGATAGCGTGATAATATGTAACTTTTATTTTGACCCGACCTGTTAGTAATATTCATGCTAAATTTGAAGTAAATCCATTCTGTACTTTTTGAGTTGACCCCGGACATACATACAGACAAACAGACAAAAACTCTAAAAACTATATTTTTGATTTCAATATCGATTGTAGATCACGCTCCAAGTATTCTTTAAAAAAAAAAATTCAATGTACAGTTTTGACTTTCCTACGATTTTATTATAATATGTATATAGATAACTCTATATTTCCGAGTGTAAATGCAAGCGACATTGTCCATTGACATCCTAAGTAACTGCTTTGAAAGGCGTATTCTGTTTAATCTGTGAGATAAGTGGTTCAGAAATAATATAAATGATAATTCTCTGGTTGAAAATCGATCATAATTTTAGGACCCCATTTGAACATAGTCCCTCCGTATTGGTCCGGGATCTATTCCCCGGTGTTGGTCTGGGCTCCTTCGAAGAATAGACCATCTGCCGTTCTGCCAAGCAGTTTGTAAGAGGTGAACTATTAGCTATTCGAGTCACTACCATCGCGGCTACTAGGTGGTAGAGTTCTGCATTGGATCGTCCTGGTATACTAACTAACACTGCTACAATGAAAAAAATGTGACAAGCACTAACTAGAGCATGTAACTATCGTATTCCTGTTTTTTTGCTTTGTATCCTAAAGTATCTTCACGCCCATATCCCCGAAGGGGTAGGCAGAGGTACAACAAGTGCACCCACGATTAGCCGAAGATACTTAGTCCCACAAATGTGATAGGTGGCAAGCCTATCGCCAACCGGGCACTTTTCAATCCCGGGCAACTTTGTGTTTCTCAGAAAACTGAAAAAACACTTTTTTTTAATGTGCCCGACCCGGGAATCGAACCCGGGACCTCATGTGGTCAACGCCAACGCTGAGCCACTAGACCACAGAGGCGACAATGCTTTGTATCCTATGATATATAAAATCAGATAAAAGAAAAAAAATATAAAATGTAAAGTATTTATGAACATAGAAAAACAAAATACCAGAATAAATATGCATTTTATTTATTGACATATTATTATTACTATGGGCATCGGGTCTCATACTAAAATCACTAAAAAAGTGTCCCAATTACACATCACAAGAAAAGATATGGTCCAAGAGCTGGCGACGAATTTTGGGAAGGTTCTTTTAGCAGATTGGAATTGTGAAAATATATAATTTCGTCAAATGGCGATACCGGGCCTGCAAGTCTGGTAGAGCCTTTGCGGTTATTTCACTACTGCGCAGTATAAAACATTTGCAAAAAAAAATCCCAAAAAAGGTATTTTTAGCAATTTAATTTTTATTTCATCTTTCAATTAGGTTTTTTAAAATTCGAAAAAAAATATGCCAGATATTTTTGTCCATTTTAAAGTACTTCAAATACATTTAACGAAAGTTATCAATAAATTTATTTTATATTTATTTATTTATTTAACATTTTGTTATACACAACAAAATATATAATAAATAAATACCCCCGTGTTGGTCCGAGCTCCTTTGAACCATAGACCAAGTGCTGCTCTGCCAGGCAAGTCGTAAAAGGCGACTGATTGACTATGTGTTACTATCATCGTGACTACTAGGCGGTAGAGTTCGGTAATGTCTCGCCCGGGTATTTGGTATCACCGCTGTGACAAACTCTCCCGAAGACCCTCTAAACGCACATTTTAAATATAACAAAATTGTCTGTTATATTTCGTTTATAAAGGAGTCAACAGAGTTATAATAATATGATCTGGCCAAATGATTCATCTAGTGTTAAATTGAGGACTCATTTTGTGTTATATAGTTTACCCAATCATTCTTTTCAAAGGTACACTTCATCTCTTATGAACAACCATACTTTATCAGGGAATGTATACTATAGATTGATTTAAAGGACTAAAATTTAATAAATTGAATATATTTGGCTTAAGGGAGGGAGTAATATATTACATAAATACATAAATACATAATAAAGATATTTGAATTAAGAAAAGGAGTAATACATTACATAGATACATAAGTACATAATAAAGATATTTGACTTTAAGGAAGGGAATAATATATTAAATATATACATAAAATACATAATAAAATATATAGCTTAAGAAAGCAATATGATGATATTAATAATTACATTGTCTTCATCTAAAGGAAAGAAGTACGGCAGTATGGAATATATGGATAAAATTATTGTAATATTTAGGTTGGGAGTTGTAAAGCACTTTAGTGCCGCAATTTTATTATTGTGGGATATGTAAGAGGCGCCGCCACGCCTCACATGTGTGGATACCATGCCGGCTGAAGGCCTTCCTACCGTATCCCCCAGAAGTATATTGAAACTAAAAGGAACTAAAGTCCTTAATCTCAAAGAGAAAATCAATATATTATGAAGAACCAAGTTATTGGCAGATAGGCTTTACTATTGTGGGGTCACAAAGTGATAGCCATATAGTTTAATGTCCAAACATGTGAATACATTGTTTGGAAGTTGATGAGTATAGGCATGACCAAGGTGCGTCATTAATATTGAGCACAGCCAAAAGGCCAAATAATAAATATGTTTCTCAAGTATACAGTTAAGCATGGACTCGAAGTAAGTAAATGTTAATAAAAATATATACCGTTGCTACTTTAGTAACAAACAGTAACAAAATAATAAGTAATATTGGCATGACAAAGGTGCATCATTTGTATTGAGCACAGTCAAAAGGCCAAATAATAAATATGTTTCTCAAGTATACAATTAAGCATTGACTTGAAGTAAATAAATGTTGATAAAAATATATACTGTTGTTATTTTAGTAACAAACAGTAACAAAATAATAAATAAATATTGGCATGACAAAGGTGCATCATTTGTATTGAGCACAGTCAAAAGGCCAAACAATAAATATAATTCTCAAGTATACGATTAAGCATTGACTTGATCAAAGTAAAATAATTAAAATAATATATAAAGTACTCAAGTTTGCGATAGCATTGACTTGGAGTATATAAATGTTGATAAAGTATATACTGTTGTTATTTTAGTAACAGCCAGTAATAATAAATATTGGCATGACCAAGGTGCATCATTTGTATTGAGCACAGTCAAAAGCCAAATAATAAATATAATTCTCAAGTTTACAATTAAAGTTTGTGCAAGTTTGTTTTAACAATTACTTGACAAAACTAAGACAGATAATATGTTGTCTTCAATCACAATACCGAAACATTAATAATCGGTACGCGATAAATAAACATATATAAAAGTAATCATTGCTCGCAATGAACTTCAAATAATCCAAATCATAAAAATTTCATAAGTAAAATCAATTAAGATAATCCTTATGACGAAAGTCAAATGAACTCAGGTTAATGTATAAAAATACATTAAAACAAGCAATTTAATATATCCAGCTCTGTGATGTAGCTCATACCTGGTTGACGATTTGATTAATTATGTAAATAGTTCAACTTTGCTAGGCGATAGATAGTTGGTGTTTATCTGGGTTAACCCTCTGAATACACAGTTTGCGGTGGGGCTTATCCGAGGACCACGCACTGGTAACGAGGAGATAACCATAACGACAACATATTATCATGTGTGCCTTTATATAGATATACACAATGCATGCGACATGCATACAACCCTGATGCCTTCGCAAAGCCGACACTACCCTGTGACGAAGGTATGGTCCAATCAAAAAGCCAAATAATTAAAATAAATTATTACTGAACTAGAAATTAACCTTTGTTCTAAAGTTATTATAGTCAAATTTCCTCCTATAACCCTAATAATTTATAGTCACCACAAGCAATGAAATATTACTTATTAATTGAATTTGAAGTTATAGTTGAAATTTAGTAAGATCTTTGAACTCACTAATATTGTGATTGAATACTCAATACATCTTAGAATCCAAACAATTCGTCTTATACTCGTTTTCTAATGAAACTAAGTTATTTATGTCTTCTCCAGATTATTAGAGCTCTATTACTCTTATTTCAATTTCTCTTTAATCAAATTTCAGAATTTAATAAGGTCTGGACTTTTAGAAATCAACGCTTTTAGATCTATTGTTGCTTTAAGTGAACAGTATTATGAAACATCTATCCACCCGAATAATCATAAGTAAAGTTCATTTGTACAATCCTTATGATGTATAGATTCAATCATGGAATCCAGGTTAATATATGAATATATACAGATAAACAATTTAGACAAATAACTCTAGTTCTGTAAAATAGTTCATGTCTGAGATGATTAGATATGAAAATGGATCAACTTTGCTTGGCGGTATAGTTGGGTGTTTATCTGGGTTATCGCCCCAAATACCATGCTCGCGACAGAGGGGCATATGAACCGTGTGTCTGCACTGGTAAAGAGAAGATGACCATAATGACAACATTACTTGTATGTCTTTATATAGATACACCCAGCACAACTTGATGCCTTCGTAAAGTCGATATTCCCGTGAGATGAAGATGACATGATCTATTTACCAAGGTAAAAGGTAAAAATATCTAATCCAAAATTAGTAATTAACCTTAATTTCAGATTTATTTAGTAAACTTCCTATCTTACTAAAAGATCTGTTATGCACTGTCACTATAAACAATAATATTTCAATTATCCAAAAGAATTAATTTGATAAAGGAGTTTAATATTATAATTCCTATCCTCCTAAATCCCTATATAAATAATATAAAATAAGAATAAAATAAATAAATAATTAATTAAATTAAGTAAATAATTTATACAAAATATGGTTAAATAAACATAAACGTTTGGAATAAAGTTCATTCATTCCTCTCTTGCACTCTAACTCCCTGAAGCTTTATTAAAGTCATTTAAGATTTTCGCTCCAAATTTAATTCAACAATTCAGTTTATATTAATTATTCCTTTGTTAGACACGAAGAGAGTAATTTGTATTAGTTTGTGATTATCCCGTTTAATATTTGTACTCGGTTTTAAATTTGATTGTAAATAAAATAATGTTTTATGAAGATTTGATTTTAAGAGACTGGCCTATGCAATCAATTTACGTATTAGTTAATATTTAGTTTTATAATAGGATATAATAATTCGTATTAACATTTCATAATTTTAATAATTCATATTAAGGTAGGTTTTCGTGTGAATTTTGTGTAGATTTACGCCCCCACTTATTGGTTGTAATATATTATTCCTACAGTAACAGACCCTTTGCCTTCAATTCCTAAAAGTTCCTATTTCCTCCTAATCCAATTTGAAGCATTAATTCAAGTAATCATTTTAACTAGAAAAGTTTCTATAATAAATATTTCCTAAGCTTGATTCACCTAGTTTTAATTGAAAGTCAATGATAAACAAAGTATTCCTTAAATTCCTCAATATATTAAAGCATCAGTTCTCCCACCTAATATCTACACGCCCTATCCTATCACCCAATTGTTCCTTCATAAAAAAATTATAACCGCTCAAAATTATAACAATGCAGAAATAAAATCGTATTAGCCATACCTCCAACTCTGCAACAAACCTACAGTAACTCTGCATTCAGCTCCGACGACAGCTAAGAAGTCGCCCCCACGCGGCCTCGAAGACTCCAAAGGAATCAGCTCTCGATCCCTAAAGTTTAAATAACAAGCAGGATCAACTGTACTATGGAAATTATTCTAAGAACTTCCTTAGTCGGTTCTCATCTATAAAGATATGTGGTAACTATCACCAGTTAGTAGATTTTAAAAGATAAAACGCACGCAAAACTACGAAACGGATTTGAATGAAATTTTAAACACAGATAGTTGATGACTTGGATTAGTACATAGGCTATTTATTATCCCGGGAAAATCTAGTGATCCAGCGGGATTCGCTTCTATAATGTTGCGAATTGTACGTTGAAACTAGTTGATAATATTAATTCAGGTGCAGTAGTATTAGTAACTAATAACAATGGAATTCCTCCAAATGACGATGATGAAAGTATAGTATAAAGTAGTTAAAGCACTTAAATCTATTCCTAATTAATAAGCTATTTAACCAACATGCCTTTGAATTTGGTAATGCAAAGCCATTTCTTACTCCTATGAAAAATAAACAAACATAGCAATATCGGCCATTTGTAAGGTAAAGATGCAATAATGATAGTTCAAATGCATATGGTAAAAGTATAGTATAAACAATTAAAGCACATAAATCTATTCCTTGTTAGTTAATAAGCTATTTAGCCAACATGCTTTTGGCATTTGATAATGCAAAGTCATTACTTATTCCTGTGAAAAATAAACATAGCAATATTAGCCAATTGTGAGGTATAGGTATAATAACAATAGTGTCTAAAGGCAATGGGTTTCCTTTAAATACCGATGATGAAAATCTATATACATATAATTAAATCCATAAATCCATTTCCTAATTAATTAATAAACTGTTATCCGTCAAGCACTGAAATTTGATAAAGTAAAGCCATTACTTAGTCTAGTATAGTTATACAAACATAATAATCTTAGTCACTTGTACGACTCTGCTGAAATAAAATCAAAAAGATTTATTTATCACACACACTAATTTAATTTAAATTGGAAAACTACATCACCTGTGTTGTTTAGAATTCCGACTTATCCTGCGTCCTGATGAGCAACCCTGCTGCAAGACTGTGAGGCAGCAATAGCTCCACAACCATTGCTCACATTTTCATGGAAAGAAAAGAACAGAAATTAAGGTTTTATTTTCCTAAAATCAAAATAGACTTCCCTAATAATAATATCACACAATTTCTATAAAGCAAACAAGTCCACGTTTCTCCCATGTTATTAAATATCTTTTCAACAGCTATTCCTTAAAATAAATAATTTCCTTTCTTCATACAAAAAACATTCTTCACTCAGTCAAGGATCGATCCACCTTTACACAACATATTGCACAATTTCATTCTTGTAAACCTAATCACATATTTATCGGTAATATGTTTATTAAAGTTGTATAGACCGCATTCAAAGATTTACCTTCTAATAAAACTACATTCTACCAATACTGCTAGATTTAAATAAACCCAACGAATACCAAATCAAATACGAAGTTGCATAAGTACATACGTAATCCCTGAATAAATCTCTATTCTACATACTCACGGTTTTTGATCAATACAATTTTTTACCAATCCCTTTTTTCACATTAAGAATATTTCCAATATTATTTACACTCCGGAATATCACTGAGATATTCTCAGCTTAATCCTTGTTTTAATAAATTTTGTATCAAGCAAAGAATATTTCTTCTAACGTCAAAACTTTCAAATTTCCCACAGATTTTCATAATTATTGTATCAAACGAAGAATATCTTCGTCAAATCAAGAACTTTCAAACTCTCACTAGAACTTTCTTCTTCTTAATCTCTAAAATGAAAATTTCAACATTCATTTTCTCACTCGCGAAACAAAATCCCTTTCCTCATCCGAGAAGCAAAAATCCCTTTTTCTCATCTTCAGGTCTATTTATAACCTCTGTTTTTCTTTTTTCATTTTCTCTCTTTAAATTTTTCAAATTTATTTTCCCTTATTTTTTGAAATCCTATCATTCTTTTTTTTTTTCGTTCCCCTTTCCTAAGGTTTTATATGTTTATATGTTAGGTCTTATATATTAATGAGAATTAGTTTTTTTTTATTTATTTTTATCTTTGATTCCATTGATATTATTTATTAAACATAATTCAGACATATTTTTAACAAAAAAAAAAAAATAGTATAGATTCTTATTATTTTCTTTTATTACACTAAACCTCTTAAGGGATAGATGAAGTCTGTTACACCGCCTTACCTAATCCTGCCGCAATAGCGTCAATGCTTGCAAAACCGACAAAAATGTCTGTCATATTTTTTTCGAATTCTAAAAAAACCTCATTAAAAGATGAATTAAAAATCAAGTTGCTAAAAATACCTTTTTTGGATTTTTTTTTGCAAATATTGTATACTACGCAGTAGTGAAATAACCGCAAACGCTCTACCAGACTCGCGGAACCGGTGTCGCCATTTGACGAAATTATATAGTTTCGCAATTCCAATCTGCTAAAAGGACCTTCCCAAAATTCGTCGCCTGCTCCCAATCTAATATGTTTACAAGGCAATTTAAATACTAAATCATTATATTAAAGTTTAATTTCGACGAACGCGGAATTGTAGCTCTTTTTGCGTTTTGTACCTCGTTTGCCTCGGACATTTTTTAGCGTGGTCTCGACGTCCATGCTGCTAATATGTCAATGGTTTTATTGATTATAATAAAACAACACCGAATTACACAGCCATTTGCAACCGAAAACTGCGCACTGTAATTCTAAAGCTAATAAAAAATTACGATGATGAGTTGTTTGGTAATGACCACTGGTATGATGATAACGATCATACCAGTTCCGTACATACAGATATCCGGACAGACTCGAATATTTTTTACACTAATTCAATCAGTTTTTCACACTAAACAAAATATCAGTTTTTTTACACTAAATACAATAAATATCTTAAGATATCTTAAGAAGAGAGAAAAATCTTACCTCCTTTCTTTAAAATTCGTTAAAGCGAGTGTTTTTTTATATACGTGAATTCGTATTATGTCAAAAGTGCAACGTAACCAAAATAAAGACATTTTTACTTCAGACAGTTGCTTGATTATGTTTAATTTGATATAGAGAGAGTAAAGCACTAATGTCATGCTATGCGTTGAAGCACACCTCACACCTCATAAACATATTTCTTATGAATTATTTAGTGCTGTAATAATTTAAAAGAAAGAAAAAAAGAACACGAATAAAAATGGAAATAGAGGATGAATACTATAAAAACCATAATAAAAACTTTGCTACTTTAAAAGATAACAACAAATTGAAAAGGACTGGTATATGCAATGTTATATCACTAACAACTAGACATAATTGGATAGGTCCTCATACAAATATGATATCAAGTCAAAAGGAACGTACACGAAACCAACAAGCAGCATCTTTTCATCAAACTTTAACTATTCAAGACCCAGTTAAAACTTACGAGTCATTCTGAAATTGGATACAAAATCTCTTTCGAATGTAAATTTATAAAATATTTCAATTTTTATTTGATATCGGTATGAAAGGAACCCATTCATCCGACCAAACTGTTGGCATTCAAATCGCGCTACATCACTCAAGAGTTACGCAAGTTCCACTGATCTACATTTACTAGATAGCTAAACTAAAAACTTAAAAGTTAAAACAAAAACAAAAATTGTCATCGCCCCTTACTGTCCTACTAATAGCTTCTACTTGGGGATACTTGCTAGCCTTTATGAATGAAAGGCTAGTAAGTTTCCCCAGGTTAACGACACCATAATATAGTAAAAAATTAATATTACATTACAAAACGTTTCTTTTAAAAAGCAAAGGAGAAATGTTGAACGTGAAATAATTTCTCACCATTGTGCATTGGCACATTATAAACTATTACTGCACTTCCTAAAGCTAGGCCAACCGCTCTGTCGGTCAAGTGGTATGTGACTCTGACTAAGCAGTCGATGAGGCACGAATTTTATTCTCGACAGAGACAAGCATTTATGTTATAAGAATTAATGTTTAAATTCGAGTATCTATGTTTGGTTTATTACTAAATATATTTTAGTTTCATATGTGACCCATAACACAAGCAAATATAATATTATTTGGTATTAGGTTAATTCGTATATTTTATATTGCGATGTATATATAGATAATATTTTCTTTATAGACGAGAAAACATTCAGACAAGTTTCATATAATTGACGATATAATCCGCACGTACACAAATAATAGGCAATAATTTATTGACTTGTTAACTTACGCTCTAAGCTAGAGCACGACATTGACTAGCATTTACCACATGGAGAAAAATTTGCTATAGTATTACTGAGCTTGAGAGAGCTATTGCTGTTTTTTTCACGTAAAATATTAGAAAACTGAGTATCGCTTACCCTCCTTAACTATCCATTTGGTATAAAGATTAGTGACTCTCGTATTCAAAATCACAAGCACTTATTGAAACAACCAATCGATGTATTCAATATCGTCCAATCAAGTCTCTATTTCACGCTTCAAAAGCTTTCTATAACACATGTCGGCAAAGCCACGGAGCAACCGCTAAATTAAATGTATTTGTCTAATAAAAATTTGTCTAATAAAAATGTATTTTATTTTGAATACTTTGAGCAAAAAGATCATTTACTATTGTGTTAAGCAGCTCCAAAGAGGGAAGTTCAGATTAATGTGTCGCTACTATTGTAAGTCTGGTTCGTTGTCGGTGTTCCCGGGTTCGATTCCTGGTTCTAGCATTACAAAAATGTGTTTTTTTAGTTTTATGATAAAAACAATGTGGCCTGGGATTGGACAAGTGCCCGGTAGGCGATAGGCTTACCACCTATCACATTATGGGACAGAGTATTTTCGGCAAATCGTGGGTGCACTTGTTGTACCTCTACCTTCATCGTCTGGAATAAGAGCGTGAAGGGAATATGTCTAAGGAATAAAAAAATATATAAAATTTTATACCCTATTTCATCCCCATTGAATCGAGTTGAATTTTCCTTTTTTTTCCCCATTGAATCGAGTTGAAAAATCCTTCCTTAGTGGATGCCAACGTCACAGGAAGAATACGTTTGCGACATTTCAAGTTTCTAGCCCTAAGGATTTGGACTGTAAGTTTGTATATAACTTTCATCCCCTATTTTACCCACTAAAATGTTATTTTGGACATCGTGGAAACACATAACTCATTATTTTTGTCGTACTCAACGCATACGAAATTTTATGCAAGTATATCCAAGGAATATAAAGTACCCTATTATTTTTTTATGTTCTTAGGCGTTGAATTTTGATAATCGCTGAAATACATAACTCATTATTATTGCTGTACTCAATTCATAATATGAAATTTCATGCAAATATGTCCAAGGAATAAAAAATTTTATACAATTTTTTTTTTCTCTATTTCACCCCTTTGGAGTTTGAATTTTGAAAAATCATTCCTTAGTAGATGCTTTCGTCACAACAGGGATACGTGTGTAAAACTTCAAGTTTGTAGCCCCAGGGGTTTGGCCTATACGTTTATATAAAACTTTCATGCCCTATTTTTTCCTTAAGTGGTGGAATTTTGAAAAACGCTGAAATACATAACTCATTATTTTTGTCATACTCAATTTATACGAAATTTCATGCAAATATGTCTAAGGAATAAAACGTTTAAGGCTTTTTTCCCCTATTTCACTCCTTTGAGGGTTGAATTTTTAATGATGCTTTCTTAGTGGATTTTTACGTCATAAGACAAATACGTGTGCAAAATTTCATGTGCAAAATAACACTAACGCTTTGGCAATAGTTTGCTCGGTTATATAAAACATTCACCCCCTATTTTACCCTCTTAACGGTCGATTTTTAAAAAACGCTTAAACACGTAATTCATTATTTCTATTTTCTATTTACTCAATTCATACGAAATTTCACGCGAATATGCCCAGGAAATAAAAAGTTTCATACAAAATTTTATCCCCTATTTCACCTCCTTCTGGATTGAATTTTGAAAAATCCTTCCTTAGTGGATGCCTACATCATAAGGAAATACGTGTGCGAAATTTCAAACTTCTAGTCCCAAGGGTTTGGCCTGTGTGTTGATACCTCAGTCAGTCACGTTTGCCTTTTATAAATATAGATAATATTTTGCTAACATTAATACTCTTATGAATATATTTTTCTGACCTTTCTTCATTTAGCAATGGACTAAAATATATAAATCAATTTGTGTAGGTGACGACGTATTGTATACCTAATAGACTATTTTTAATAGCTATTAAAAGAAATTAGCTTTCTATCCTATCTGTGAAAATAGTTACCGAATACTGTCTATATAACTATTCAATCTAATCTAATAATATCTAGATTAGCTTTCTATCATATTACATAATTATATAATTAGCCATTTACCGCTATATAGAACGCATAAGACACCATCGCAAGAGACAATTGGAATAAAATGTTGCTAATATCAATCAGGAAAAACAATGTATCTACCTTCTATTGGTAAAAGTATATTAAAAATAAAAATAAAAAAAGTATAGTAAATTATTTCCTACAAACTCAACTACTCAAAATATGAAACTTGTAATTATAAAATTAACTTTGTAATATGGAATCATCCTTGTATATTTATAACAAGAACATAAATTAGAGAAAAAAAGACCAGCCCGCTGAGTTTCTTCCGCCGGATCTTCTCAGTGTGTGGCCGCGTTCCGATCCGGTAGTAATTCTGAAAAATCGATACAATTTATAGTTTTAAATGTAATATTATATAATGATATTTTTTTTAAATATTTGCACACCATATATTGGTAGAATATGTCGGTAACTTAATTTATTTTTAACAACTTGTAACACCCATATTCTTGCAAATAAATATTTTCTTTCTTTCTTTCTTCTTTAAAACAAAAGCACAAACCTCTTTATAATATAAATAGAGATTAATATAACGACCAGCTGTCGTATTGTCGCAGTATAAAGCCCAATGGATGCCTTTTTATCAAAGTAACAAACAATTTCAATAACACCACGCACCTGTTACTCGCGGTAAGTAGTTCCGGCCGTTATTACGCATTCCATTCCGTAAACGTTACAATGAAATAAGTTATAATTAAAATTCACGATAATCGCAAACATATATTATGTTTTCATAAATATTTTTTACATTCTACATCGAAATATGAGACTGAAAAATATTGACACTTTTGCTGAATAAGTTTAGCGGAGGTAACCGGGCGAAATGTTACGGTACTCCACCACCTATGAGTATTGACAAGTTTGACCAATATATTTCCTATCTTATGCTAGGCAATAAAAACATCACATACTTATAAAATGTTCACTAAAATACTACCAACATATAATTGCTAATTATTAAAAAACGAATACATAATTTTATTCCCGATTGCATTATATAGAATAGTTGATACATGGACCAAAGAACAAATAATTTATAGCTTAGATATAACTTCATAACTTATACCAAACTGATATAATTTTAGATCATTAAAGAAATCTCTTAAAGAGATAAGCACGCCTTTGTACATGTATTTTCTTTTTAAATAAGTATTGTTTTGTATTTCTATGTGTACAAAAGAATAAATAAATAAATAGGTAACTAAAATATGTGATATATTTGAGTGTTAAACAAACCAAAGATGACATACTTATAAAGTTACTATTAAAATATACTATTTGTTCATCCTTTTGAAACTACTACACTTTATTATAATATTTGCAAGTTCATATCTAATTAAAGGTAAAATAATTTATAACTTAGATATAACTTCACAACAATGCGATTACAAACTTATATAATTTTATCTATTTAAAAAAATATATGAAACTCTGTTAAGCTTACAAGTAATGCGATATCGGTATGTCATGCGTTAATTTAAAGTTTTAGCTCATGATTTAACAAAATATGAACCACAGCAGTGTTTGAAAAATTTCACCCACAGTTTAGTTAGTTAGCTAATTTGATATAGATATACTACACTATACAAAATCACAGACTTATAAAATTTCAACTTAAATGCATACTTATTATTTTATAATTTATCTAAAATTAAAAAAAAAATCTCAACAATTTTATATTTGAAAAGCCGATATCTGATAAAATATCAAATAATTTATAGCTTAGATATAACTTCTCAACTAATTCCAAACTTAGATAATTTTAGCTCATGAAGGGTGGTGTTAGAAGGAAAATGTTAATGACTCGCAGTCTAGTTAGTAAGCTAATCAGATGCCACGTCTCAAGAGGGAGATTCATCGAAACTTTGGAGAGTTCATTGTGATCTAAGTTTCGCAATGTTAACAACAATGTGGGGAATCACAAACTGTACTTAGACCGCTGTTATGAGGCCTAAGAGATATTAAAAAGCTTTTTGATGAAATAATTTGTAATTCTGTCTGCGTAAATCTAACTTTTTGTTTTCATTGGTAGTTGAACAATACCGCCTCTGTGCTCTAGTGGTCCGGTATCGATGTAGACTACATGTAGACCTAGCTTCAATTTCCCTTTACGGCAATTCCAAAATGTGTTTTTTTTTAATTTTATAATAATACAACGTTGCCCGGGATTTGATAAGTTTAGTATAATAAGTGTAAGATAAGACATATTTTGAGACTTAGTATCTTCGGCTAATCCTGGGTGCACTAGTAATACTTCTGCCTACTTATTCAGGGATTCAGGCGTAAAGATACTTTTTAAAAAAATGAAACAAAGAGATTTAAGAATGTTAATTGTAAAAGAAGTAAAGCAACTACATAATATGTGTTTTAGCTCTATTCTTGTGCTAGGGAAAAATTAACAACTTTTCAAATAATTTTTATTTTATTTGTTTAAAAATCTTGCACAATGTACGGTGCCGATCTTTGGTACTTCGCTGAGAAAACATTTTTTATACCTCAAAATAGATGAGTAAATTTTTATTTTGTATTTTTGTTAAATTAATAATTGTTTTTCCCCGTGTTGGTTCCGGGCTCCTTTGAAGAATAGACCAACTGCCGTTCTGCCAGGCAGGTCGTAAAAGGCGACCGATTGGCTATGCAAGTCACTATCATCGTGACTACTAGGTGGTAGAGTTCTGCATTGTCTCACCCGAGTCTGGTACCACCGCCTTACCTATTCCTACTGCAATAGCGTCAGTGCTTGTCACTGTCGTGTTCCGGTTTGGAGGGTAAGGTAGCCGGTAAACTTATGCATGTGGCATTAGACCTCGCCACAAGATAGCAACGCACCATTAACATCTTTGGTGTCTATAGGCGATGGTTGACTCTTACCATCAGGAGACCCATCTGCTTGTTTGCTATCTTATGATAAAAGAAAAACTGCACTTACTATTTTTACAAGATTTCTTAATATTTCACATCGAAATTACATTACATTATTATAAGATAGCAAACAAACATGCCTTTCCTGGTGGAAAAAGAAACCATCGCCTATAGACACTAAAGATGTTAGTGATGGGTTGCTTTCCGTGTCCAGTCGATCGCCACTTACGACCCGCCTGGCAGGATGGCAGTTGGTCTATTTTTTATTAAAGCCTAGACCAACATGGGAGGAAATACTAATAATGTATACTTTAATACTCATAAAATGACTGGTGGCACGGTTAGTGTCCACGCCATAACGATTATCATCAAAAATCTTAGAGTACGTCCTGAAGTTCAAGGAAACTGAAATTTATTAGCCAAGCTAGTTAATTTAGTAAGGATTACCACGCAAGTCCTTAAATAAGAAGATCCAGTAAGTTTACGATTTCCGCAAATTTTAATTATAGTGTTCTGAAAATTGATAAGTATAGGAACTTCTTGTTATAAATAATAAAATACATATTTCAGAATATTTAGCGAATTGGACTCCTCAACCTTTAAATTTGCTAAAGGACAGAAGTTTGTATGATTTAACTTAATTTCATGCATGACTAAAAATTTACTTCAAAATACGTGTTTTATCTCTCTGAAAAGAAAAAAAACATTGCCATAAGCAACATACAAATAGAAGTGAAATCCTATTAAAAATATTTCTTGTACTGTCAAAAATTTATCAGATCTCATGTAGAGCCAAGCTTTTACTCTCCTATGCGTTCCAACCACCGACCACACAACCCATAGACCCCTAATAACAGGCGAATGGCTTCTGTCAACACATCTGACTTATAGTTCCGATGTAAATGTCCATGCACCAATACCCAATCAGTGTCAACCAATCAGATTCTCTGTACATCACTATCTTTCACTGTGGCCTTGAGTAAGCCAATCACGATGTTGCAGCTCAGCTCAGCTAGTTGCCAGAATGCATTCAATACGGAAAATCGAACATTAGGCGTCTATGGGCTGTGTGGTCGATGGTTCCAACTAAGAATAAGATCGCGCTTGTTATCAACATCATACCACAAATGTGAAATTAGTAAGTTCAGCAAAAAAATATTTTTACAAAAAATATTGCTGATATAAATATTCAATAAGAAGAACAAATAACGTTTTAACAATATTATTTCCATCAATAAAAAAATAGTAGTAGTGTTATTTACACCATTTATAAGTAAAAACCACGGGGCCAATTTTGTTGCGATTTTTGTGGATTTGGATTGTCTTTGTCCAGAATAGACTAAGAAGTATATGTATATATAAAAGTCGTGTTCGTTATTTTACACCTTATTTTAATACATGGTAAAATGATCTGATGGGAATTTTTTTTGCACACCTTACTTATCACATATGAAGTTTTCGCAAAATGCGGAGTAATATGTCATCCTGACAGTCCTATTCTCAGTCGGAACGCATAGTATACCCTCTAACTCTACAAACCCTAAACTCTCAAATTCTACGCCTTAGCTACAATTCAGACTGACCAGCTCACATTGGCTTAACTAGGCCGGCATTTTACAATACGATAAAGGAAATTGGAACGTGTAAACAGGAATTACATTGCGATACATTCATGCTTCACGACGGCTAGGCTGAACGGCTCTCGATAGTTCCTTACGGACTCGAAACGTAAATGTAGCGATAATATAAAATGTATTTCCAGAATACACGTTCCAATTTCCTTTACCGCACTGTAAAATGCCGTCCGAGACGGCCCGATGCGAGCCGGTGCGTCCTAATCATACCTTTGTCAAAGTATGTGGCCACGTTAAGGCCCGTTTATGGGAAATAAGTATAAGTCCCCTGTGTTGGTTCCGGGCTCCTTTGAAGAATAAGCCAACTGCCGTTCTGCCAGGCAGGTCGTAAAAGGCGACCGATTGACTATACCAGTAACTAACATCGTGGTTACTAGGTTCTGCATTATCTCGCCCGGATTTGGTACCACCGCTTTACCTATTCCTGCTAGCTGCTTGTCATTGTCGCGTTTCGATTTTGAGGGTAAGGTAACTGGTAAACTATGCCTATGGCATTAGACTTGGCCATAAGATAGCAACGCACGATTAACATCTTTGGTGTCTATAGGCGATGGTTGACACTTGATTCTTTGCATCAGGAGACCCATCTGCTTGTTTGCTATCTTATATTATTAAAAAAAGTCAACTTAAATAGTTATATAAAAAAGTCAACTTAAATAAGATAGCAAACAAGCAAATGGTTCTCCTGATGGAAAGAGAAACAATCGCTTATAGACAACAAAGATTTTAATGGTGCGTTGCTATCAGTGTAGCGGGACGGCAATTCTACATGCATAAATCTAGGGGCTATCTTATCCTCCAAACCAGACAGACAATGACAAACGTTGACGCTATTATGCCAGGAATGGGTGAGGTCAAATAACCCGTCGAGACTTTGCACAATTCTTTCACATTGTGGACACGATCGTAGCGAGACGTATAGAGAGTCAGTCGCCTTTTACGACCTATCTGGCAGAACGGCCAGATCTATTCTTCAAAGGAGCCCAGAACAACACAGGAGATGCTAATCTACTCGCTGGCGAAGCTGTGCGGATAAGCTAGTATTTTCACATTTTTCTTACATATACCTAAATTAGCAGCAGCGTGCAGTCCTTTGCATTGTAAAAGTTTTTGGTGAATCCCGCGGGATCAATCATTTGTTCGGAATAAATAGTAGCTTTTGTGCGATTCCAGCTTATCATCTATCTGTGCGCCAAATTTCATCAATTTCCGTTCAATGTTTTTGGCGTGATTGAGTAACAAACATTCATCCATCCATCTATCCAAACATCTAAACTTTCGCATTAATAACATTATACTCGTAATATAGAATAAAAAGGCCTGAGTAGAAAATAAATCTAGACCCAGTAGTAAGACTGAACTAGTAAACAAGTAATAACTTATAACCAAGTAATCTATATTAATATTACAAATGCGAAAGTTTGGATGTATGGATGGATGTTTGGATGGATGTTTGTTACTCAATCACGCAAAAACTACTGAATGTATTTGAATGAAATTTGGCACACAGGTAGATGGTGACCTGGAATAGCACATAGGCTACGTTTTATCCCGGAAAAAATTAAGTGGTCCCGCGGGATTTGCCAATAACTTTTATAATGCAGTGGGATGCACGCTGCAGCTAGTAACAAATAAAAAACCAATAAACAGTAAACACATCCTCATCAAAGACCTGCTATTAAGATCTTGTTAGAGCTAGAATCACGTACTCAACGAAATTCATAAAAGGAAACTGGAAAATGGGAATATTCATAGAAATTATTAAATATTCTTAACTTTTAAAAAGTTTTATTGAATAAAGTACTTCTGATTTCTAACATTCAGTTCGCTACCATGTCATAAAATTCACAATTTAAATTAACATAAAATAATAACGTCTTATATTAAGTTATTTACATGTTATACAGATTGTTTGGTAAAAGGCTGTACATTTTTTAGGACACAATATTTATTAAATTAATTTATTTATTTATTTCAACACTATTGCACAAAATCAATACAAAAAGCGTAACTTAAAGCGAGGTATTTTGACGCGCCCCAATACTATAGAAAGTGGGCGGCGTGGTATGTCCTCAAAACGGTATTGTCTCACCAGGGTCTGGTACCACCGCCCTACCTATTCCTACCGCAATAGCGTCAGTGCTCGTTACTGTCGTGTTCAGGTTTGAAGGGTAAGGTAGCCAGTAAACTTAATCATGTGGCATTTAAGATCTCGTCATAAGATAGCAATAACAAATTAACACTTTTGGTGTCTATAGGCGACGGGCGACTCTTTCCATCAGGAGGCCCATCTGCTTGTTTGGTATCTGACGATATAAAAAAAAGTCAG
Organism: Apodemia mormo; assembly: GCA_036924255.1. NCBI lineage: Eukaryota > Metazoa > Arthropoda > Insecta > Lepidoptera > Riodinidae > Apodemia > Apodemia mormo. Next base: position 6,850,159 of record JAUPFN010000016.1, read on the forward strand.
GTGGACTCCGCCATGTTTTAGGTATACCTCTAGATAAAATTACAATAAGTTAGTAAATAAATTTAGTTTGGCAGGTGCTACAGTTAAAATGTAGCAGTTAACTGATGCCAATACTGTAAAAATTATATACTTTAGTTAATTCCACCGCAATATTTCATATACGGGACTTTTCGGTGAGGAAATTCTGCCGAAATAAAAGCTATATTTGTTTTGCAGTAAAAGCTTTAAGACGAACCAATAATCTTTACCCGATGGTTTTCCTGAGAGAAAAATTCAAAGAAATTAATATTATAATTTGTATTTGAGATCTTAAAATAATATGTCCACAGTAAAACATTTCTTAGTTTAAAAAAAGTGGTAATGTACACTCACTAAATACAAGGAACGAAAACAATCTTGTGGAGCATGCATCTCGTCTGCATAGAATAAGTTACTACAGTTAAACTGCCGGATGGTATAAGAGGTATATTAACCAGTACCAGTAGTTGGTACTAGTAAACAAATTAAAAAATGTGTTAAAACAAAACTATGTTTTAACACATTTTTTATACCAGTAGTACCAGTAGTTGATACCAGTAAACAAATTAAAAAATGTGTTAAAACAAAACTATGTAGGAAAGGGTATTGTAACCAAATTATATACTTTAAACGAGTAATTCTTATATTATTTATTGGTTCTCCAAAACAGCTATATCGATTTTGACGAAATGTTGTAAATAGATAGCCTTTTTCTATTGAAACTGATTGTGCTATGAAAAATTATATAACATAATAATAATAATAATAATATAAGACAAGATAATATCGCTAACTTTCTTCCGCCAGATCAACTCAGTATAGGGCCGCATTTCGATTTGGTAGTTATTCTATGAATATACACTCGCCAAAAGTACGTATAAAAGTTAATTTAAATAAATTAAAGATCGGTTTAAATCCTGAATAACCAAACATCTACTCTCGCATGGAAATTAGCGTGACGTATTTATTTATTTACACCTACCTACCAGTTTTTCGCATTTGAAATTTAAGTTACTTTTCCGGCAAAAGCTTCAAGTTCCGAATCATTTAATAATTTATACGCGTTCTTTGTAATTGTATCTATTTAAATTAAATACGTATGTACAATATTTACTTTAACCTGCACTTTTTATATTGAACGCAGGGATAACAAAAAATTAAAGTTGGGCATATTTGGGCACAGGCTGCACGTTGGCAAGCTTACATGATTTCGGTACTTTTTCAGTCGTTAATGAAAGGCGAAAGAGGCGTGTCAACGAGCGAGCGAGCAAAAAAAAGGAGCGAGTTCAGGCGCATAGGTTTCCAGTACTATGGCTGGAATCCATCAAGGCCTCTGGCTTTGTTCACGTCCAGATTTCGCAGCGTTTTAAGAACCTCAGTCTGACGGATGCGAATTTCTGGCATATTCACATCGCATCCAGGTAGACTAGGTGGTTTCCCGTTGGTGGGATCTAGACGCGAGTTTTCCGCGAATAGAGTAGCGAACAGGTTTGCTTTCTCTACGACGGTGTGAGCCAGCGTCCCATCCGGTTTCAGCAGAGGAGGAAGTGAGGGACGACAGAAACTCGATTCAACCGACTTTGCCAGGGACCTAAAGGCTTACTACCTGAGGGGTATGAAGCCAGTTTGTTCCCAATACGGCTGACGTAGTCAAATTGAGCTTTCAGTAGAGCCTTTTTGCAGGACTTGGCGGCCCAGTTGAAGGCTTTCTTCTTCTCCGATACGTCCTTGGCCTTGCGGTGTCGGGCATCTACCCAAGCCAGATATGCCTCATGGTTTAGCGCCTCAGGGCGTCTACAATTGGCTCTGAACCAGGGTTGAGCTTTACTGGACATGGCTACGTCGAAGACAGGATTAAAGTACTCCATTCCTCGTCGAAGTACTCATATAATACACATAAATCCATATGTAAGGTTCCAACTAATAGTTAATTTAAATAAATGATTAAGAGTTACTCATTGTTTTATTCCCAAAACCAATATTTACCAGCCATCACTGGTAAAACCTTGTATAAACAAAATTCTAATAGTAAAAAGATGTATTTTTCAACATTTACCGTGCCTTTGAGGTAAATCCTAATATTTACCAAGTGAATGGTTGTAAAAATTAGAAACAAAGAAACTGTTTGGACATTTACCATTGAGAGTTGGTAAATCTTAAGTTTTACCGGAAAATCTTAGGATTTACCACAGTTCGGGCTTTTACAGTAACATATACAAAATACAAAATACGATCCAGGAGATATTGAGAAATTTTGAAAAGCCTCAAATAAAATTTTGGAGACATAGTGTTTATTTAATACTAGCTGTTGCCTGCGACTTCGTCCGCGCGGACTTCGTTTACTCCGCAAAGCACCTCCCTCGTAGGTGATAGCATGATAATATTTAGCCTATATGTTGACCCGATCTGTTAGTAATATTCATGCAAAATATGAAGTAAATCCGTGCAGTACTTTTTGAGTTTACCCGGACAGACAAACATACAAACAGACAAAAATTCTAAAAACAATATTTTTGGCTTCGATATCGACTGCAGATCACGCCCCAAGTATTCTTTTAAAAAAACATTCAATGTACAGTTTTGACTTTCCTACAATTTTATTATATGTATAACTACTAGATTAATCTACCGATTATATGGCATTACTATTCCGCCACGAGACAACGTATCATTAACATCTTCGGTGTCTATAGGCGATGTTTGTTTCTTTCTATCAAGAGAGTCTGCTGCCTGTTTACTGCCCTATGCTATAAAATATATATAATAGAACTAGTGATTTTTCTTAAAATTGTGAATACAAATCAGTAAACACGTACTCATTAAGGATCTACTTCTTGCGAAGTTAAGAATTACATATAAATGTATTCGCGTTACTCGTAAAACGAGATTCTACAATTTTTCACAGAGAGAATTAAATAGTTTATATTCTTAAGGATCAACACACACTAACTATAAACAGTAAAAATAATGACAAAAATTACACTAAAATTTATTATCAATAAAATGTTCGCATTGGGCTAGATCTCATCGTGAAAGATTGATCATCTGCACACTGCCTAGGCAGCTTATAATAGGCAAGTGAAGGCTAAACTAGTTCAGTTGTGCGGTGAGTAAGTGCACGTATTTGATCTTCATATCTTTACTTATTATAGATGTGGTCTAGGTAAGAACATAGGTTGGATAGATAAAAAGAGATAAAATGAATATTTACATCCCAGCTTTGAAAAAAGCAAAATATTATACTTATAACTCTATTGATCACCACTTTGGTCTATAATAATTAAAAATAAAATTACACTATTTCTGTTGGGAAAAATATATTTACGTTCTATAATCATTTTTGTGATGTGTAACATCAATTATTTGCTAAAATCCTTCTTAAATTTTTAATAGCACTTTTCACTTATACAGTAGCGGTACGAATAGGTTCGTCAGTTTTCAAATTGATTCATTCAACAAGTTGCGAGCGCATATGATCTTTTGAAAATTTGTCCCATAATAGACTGTTGCATAAAAAAATATGTTTAACTGTCCGATAACATAGTTCAGACTTGCTTGCATCAACACTATTTCCTTATTTTATCATGTGTAAATGATTATTATCTAAAGAGATGCTAATGTTTTTTAATTAAAACCTTTTTATTGATTTGACTTGTCATTAATATTTATGATAAAACTATTGTCGTGGTTAATGTCAACGTTGTTATTTCTAGATTTCTAGAGTTATTTCTAGATTTCTATATATGCAAAATATATTTGCCATAAATATAATATCCTTTATTTCCGTAATGTCATATTAATGCCGAGACCTTTAAGAATTGAAGAACGAGCAGCAATAATTGACGCAATAATTATTGTTAGATAAACTTTATTTGAAAGAAAACGTGACATTTATTTTATGTTAGTGGAACTGTTTTTGTACTGGTATGTCGGCATGATTGATTTATACACTAGTGTAAGCGAAATTAGATCTTAAGGTGACGAACCTATTTTTACCGTGACTATACATTATCATCAATATCACTCCACTTGCCAATAG
>JAUPFN010000016.1:6859215-6931715 GCA_036924255.1 Apodemia mormo
TATCTTCGTTGTTTATATGTTTTATTTTTTTTTATTTTTGTAAATTTACACAAAATATTGACAAAGTACTTATCTATCTATAGCTAATAGAACATTCAAGCGTAAACGTAGGTAAAAGTACATGAATAGTCTCAAAATATTATTCAGCGTCTACTCGCAAACAAAACTATTTTAGCTTTCAGCCCCTTTAATACCCTCTTTTACCTCTTTAAGAGATAAAACTCACAGCATCCTTACATGCACGTTTATTTAATTGAATTAAAGAACATGATTAATAAATTTGAAGAGATTTTGATAAAACATATTTTATTTTTTCTACAAACTTTACCACTTTTTTCATCTTCGAAGAGATGACATTTGAAAACCTTAAACTCGTATTCATTTAATTGTATTAAAAACCATAAATACTAAGTTTTAAATAATTTTTATAAATAAAAAAAATAATAAAATAGATCGTTTATTGTAGAATATTTCTACAATATTCTACAATAAACGATCTATTTTTTATACAAACATCAATGCTTTGTTTACCCTTTAAGGAATGAAATTAAAAAATCCCCAAATATATGATTCTTAAATTGTGTTGAAGAACATAAGTGCCGAATTGCAAGTTATTTTGACCATACACGTTGATTTTTCATATAAAATGAAACAGTTTTAACACTTTTACTCCTTTAATGGATGAAACTTCGAACATTACGTGCATGTTTCTTCAATTTCGATTGAAGAGCATAAGTATTAAAAAATCCGAAAATTCGTACTTCTTAATTGTATTAAAAATCATAAACTTTAAATTAAAATAATTTAGATTTTATAGTAATGCAATAAATAAACAATTCATTTTTGATACAAACTTTAAAGCCGCTTTTTAACTCTCTGTGGGCTAGAATTCAAAAAAAAATGAAATTTGTGTTTAATTTTTTTTCAGTTAAAGGATAATTTAATTACGGCATATCATTCATTACAACTCAAAAATGACAAAATTTCATACAAACTTTCCCCCCCTTTTTCACCATCTTAGGGGATGAATTAAAAAAATCCTTTCTTATTCCTTGTCTATATTATAGGAACAACATCTGTAAAAAAACAGCCTTCTCGGTCCAAGCTCACTATCTACTATAAAAAACATCCAAGCGTAAACGAAATGTTCAATTACCAAACGGCACAACTTTACTATTGTGCCAAACGTTCTATCTGTACTATTACTCTTTGACTCGAATATGGAGAGCGGAGCACGCTAACATGCGACACAGCCTCACCGTATGAACGCTACCGGGAGACTGACTTTCGACGCGAGTGCTGTCCGCGAATTAAATAATAAGGTTTTTATTGATTTAATAGCACACTATAATGATTTTTGTAAAATGAATTATTGTAAAATTTTGAACTTAAATTTTGTAAAGCAATAAATTGTCTGTAATAAAAAGAAAAAATCATCAAAATCGTTACAGTAGTTTGGAAGTTATAAGCAAATTTTTGCGTAAAAATAAGAAAGATATTCGATTTTTTTCCTGCAAAAATAACAATAAAATTTAAAAAAACGAACTTAAAATTTAAACTTAATCATATTATACGTATAATACATTTTTTTTTAATTATTGGACCAACCGGTTAGTAGTAGTAGGCTTTCAAAGAGGAGTCTATTTCGTAGTTTGGCATTACCTATCGCCTTAATGATGATGCTTGATTTATATTACGTATGAATATATGGTATGTACATAATTATTCATATATCTGTGTATGTATATACCTATGCATGTATGTGTTTTTATGTCAACGACCTCTATGTACACACGTACTAGACAAGACACGCCGAACGTCATTCGTGTTCCACTAAAGTACCGTACATGAACCAAATTTTTGGGGTCTATAAGTTTGGTTTCTTTTTTGCTATCAGGAAAGCCGTTTGGTTGTTTGCTGTCCTACAATTTAAAAAATACACACACGCGCACACAGAAAGAGAAAGAGTCAGAGAGATAGAGAGAAAGAGAGAAAGAAAGTTCCAAACATAATTATCTTCACGCCCTAATCCCCAAAGAGATATGCGGAGGTACAACCAGTGCGCCCGCAACTAACAGAAGATAGTACCACAATGTGATAGGTAGCAAGCCTATCGCCAACCTAACCAATACCGGGCAAAGGTTGTTTCTATCAAGAACTAAAGAACACACTTGATTCACCGGACTTGGGAATCAAACCCGGGATCACATGTGGTTAGTACTGTATAATGTATATAATACAATGCGATTAGTGAAATTATTTGTGTGTCTCAATTTTTACGTAAAATGTTTTAATAACAAAGACATAATTTCGATATTAGCTGGACTTAAACCAAGCATCAATTGTACGAATTAAAACGACATTTCACATAGTATAGATTCTGTCTGTGAAATAATTTGTTCTAACAATTTGAAATACGGCCGACGGCAAAGAATTCGGATGTGCATCAAAAACGGTGAAAAAAACCATTGACAACGTAAGGGCGAAATCCCGGCTAAAGCTTCGTTATCGGGATCTGGGGTTATTTTTTTGCCGGTCCATCAATTGCAGACGCTCTAAAATTGGATTCTAGACAACCGTTAACGTACTAAAAGTGTACACTTTGCATTAGGGAATGCTTTTGCAAACACACATACATCGCTTCTACGTTTGTCTTCTGCTTCGTTTCATCCTATAATAGTAATATAAGTCCAGTTTATTTTCTTTTTAGTTTTTCAATGAAAAATTCCCTGTTACTTGTACTTTTTTAGTTGTTGTGAACTTTTATTAGGATAAAAAGTAATCCTAACTTCTATCGAATAATCGTCTAGTCAAGTAGTCATATATATCTAGTTCCATCACCGTATCTTAATTTATTCATACATTAATTCATACTTAAATTTTTTTGCCGTGTTGGTTCCGGCCTCCTTTGTAGAATAGGCCAACTGCCGTTCTGCCAGGCAGGTCGTAAAAGGCGACCGATTGGCTATCGAGTCACTACCATCGTGGCTACTAGGTGGTAGAGTTCTGGATTGTCTCGCCCGGGTCTGGTACCACCGCCTTACCTATTCCTGCCGCAATAGCGTCAGTGCTTGTCGCTGTCGTGTTCCGGTTTGGAGGGTAAGGTAGCCGGTAAACTTATGCATGTGGCATTAGACCTCGCCACAAGATAGCAACGCACCATTAACATCTTTGGTGTCTATAGGCGATGGTTGACTCTTTCCATCAGGAGACCCATCTGCTTGTTTGCTATCTTATGACATAAAAAAAAACACAAATTTTATTGATGCAACAACTATGAATGTAATGAAATAATTAACCTTAAATGTTTTTTTTTAAATATTACCAACGTCCTCACAAGTTTGGCATACGATGTAAGTCTTAATAAAAACCGACCTCTTTAAAGTCGTAAGATCGCCTCTGTGGTGTAGTGGTCCGGTGTCGGAGTTGATCACAGAGGTCCCGGGTTCGATTCCTGGGTCGGGCAATTCAGAAATGTGTTTTTTCAGTTTTCTGATAAAAACAACATTGCCCGGGATTGGAAAGTGCCCGGTTGGCGATAGGCTTACCACCTATCACATAGTGGGACCAAGTATCTTCGGCTAATCGTGGGTGCACTTGTTGTACCTCTGCCTACCCTTTCGGGGATAGGGGCGTAAAGATACTTTTTTTTTAAAGTCGTAGCTGTCTCCGTTTTGAGTCCGCTATGATATCAAAGGCGTGTCACAGCTGATGTGACGCGGTGTCGCCCAGTTTAATGTATTCGCTAAATTTTAGAGAAATTATACGAACATATAATTACCATAATATTTTTATTTTTTATTTTCATAAATAAAATTATATCAGTATTTTTTTTTTGCATAATGTCATCAACTCACCTGCGTGCCCAATTCGGGTTAGACAGGGTTTTGATTTTTTAATTTTAAAACTAAACCAAAACTGTATAGAGGCTCGCCCATGTTTTCACATTTATTTTTTAACCTAAAAACCCTCCCTTACTTAGTTAACCTGTGAAGTTTACCTGAAGGAAAACACGGCTAAGTACGTGATGATACTTTATACATTTTAGTCAAAACTTTTTTCTAATTTTTACTGTTTTTTAATAATTGCGAAAACGATTTTTTTATTTTCTTTCTACCCTTGTCTGGAATTGCAAACAAAAACCTTTACATAACGTTTTAAAATCATTATAACGACATTACATAAAAAATGCAAAGTAGATTGTCAAAATTTTAATTTTAACTTTTTTCTTGGATTATGATAGTAAAAATCTAGACAAGTTTAGATTTTCACAATATGGTAAGGAATTTTTGTACGGCCAGGTGGCCATTGCTAATGAGGTGCTAATTTTGGGCGTTTGCTCGTGGTTCCACTAATTTGTTCGACTAATAGAACCACCAATGACATCTATTTTTCGTAGATCCACTAATCGATAAGGGGACAATTCAAATTGAATCACGTAGTCACTTATATTACAGATAATTTATGTAGAGAAATTTTATTTCATATTATGGTATTGATATTGTAAGTGTGGTAAACCCTTCGAAACTCTTTGGTCGTATGGTTTGATTTATTATTTGAAGAGTTTGTAATACATGGAACTAATAAGTATACTCGTAATTTTCGTTTTTATTAGATGTTTTGCAAAGTGAGACTTGTTAAAATTTTTATTTTTAAAAACCGATATCTGTTCTTTGCGGAGATGTATATGTTGCTGGAAACTGAACAACGTAATTTATATACTCTACATTTGTTTTATTTATTAGTTTTTTCTTATCCATTACACAATATGTATCGTAAAGAACTGTATGACCTGATGGTAAGTGATCACCGCCGCCTATGAACAGCTGCAACACCGGAGGTAATGCACGTGCGTTGCCGGCCTTTAAGGAATGAATACGCTCTTCTCTTGAAGGCCCCTAAGTCGTATCGGTTCGGAAACACATCCGCTGGTAATTGATTCCACAGAGCAGTCGTGCGGGGCAAAAAATGTTTTGAAAATCGCACTGTAGTGAACTTGCAGACATCCAAATGGTGAGGGTGCAATTTAGAATTTTGGCGTGATATCCGATGGTGGAAATCAGCGGGTGGTATTAAGCCGAACAACTCCTCGGAACACTCCCCGTGGTAATAGCTATAGAAGATGCAGAGAGAACCAACATCGCAACGCCAAAGGATCAAGCCGATCGGAAAGAGCCAGGTCATCGACAATACGAGATGCTCGAGTTGCCAAGAATGGCAAGGTGACGCGGGAATAGTCATATCTGTGTAAGTTAGCTTACGCAATATTCCAAAGTAGTGTTTATTGTTTACCCTTGTGATGGTTGAGCCTAAGAAATTAAGTGAATTATCCATTTATAATTCTAATTTGAATTTTATTTTTGGGTATTTTTTATTTTAATCATTCAAAAAAATGTTTAGCTGTCATTCCTTGGCAGTCCAACAGAGAATATCATCCACATACCGAACATAATATATGTTGATAGCGTATACTATTTAACTTTTCAAAGTTGTCCAAAAAGATTCTGCCATAAACGGACTTAAGAGAGAACCCATGGCTAACCCCTCATTTCTAGATGTACATTTCTTCACTGAACTTAAAATCATTTTGACTTGTAATTTTTGGTCATTTCTACCAATATTTGGAGTCATCGTTAGTTTTCAGGCCTACGGTAAATTTGTTCCATTTCTTACGCCACTTTCTTATTTTTTCCTTTCAGTGGCACACATACACGTGGTACACGTTAAAGTTCGCGGAAATTTGTAAATTACTAGTTTTCTTCGTTGAGTTATGAATTTTCGCAAAGTAACGCCTGAATCTATAAAATATATAGGAATTTATAATAATACATTTTTATAATAATATATTTATGAATCTATGCATAATAATACATATTTTATATGTTCATCTATATCTTTATTTCTTGCCATCAGGAGACCCTTGTTTACTATTTTATAACATAAAAAAATTAACAAATACTGAATTCATAAGGACAAGAATTTAATTATACACACTGGCTTACATTAATATTAATTTATGAAACGAATTTTCCAGCATATTACTCAGAGGTAAATGGCAAAAATATGTTAATACACATCTTCTCTCTAAATTTATACTCTTTCATATGCCTAAGCGGTCCTTTGAGTGATGTATTATATATTATACTTATACAGGAACAAACAGGAGTTACGTGTATTTTCAGCTTCAAATCAGTTATTTTCTCATATATACTACTAAAACTAAAAATATAACAAAAATTCAGAATTATTAGCTTGAATATTTACTGAAATCCTGGCGGTAATGTTAAAAAGTTTAATGTCCTTCAGGCGGCTGCTCCTATTTCCACCAAATATAGCTAATAACCATCTGAAACAAATTAGACTTTTGATTACAAAAACCGCAACCAAACCAGATCACCCATTTGGGAGCTCAGTCACCCGTGCCACGTAATCTATAATTGAATCCTCCAGGGTTCCTTTTGAAGAATAAACCATCCGCCATTCTGTCAGGCATTATGGAAAAGGCGAACGATTGGTTAAATTTGTCACTGCCATCGTTGCTACTAGGTAGGTAGGTAGAGTTCTGCAACGTGTCGCTCAGACCTGGTACCACCGTCATATTTATTTGCCTTCATTTGCCGCTTTTCTTTATTGTCTTGTCTTTTCTTGTCACTGTCATGTTTCGATTTGGATTTTGGACGGTAAGGTAATCGTAAGCTTATACATGTGGCATTACCATCCTGTCATACGAATAGCAACACACTACTAATATATTTATTGTCTATGGGCAATGGATTTTCTTTCCTTAATGTTAGAATTTAGGTATTATTAAAATAGTACTTTAGGGTTTATACATTTGGTAATCGTATTTAAGATAATATTTATATAATCTACATTGCAAAGAGCTGGTATCACCGTCCGTGTTCTGATTGGTTGATTTAAGGTTACGCTATGGTCATTGAACTCTAATAAGGCGGCTCCTAGACCTACAATAATATTGCGATATATTACGTATTGTACAATATTATTGACCATTTAGAGTTAATATTGAAGATTGCACAATGATTGAACGAAAGTTTGAGCGGGTTTAATTTTTATTGTACAATATTTTTTCTTGCACTGTGTAGGTTTAATATTGCACAATATTTTTCACTTCAGAGCTTGGAGCGGTCGCGGTCGGTCAGACGCGGTGTTTAAAATGTATGTCGTGTCGTAAATGGCGAGCAAGAAATTTTCGTCATTTCGCGGTAATTTTATTCATCTTGTTAATTTAATAGTTCATTACTAGAATGGGCCAAGATTTTGACCACTGGCCGAAATTCGATACTCGATCGAAATTGAACATGTGACCGAAATACGTCATTCCGCCAAATTTCGACATTCGATCGAAATTCAACTTTCGGCCGAAACTCAACATTCGGCCGAAATTCGACATTCAGGCCAATTAACTAATCAATATAAGTGTTGATCAAAACAAAACCAATCAATAAAAGATGAAGAACGGGAGTTTTTACTTGAAGGTATAGAATTGTACAGATTTATTTAACAAAATCACCGGCATGTTTGCCGCCAAAACTTCGTCGTCAGACATGTTACTCGCACGAAAATATTGATTGAAGACTGGTTTGTCAATTTTATTAAGTGAATTTATTGAACGTCTGGAAACAAACTGGTATTCAATATTATTGCACAATAAAAGTATTGCGCAATATTATTGTAGGTCTGTGGGGCACCCAAAACCAATAGGAACATTTAAAGCGTAATAAAATATGACAATCGAATACTGGCGGGAAATATGAGGCGGGAACATGAGAATATCTAGAGATGAGAGGTTTTGTTTTAAAAATAGAGCAAGTAAACTGTGCAGAGATATTCATAACTGTATAACTGTATCAAAATTATATTAGAATTATTGTGTTTTGCTTTACACCGACATGATCTTCTTATAATAAGGAGAACCATCTGCTTGTTTATTATCATATCACTACATAGTATAAAACAAAGTCGCTTTCTCTGTATGTCCTTATGTATACTAAAAAAAAATCTTTAAAACTTAAATCTTTAAAACTACGCAACGGATTTTGATACGGTTTTTTAAATAGATAGATTGATTCTTGAGGAAGGTTTTAGTATATAATCCTTTCCGATATTCCCACGGGAACAAAAGCTACACGGGTGTAACCGCGGGCAGGTCGCTAGTTGTATTATAAATAATTGAATGTCTCTAAATTAATGTACGATTTGTAGCCATGACAAACACAAATTAGGAAAGTTGGTACAAACAACAACAAATGGATGGTGATAAACCGAACAGTACTTGAAATTCCCAATTCAATATCAAGTCAAATAATAGTTTCAAACATATGCGGCGAAGTTTAAGTTGATATTTACATGAAACAAACAGAAGTTACAAGAAAATTAGTAATATATTCTAGACAATTCGACTTCGACATTTGGTGAAATTACATTTCATGCTGTAATTTATACTATACGCACTTGTACCATTTTACTATGAAGTTATCGTATTTATAATCTAATCAGAAAACAATGTAAGAAAATTAATATATTTAGTATGATTAATTTTTGATGCTATAAAACTACTACAACCAGCTTTCTGTTTTCTATACCTCCGAAATCTTGCATCTAATCTTCAACTAATTAAAATGAGACCACACGGGGACTTTATAAAAAAATAAGAATTTTCAAAATGACCGAGTTCTGAGGTAAAACAAAAAATAAAAAACATACAGCCAGATTGATAACCTCCTCCAACTACCGTCAAAGTGTCGACCCGAGTCCTTTTTATAGAATCGACCATCTTCCATTCTGCTAGGCAGTTCGTATATTTTTTAAAATATAATCTTTGTTATTTCTCAAGTCTGACATTAATTGTTTTATTGATTGTCAATCGTTCTTTTTTCAGATAAAATAAAAGAGAAGTAGCCACCGTCTCTTGTCAAATTCACCGCCCTAGCTTAAAACGTCAAAATAGCAGGTAGGGCCTATCGTCCATAGTAACGATATGTATATACATAATATGTAACTCTTTCAACTACTACCACAGATAAAATTTAAAAAGCTTAATTTAAGTTTGAGTTTGGGTTGGAAAAAATATTGAAAAAAGTTTTTTGTATTGATTGACCAGTGAACTTATGGATACGGTTTTTGTTAATTAACTTCTTTACTGTCTGCCATGGCTCCCTCTTTTCATCACGAGAGCTATTTGCTTGCTTGTTGACCTGTTATGTAAAAAAGTAAGATAGATTTTACAACAAAAAGAATGACAGATAAATGAAATCAAAGAGACCAAATAATCTTATGATCGGTTCACTGGAAGTTCAACCGAAATCACATGACACAGTGAGTTATAAATCATTCAAGAGTTACAATCAAATGATCAGCGGCACCTGTGTACCCAGTTTCCACCTGAGATGATGCAAGCTTACAATTTAATCTCGCTAAATATAAACCCGTAGTGTAGCTACAGATAGATGCACGTATAAAGATAAAATATCTTATTGATTCAGGCGTTACTTTGCGGAAATCCATTATTAAAAGGTGAAATTAATTAAATTTGCTTTTATCCGCGAACTATTATTCTATGTATCCTCCGTGATGGTACCGAAAAGAGAGACGTCGGTTTAATAAATGGATAGGACTCACCGATGGTTCCGATCAAACGAAGACCCCCAGCGGCACACTTATCCGCCCACATCCACCACACTTTTACAACCACGACCACGCCGGCACCAATCACAAAAGCACACAATTCATGTACGTACTCAACGCACGTTTCACTTCGAAACCGAAGCATCTTCAGGAGAAACGAACACTACCTCACTCTGGTTGACCGAGCTTTGCTCGGTTTTTCACATTAGATAAACAATTGATTTTCTTAGTCTAACCTCAAAGCAAACACTCATTGACTTCGTGTTACTTAACAACGCCATCTGCTGGAATAACTTACAATACAAAAAATAGTATTATTATTCGCCAATAGATATTTTTCAGTTTTAATTGGGACTTTTATCATCGATAAAACACGAATAAAATGACATTTTCTAAAAATTATATATATAATGATACATACAAGAATTGCTCGTTTAAAGGTATTAGATATTAGATATATGCCGATACTTTTATATCCACATTTATATGTTGACTGCCCCGTTGGTCGGGTTAGAATTTGACTATGCATCAATGGGGCTCAGATTCTATTCCCTATAGGGACAAACATTTGTGTGATGAGCATAGATGTTTTTATTTCTGGGCTTGGGAGTTTATTAAATATATTTGAGTATTTATATATTTCTTTCTATGTATTAGTATCTTTGACTAACACCCATATTACAAGCAAATAATTAACTTACTTTGGGGTTACATAAATTTGTGTAATTTGTCCAGTGGTATTTATTTATTTATATCAACGCGCACAATGATTATTCTCGTGTTGGTCCAGGTTCCCTTTTGAAGAATAAGACCATCTGTCATTCTGTCAGGCAGTTGCTAAAAGGCTAACTATTGCTTATACGTATCACTACTATTGTGACTCCTGGGTGGTAGAGTTCTGTCACTACCATTGTGACTACTAGGTGGTAGAGTTCTGTCACTACCATTGTGACTACTAGGTGGTAGAGTTCTGTCACTACCATTGTGACTGCTATATGGTAGAGTTCTGTCACTACCATTGTGACTACTATGTGGTAGAGTTCTGTCACTACTATGGTGACTCTTAGGTGGTAGAGTTCTGTCACTACCATTGTGACAACTAGGTGGTAGAGTTCTGTCACTAGCATTGTGACAACTAGGTGGTAGAGTTCTGTCACTACCATTGTGACTACTATGTGGTAGAGTTCTGTCACAACCATTGTGACAACTAGGTGGTAGAGTTCTGTCACTACTATTGTGACTTCTATGTGGTAGAGTTCTGTCACTACCATTGTGACTACTAGGTGGTAGAGTTCTGTCACTACCATTGTGACTACTAGGTGGTAGAGTTCTGTCACTACCATTGTGACTGCTATATGGTAGAGTTCTGTCACTACCATTGTGACTACTATGTGGTAGAGTTCTGTCACTACTATGGTGACTCTTAGGTGGTAGAGTTCTGTCACTACCATTGTGACAACTAGGTGGTAGAGTTCTGTCACTAGCATTGTGACAACTAGGTGGTAGAGTTCTGTCACTACCATTGTGACTACTATGTGGTAGAGTTCTGTCACAACCATTGTGACAACTAGGTGGTAGAGTTCTGTCACTACTATTGTGACTTCTATGTGGTAGAGTTCTGGCACTACCATTGTGACTACTAGGTGGTAGAATTCTGTCACTACCGTTGTGACAACTAGGTAGTAGAGTTCTTTTGCTACCATTGTGACTACTAGGTGGTAGAGTTATATCACTACCATGGTGACCACTAGGTGGTAGCGTTCTGCCACTACTATTGTGACTACTAGGTTGAAGAGTTTTGTCACTACCATTGTGACTACTAGGATGTAGAGTTCTGTCACTACCATTGTGACTACTAGGTGGTAGAGTTCTGTCACTACCATTGTGACTACCATGTGGTATAGTTCTGTCACTACCATTGTGACTACTATGTGGTAGAGTTCTGTCACTTCCATTGTGACTAACATGTGGTAGAGTTCTGTCACTACCATTGTGACTACTATGTGGTAGAGTTTTGTCACTACCATTGTGACTAACATGTGGTAGAGTTCAGTCACTAACATTGTGACTGCTATATGGTAGAGTTCTGTCACTACCATTGTGACTACTATGTGGTAGAGTTTTTTCACTACTATTGTGACTCCTAGGTGGTAGAGTTCTGTCACTATCATTGTGACTACTAGGTAGTATAGTTCAATCACTATCATTGTGACTACTAGGTAGTAAAGCTCAATCATTACCATTGTGACTACTAGATGGTAGAGTTCTGTCACTACCATTATGATTACTAGATGGTAGAGTTATGTCACTACCATTGTGACTACTAGGTGGTAGAGTTTTGCCACTATAATTGTGACTACTAGGTAGTAGAGTTCAATCACTACCATTGTGACTACTAGGTAGTAGAGTTCAATCACTACCATTGTGTCTACTAGGTAGTAGAGTTCAATCACTACCATTGTGTCTACTAGGTGGTAGAGTTCTGTAACGTCTCTCCTGTTTATATGATACTATCGCCTTACTTATTCCTGCCGCAAAAGCTAATGCTTGTTGTTTTCGTTTTTCGACTTTTCGATTTAGAGGGTAAGGTAGCTGGTACACTTATGTAAGTGGCATTGCTGCCCCGCTACATAGAGAGCAACGTGCCATTTACATCTTTGGTGTCTATAAGCGATAGTTTTCTCTTTCCAACAGGAGCCTTCTGCTTGTTTGTTATCTTATGATATATGACATGCGCAGCAACGCACCATTAACATCTTTGGTGTCTATAAAAATTATCTCTTTGCACCAAAAGAGTCTTGTGCTTATATGTTATCTTATTTCTTTCAATATTTTTTGCACAATTAATTAGAAAAACAAATTTATAATTAAATTAACTTAACAAAGGTATTTCTTAGTTTTCTTTTCGTGATGCTTAGATAAGAGCCTGAATACTTCATATTAAACTTGTTATGAGCGTATGGTCTGGATAGCATTTTTCTGGTATAAACCGGCATTGGTTATTGGATATGGACACAATTTTAATCAAGCAATCGTTAAATACACGCTCTCAGGTTTTCAGTGTCTAAGAAATAAGCTAAATATTGGCTAAATACCCCTGTAATTGCCACAGTCGTAGAAGTCTCATTTATTTTAAAAAAAAAGTTAAAATTCAAGTTTGAAATGGCTTTTTGTAGGCATCATTGTTAAACTTGAACACCAACTTGAAAGTCCTCATTATTTATTGCAAAAAGTTATCATAAATAATTAAAAAATGTAATCACTAATCATGCATATTATACATAGAAATATTTTCTTAAACACAATATACAGATAAAATAATTTTGTTTACAAATACCTACAGCTTATCAAAAAAAAGTACTTGTCGGTTCGATTCATTAAACTATAGATTGTAATTTTAAAAATGTGGTAGAGATTTATTTATTTATTTATACAACAAAATCCACAGCGCTTAATAACTAAATGCATACAAAGCGTAGCTTGGGCTTACAGCCAGTTATGGATTTACATTATATATGCAGGATTTATACAAAACAACAAACAACACAGTAAATATTGAATAACCTTTCAAAATAATGTTAATTTTACAAAAAAGCCTAATCATTTTATTCATAGAGATAATAATATCCCATAAGTTAAGGGATAAATAAATTTCTATCATTATAAAAATGCATATCATAAGCTTTCTTCACTGCTCCATATGAATCTTAACTATGACTTTCACACTCACTGTAATTTTCACAAAATGGATACAATGTTTTCGCTTCCTATCCATACTATAATATTATAAAAATGCGAAAGTAACTCTGTCTTTCTGTCTGTCTGTCTGTTACGCTTTCACGGCTAAACCACTGAACCGATTTGAATAAAATTTGGTACAAATATAGTTTAAGACCCAAGAAAGGACATAGGATAGTTCATATCCCGGAAATCCCCCGGGAACGGGAATCATGCGGGTTTTTATTTAAGATTTGTTTCCATGCGAACGAAGTCGCGGGAACAGCTAGATTTAATATAAATATATTATAGTACTAGTTGATCCTCAAACGCTGTTTTGTCATACAAATTACTTGTTTTGGTGGGGTACTTGAGAGGGGGGAGGGTGAATAAAGATAAAAACTATCCTATCTTTTAAGTTAAACCAAACAGTAGTATATATACACATTGAAATTGGTTTAGAGCTTGAGTTGAACCAAACAGTAGTATATATACACATTGAAATTGGTTTAGAGCTTAAGTTGAACCAAACAGTAGTATATATACACATTGAAATTAGTTTAGAGCTTAAGTTGAACCAAACAGTAGTATATATACACATTGAAATTGGTTTAGAGCTTAAGTTGAACCAAACAGTAGTATATATACACATTGAAATTGGTTTAGAGCTTAAGTTGAACCAAACAGTAGTATATATACACATTGAAATTGGTTTAGAGCTTAAGTTGAACCAAACAGTAGTATATATACATATTGAAATTGGTTTAGAGCTTAAGTTGAACCAAACAGTAGTATATATACACATTGAAATTGGTTTAGAGCTTAAGTTGAACCAAACAGTAGTATATATACACATTGAAATTGGTTTAGAGCTTAAGTTGAACCAAACAGTAGTATATATACACATTGAAATTAGTTATATACACATTGAAATTGGTTTAGAGCTTAAGTTGAACCAAACAGTAGTATATATACACATTGAAATTGGTTTAGAGCTTAAGTTGAACCAAACAGTAGTAGATATACACATTGAAATTTGTTTAGAGTTTTGGATCGCGGGGAAATAACGTGATATTTAATTTACAATACTCGTATGTCAAGATGTACTTGCCTGTTAGATCAAGTATTGCATTAGTGGGTATTTCAAGTGCAATTTTGTTTATTGCCAACTATTCAACATTTATCATAACCAAAAAACGTATCTCGCAATCTTTGAGTATATACCTTTGGCTATGCGAGTCACTACCACCGTGGCTACTAGGTGGTAGAGTTCTGCATTGTCTCGTCCGGGTCAGATACAACCGCCTTACCTATTCCTGCCGCAATAGTGTCAGTGCTTGTCGCTGTCGTGTTCCGGTTTGGAGGGTAAGGTAGCCGGTAAACTTTTGCATGTGGCACTACCTAGATCTCGCCACAAGATAGCAACGCACCATTAACACCTCTGATGTCTATAGGCGATGGTTAACTCTTTCCATCAGGAGACAAATCTGCTTGTTTGCTATCTTATGATATAAAAAAAACCTCAATATATCTATTCTCGCAATCCAATGTTGGTTACGAAAACAAGAGATATTTTAAATTATAATAGATACGAAAGGTTCATATAGTGTGTCATGATTTAAAACGTTATCAAACAACAGAACTTACTTTACGATACTTAACGTTATTGCTGAAGCGATACCTCAGCAACAAAATTATTTTCAAACACTGTATATATCGCTGCTCAAATAACAGAACAAAATTGTTAACGCTCAATAACATTATAATATCGATATGTACGAGTGTTTCATGCTGTTTTGTGATTAGTTCGCCGCGTTTCATGCTGTTTCGTGATTGGTTCGCTAACTAGCGCTAGAAGACACCGTCATAATACCATATACTCGTACCATAACGTTAATTCGTAGTGTTTAACAGAACGTAATGAATAACGTTATTAAAAATTAACCAAATTCTGTATCAGTTTTGGATAACGCTGTGCTTGAAAATAACGTTATGTCATGCCGCAAGCAATAACGTTACCACAAAATACCGATATTTAAATCCTTGCTACTATAAGTTGAGTATTAAGTAACAAATAAAGAGGAATTGAAAATGAAGGGAGTCCAAAGGGAAACGTTTTATAGGGAGTTTTCCCTCGATCTTGATAACAGCAATACATTAAACCTTTTAAATCTTGCACGGCTGGTGTGGAAATCTTCGTGTAAGAATCCGACATTTCTCTAAATTAAAAAGTGTTTTCCCTTTTTTCTAGTTTTTCTATTGTATTACTCCCTTTGGATATATATCTTATATATACAATATACAGGATTACTTTTAAAGGTACGGCCAAATTTTCAGAGGCTGTTCAAAATCGATCATATATTTGATTTATGTAATAAATAAAAAAATTAAAAATTTCATTTTTGTCTGACACAAAAAAGGCATGGATATAATTTCGATAACGCAAAATTCCAACTAAAACTTCAACCAAATTAAAAGTGAACGGGGAGAATGTACTTAAGGCGACTGATTAAATAATAGTTATTATCATAATTAACTGTAACTGTAAAATGACACAATGCCAGCATTACACGAGACTCGGTGCATCGAATTCATGAAAATAGTGTGATATTTTAAACGAATATTTTTTTTTTATATCATAAGATAGCAAACAAGCAGATGGGTCTCCTGATGGAAAGAGTCAACCATCGCCTATAGACACCAAAGATATTAATGGTGCGTTGCTATCTTGTGGCGAGGTCTAATGCCACATGCATAATTTTACCGGCTACCTTACCCTCCAAACCGGAACACGACAGCGGCAAGCACTGACGCTATTGCGGCAGGAATAGGTTAGGCGGTGGTAACAGACCCGGGCGAGACAATGCAGAACTCTACCACCTAGTAGTCATGATGGTAGTGAGTCGATAGCCAATCGGTCGCCTTTTACGACCTACCTGGCAGAACGGCAGTTGGCCTATTCTACAAAGTAGGCCGGGACCAACACGGCGAAAAATATTATTTTTTAATAATTTTACAATATTAATTAAAACGCACTTTCGATTCAATATTTAGTTCCTAACTAGCTGTGCCCGCGACTTTGTTCGCGTGGGGAAAAGTCTAAAATAAAAGTAACCTAAGTTACTTCTTATCACATCAGCTATCTGTCGATGAAAGTCCCGTCAAAATTGTTTCAGCCGTTCCAGAGATTAACCGGAACAAACAGACAGACATACAGACGTTCAGACAAAAAAATTATTTTGGTATATGTACCGTGTATACATCCATATGCATTTAGTTAAAAGCGGTTATCCTAGTATTACAAACAGACACTCCAAATTCATATTTTTTTACGTATAAATATTAAAATTTAAAAGTAACCTTGTATAATCAAAGATTACCCCCATATCCAAAAAACACACAAAATTTTTATACAAAAAGGTATACTTATAAAAATCTTTTTTTATATACCCTAATGTATAAAAAAAAGTATAAAGGCGTTACCCTTGTATAAAGGCAAGGGCTCACGTATAGACTGCAATAGCTATAGGGCCATCAATTTGATCAGCTTAGCATCGAAGGTGTATGGTAAGATCATTGAAAGGAGAATGCAAGTGAAGTCCGAGGGAATGTTGTGGGAGGCACAAGGGGGTTTCAGATCTGGAAGAGGATGTATGGATCAAGTTTTCTCACTCCGCAACATCGTAGAGAAGCATCTGGCTGTCGACCAGAAGGTTTTCTGCGGTTTTGTGGATTTGGAGAAAGCGTTTGATAGAGTTGGGCGAAAGAAACTTTGGGACATTTTACCCAGTTATGGGATAGATGGGCGTCTTCTGCGTGCTTTGCAATCCATTTACTGGGATTGCAAAGCATGTGTGCGGGTGGACGGCAACATATCGCCCTGGTTCGATGTCAATATCGGCGTCAAGCAGGGTTGTGTGTTGTCAGCTCGTCTGTTTATTCTATATCTGGATAAGTGTCTCCAAAGATTGAGGTCATTGAATGTGGGAATGCGCATGAGTGATCTAGTGGTGAACTGCCTGCTTTATGCAGATGACGCTGTACTTTTAGGCTCAACTCCATCTGAGCTGCAAACACTGGTCACAGTTGTGAATGAGGATTGTAAGAGTATGGGCTTACATTTGAATGCGAAGAAAACTAAAGTTTTGGTATTTGAAAGAGAAGCAACCAGAACGGATGTAAGAGTTGTGGTCGATGATGTAGTGCTGGAACAAGTGGATGAGTTTGTATATCTTGGATGTGCTTTTAGCAGGGATGGAAGGTACACCGCTGATGTTGAAAGAAGAGTATGTGCAGGGAACAGAGTGAATGGAGCGTTAGGGAGATTACTTAATAGCACAATTTTAAGTCAGGGTGCCCGTCTAGCCCTGCATAATCATGTGCTTATCCCAACGCTATTGTATGGAAGTGAGAGTTGGGTATGTCAGAAAGGGCATGAAAGTAGAATCAACGCGGTTGAGATGAGGTCGCTAAGAAAAATATGTGGTGTGACACTCGCGAACCGGGTTCGTAATATCGAAGTGAGAGAGAGGTTAGGTTTGAAAGAAAGTGTCGGTGTAAAGATGAGAAAGGGCATGCTCCGTTGGTTCGGACATGTAGAAAGAATGGTAGATGAAAGGTTAACAAAACAGATATACAACGCGAATGTGGAAGGATGTAGGTACCGGGGAAGACCAAGACTGACATACCACGATCAGATTGATCGAGTACTGTCCGAAGGTGGTGTCAAGAGTCTTCGCAACCGGCGTGTGTGTATGAAGAGAGTGATGAATGTGGAAGAAGCGAGACAAGCCTGCAAGGATCGTGATCTATGGCACTCGGTTCTCTCTGCCTACCCCGTAAGGGATCTGGCGTGAAGATATGTATGTATGTATGTATGTATAAAAAAAGCAGATAGCTCTGCTGATAGAAAAGGACAAACATCAACAAAGATGTTAGGTTAAGACATAGACACCAAAGATGTTAATGGTGCATTGCTATCCTTGTTGGGGTCTTAATACATGCATGTACCGGCTACATGCATAACCTTACCCTCCAAACTGGAACACGACAGTGACGAGCACTGACGATTTTGCGGCAGTAATAGATAAGGCGTTTTTACTAGACCCAGGCGAGACAATGCAGAACTCTACTACCTAGTAACCACGATGGTAGTCACTTGCATAGACAATCTGCCTCTTACGAACTGCCTGACAGAATGGCAAACAATCTATTCTTGAAAAAGAGCCCGGAGCAACACGGGGGAAACTATCAAGCTGTGATTGTTTATATGTGAAAGAGAGGAACAGATATTGAGTAAAAAAGAGGTATAAACACATGCACACTCGCATACGGACATATACAGGAATAATCTAAATCCATATTTTTATACTATATTATAAATGCGAGCGTAACGTTGTCTGTCTGGCTATTCTTCACGCCTAAACCGCTGGACCAATTTCGATGAAATTTAGTGAATAGATAGTTTGAAACCTGAGAAAGTACATAAGATAGTTTCGATTCCGGAAATCCCACGCAAATGGGATCTATGCGGTTAAAACTCCGGGACTTTTACATTGAAAATTTTCTACGCAGACGAAGTCGCGGGCACAACTAGTAAAGATTAAGGCTAAAATCAATATTATGAACAAGACTAATGTTAACGCTTACATGAAACTCAGCTACATATGAAAATGTGTTTTAACAGTTAATTCTGCGTTCACATATTTACAGCAAGGTTTGTTAACCGGTTAATTTTAAAACCTTAATCAGCGCTAGTAAACAAGGAACGCTTTGTAAAGGTTTGGTTCTACTTTAACTTAAGAAATACCGGTTTTCTTACAAAATGAAATTAGATAAGTTTTGAATCAATAAACCGATTAAGAGAGATTTTTCAAAATATTTCTCTAAATGATTTCTGCTCCCAATTTTATTTGCTTTTTGCGTGACGTATAATTCCACCGTTTTGGCTTAAACCGGTTTATAAATCGCTCGCATCTCAGATACGCTCCGAGTGAAACCTTTTAAAAAACCTGGGTAATAACTCTTTTAACCGGTTTTACAGAGAGCGAGTTAGCGAGGTGCGTGCACTGACGCGTGCAGACGCAGACAAAGAAATAATAAAGATTGAAGATTATTTATAAATTGCTAATTACAATGGCTGAGCTTGCCTACAAGAATCTCAGATAAAACTTATGGGTATACGCTGACTTCATGCGTTAATAGCAAATTTGCGTATGCAAATTTGCTATAAACGCATGAAGTCAGTCACACAAAAATAAACTCAAACCACATATCTTTTTAACAAAAAATTAAACCGATGAAAGTTATGCATGGTCAATAGTCATCTATATATTAAACCGATTAAAGTTATGCATGGTCAATAGTCATCTATATATTACCACTTGAAAGAAAAATTTTGGTTTCCTTTTCAAGACAATTATGTAAACGGTGGAGTATCAAATTTGGCACAGTCAAAGTTTTTTTCAAATATATTATAAGATTGCACAAGCAGATGGGTCTCCTGATGGAAAAAGTCAACCATCGCCTATAGGCACCAAACATGTTAATGGGTGCATTGCTATCTTGTGGCGAGGTCTATCTAACTAATACCATATGCATAAGTTTACCGGCTACCTTAGCATCCGAACGGAAACGAAAAAAACAATTACCAAAATCGAACTACTCTGTAAAAAGTTATGCGTGGTCAAATATAAAAATACAATTATAGCGATACATACATACATGCTTGCACATGCAATGACGTACAATTTATAAAAAACTACGTAATATTAAATTGCGTTGTTTTTATAAATTGCTAACTATACTAGAGTTACCACCTTGAAGTATTAAGTAAAGGCGAGGTTTTTCTCAAAATCTCAGGCAACTCAGAGTCTGGCGGAGATGAAGAAATAAATATCGAATAGGTAATATTAAATAGCGTAGTATTTCTAATTTGCTAACTACACTATAGTTAAGCTTGCTCACGTGAAACTCAGCTGAGTGTGCAAATGTGTTTATACGCCGACTCCTAGTGTTAATAGGAAATTCATATACTTGTGGTACATACAGAAATATAAGAATTTATCTGCAGTTGTAGCGTTATAATTCACATATCATAACTGCAGTTTCTTAAAGCTGTCGTGGGTTCGTATTAAAAAAAGATATTATATGTACAAAATGTATACTTTTTGTCTTGTAAAAGTTGTGATAAATATTAAAAGCAAAATTTTAAATATAAAGAAAGACTTGAAAGAAAGTCTGGAAAGGAAATAAAAAAACTTTTTTATTTCCTTTCCAGGGCCGGCGACGCGATAAACTGGAAGGTTGTGAACTTAACTTGGAGGGCTGGCTCAGACAACTTGGTCAAAATGGGTATAGGGACGTCCCGTCGGTGGTTAGTCGGATTACAGAGGAATTTCGGAACAACGGCACCTTCCTGTAACTTCCAAACCCACATGTAGTAAGAAGAAACAGCCACCCACCGTTTGAATTTGGTAATCAGCTCTGTATGCGTCGTGGGATCCGTCTGGACCAGTGAAAGGCCGCGTACCGAGGTCTTCTCACATTCCCGGTTGGGAAGCGGGGAAATGGTTCCAGGTACTTGTCCCTGCCAATGTTTTTGCAGCTAGCGAATACCAGCCGGTCGTTGGGATGTTGAAACTTGGTTATCTTGGGTTTCGCGAAGGGTGTTCCCTAAATCTGTTCCAAGAATAGCCCTTTTAAGGTCTCTCGTGCCAGGGGCGAGGTGGCATGAAGATTATGCGACTTTCGCATGTTGCTATCGATTAATACAAATCGCCTGACTCTGTAATGTATCTCTACGCTACAAGGCAGGGTAATTCTAATGTCTTTACGAGTTTATATTAATAATTAAGAGTGATTCTATGTACATATAAAACAATCCATGAATTTTAATTCATCACAGAACAATTAACAATCGGGGCCCTTTGTAAAAATTTGATAGCTAAACATTGAATGGGCCCCGACTGTTAATCGGTTCTGTGATGAATTAAAATTCATGAATTATTTTATATGTGCATCGGTTATAGAACTATTTTAGTGGTGTAGTTATTTATTATTACTAAATTTGATTCTAAACTACTGGGCTTGTTTCTTTCTTTTTAGTTTTCATTTAAGGCAATGAATCTTTTTTTCAAGTTGCAGTCGGGTTTTTTGTTTTCAATATTATTTATTATTAATAGTATTATATTCAAAAGTATTTAAAAACCGTCCAGCCGTTTGGGCTGGAGGGCGTGCCAAAGAAATGGACATACATACATACATAGATACGCTCGAAAAACATTACCCTCCTTCAGTCGGTTAAAAAAACACAGGTATGCCTGGTTCCTTTGCGGGACAGGCAGAGTAAACCGAATGTATATAGATTTTCTCGTTTACCGCGATTCACCGGCTTGTAGGTTGCCGAGATAAATGGTGATCCTCATCTTCACATTTGCGGACATTTTAACGATTATCGACTATTTCTAGCAATAACCGGCCCGACAGCTTTACGTACTCATCCGAAGCACGATCGTCATAACACACCACCCCACAAGACTCCGAGCTGCTACAGAGATTTTAGATTTTCGAGAAAAACCTCGAAAAAACTTCATTAACACTTTTGCCCAAACTGAAGATCGAACCTGGGTCCTCATGATCTGAGCCGAATAGGCTACCCCTAGACCAGTAGGTAGTCTAAAAAAACATATTTTCTAGAAGGAAATTATTTAAACACTAGCTGACCCGGAAAACGTTGATCTGCCTTTTTAACTACTCTTATTTTTTTTCTATATTTTCTCATCTTTCTACCTTCTCTGGACTTCAGCAATTAATTCAAAACCAAAGTTAGCCAAATCGGTTCAGCCGTTCTCGAGTTTTAGCGAGACTAACGAACAGCAATTGATTTTTATATATATAAATTAGCTGAACCAGCAAACGTTATTCTACCTTATTAACTACTCTTATTTTTTTCTATATTTTGTCACCTTTTAAACCTTCTCAGGGCTTCAACAAATAATTCAAAACCAAAATTAGCCAAATCGGTTCAGTCGTTCTCGAGTTTTAGCGAGAACAGCAATTGATTTTTATATATATGAGATTAGATTAGATATTTTGCTCTAATCGCTTATGTAAATACATACTGAAGTTTCATAGGTATTCAGTGAAGGTAAATGAACCTGTCAGCTGGCGAGCATTTCTCGTTAGATCATGACAGGGGTCTAAACCCTATTAACGGGAATAATACGAACTGCAACATTGAATTCAGTTCCCGACAGTCTCACCTAAATACAGCTAAGTCTTGTTACTCTAGCTTTGGTAATCAATAATTGTAAAGCTATACATAAACTCAACGTATAATAAATTCAAGTTTCGTGGACTTTTTTCATATCGTAAGATAGCAAAAAATTGGCAAAGTGCGTACCGGCAAGCCTACTCTTGAAAACAATATAAATCTTAAACCAATATTGATAACAACAATAAGTTCCGAATATCGTCAAAAAACGGTAGTCTTGAAACCAATATTGCCCACATTGATTCAGTATAGTAACGACCTAATTATTAGAAATAGATGTCATTGTTACACGTCAAGCTAGTGTTACAAGTGGAAATTTTAAGTACCGTTTTAAACAAAATAACGAATAAAAGCAATAATGAGTAGTTCCAAAAAATTTCGAAATCCGTGTGGCAATGTCGCCGAATCCAATAATTGAATATAGTTGTCCAGAGTACGAAATACTTCAAAATTCATTAAATATTCATTTAAAATTGAAATCGGTTTTCAAGAGTAGCCTTACAGATCACGCGAAATGTAGGGTTCCGAAGTTACCCATCACAATTATGCGGATTAAGAATAGGGCTTTTATAGTTTCATACTTGAACATTTAACTTAACGTCAATGACAAATATATATCCGCATTACAGGTTCACCGACTGTAAAAACTACTCAAAATACATTTTATAAGTTGATGGACTATTACTCAAAAACTTGTAAGGCCTTCTAAGCCATGATAGTTTTCCTTTTAACTTCATTATATTTACTACTACCATGATTTTTTCCCACCCCCAAAACCAACCATTTAGCCTGCAGAGGGGGAGGGATACTTGACTCTAACAAAAATTAGCACTTAAAAGCTTAAAATCTTACAAACGTCTGAAATATTTTTTAAAAGCCTATGTTAAGTACGTGAGAAAAAAATCAACATCCCCACTTAACAGGTAGGGGAACTACCCTGAAAAAACTATTTTTCAAGATTTTGGGTTACCATTTTGTTGACGTGACTAATATGTATATTCTTGTCAAATTACAACTATCTAGCAATAAGGATCTCTAAGCAATCGTGCGGGCGCACGGACGGACATAGCAAAACTATAAAGGTTCCTAGTTTACTTCGGAACCCTAAAAAGCAGATGCCCCTTCTGATGGAAAGAGATTAGCATCGCTATAGACGCCAAAGGTGTTAATTTGTGTGTTGCTATCTGTGTGGCAGTGTCAAAGCCACTTGCATAAGCTTACCGGCATGCTTACCTTCTAAACCGAAACTTCAAAATAACTAGTTTTTTCAAATGCAGTGTGTTATTTATACGCTACTGATACCTAAACAACAAATTTTAATTTTTTTATCTGTCTGTCTGTCATTATTTTCATACAGGATAATCTCTGGAATAGCTGGACCGATTTTGATAGAAATTTCACTGAAAGATAAAGAAGTTTTTAGGGGAGTAAATAGGCTACTTTTTACTTGACTGACCAAAAGTAAGTAATTATTTTAGATCACGCTAACGAAATCGCGAGTAATACGTAGTTTTCAAATTAAATACATATTTAAATAAAATTCAATTTTTCCCTTCCACGTTTCCTTTCAGCGCAATATAAGGCGGGCTTTGAATATCAAAACACCCTTATGATCTTCGCTATTATAAAATAAATTACTCACATAAAACAAAGCGTTAGATATCCATTTACGTTTCACAAAGAACATTTCAGTGTATAATTTAAGACAGGAAAAAGTATTACCTACTGACACACCTAAATTCCGTACGATTTCAATGTCTACGCCTTATGATTTATTTGTAGGCTTGAAAACTTTATATTTTTGAATGGTTCTTTATAATAATTATAATAAACATTCACGGGACAAACTACACTGACTGATGTAACCCCAAAATAAGTAAATTATTTGCTTGTGTTATGGGTGTTAGTCAACGAAACTAATACATACAAATACATATATAAATACTGGAATATATTTAATAAACACCCAAACCTGGAAATACAGACATTTATGCTCATCACACAAATGCTTGTCCCCATCGGGGATCGAACCCGAGACCCGTCGATTGCGTAGTCAGGGTCGCTAACCACTCAAGCAATGGGGCGGTTTTTCGTTACTAGCAATCGCCTGTGGCCGGGAAGCATTTGTGTAATAAGCATAAAGGTTTATATTTCCGAGTTTTTATTCTCGAAAATTCTAAATATCAGTAAGGGCTTGAAATCTGGCGGGTGGTATCAGGTGTGCTACCACTTTTGTTCCTTGGATAAGCACTTAAAGCCGTCGACCCCGGTTACCGCAAAATTTTGTTGATAGTCATTATTAATGGTGGTTAATATAACTCATAGCGTTAAATTATAGCGCGCTATGTATACTCAATTAGATTAGATTCGCTTTAAGCGCTATAACATAACGCCACGCTATATACCTAGCGGCTAGCGTCGGCTGTAGTTATAACATTATAACCTATAAAGTTACGAACTACGCAATCTAATGAGTAACGTGTTAGTCCGTAGACGCTACACGTTATATCATAGTTTATAGCGTTAAAGCGCTTAGTCATCGCTCGCTGTATGACGTTATGATGAGTCACGTGCTATCTCCGCCGGCTCGTGCGATAGCTGTTCATTAACACGCTATAATATAGTCTATAACGTAGCGCGCTAGAAAAATATAGTTTATAGTCTATAACGCGCTATCATAAAATAGTTTATTTGAACAATACTAGTCATTATCAGTTCGGTAAAATGCGACGATGGAGATAATCACTCATCTTACCATCCAACAAACCAGTGTATCATGAAAAACTGGAAAATTTATAGACGTTTGGTTTAGTCTGCCTACGTCACAAGGGAGTCCAATATGATAATACTTTTTAAGCTATTGCATAGCTTCTATCGTGGGCCTTGAGCGTGGAGACCGAATCCAGAAATTCTTTAACGAAAAAACCTAACACCCCCCACTCCGACCGGCACAGCGGTGATACTTTTTAGTTTTTCCATCTATCGATAAATACCAGAACTTTTAATGACTTTTTGAAATATCACGCTTGTCTCTTTAGTTCAGCAACCCGCCTTTAGGTGGCATTGGTTGTATTGGAAAACTACCGTAATCAGCTGTTTGTGAGAAAGTATATAGGTGTATGGGTATTTATCATCTACGTACAACAGTGAATATCTGTACTCGTATAATTTGTGTACAATGTGTTTTAAACATGAATAAACAAAGAAAAAAAAAATACTGCATAAATAAAATAAATATATAATTGTAATTGCATAAGTTGTTAAAAATGCTATGCAATAGCTTTACCGCGGCAGTCTTCGAGTGCCACACGTCTTTTTTACAATATTAGCCGCCTCTGTGTTCTAGTGGTCCGATGTCGTTGTTTGTTCCTGGTTCGATTCTCAGGTCGGGCAAATCAAAATGTTTAATAGACCTAGGCGTTACTTTGCGAAAATCCATAATTTAAAGAAGAAATTATGGTATTTAATTTACAAAATTTCCGCGAAACTTTATATGGAACTGCTGTAATGGAACTGAAATGAAAACTAGGTTAGCGAATGGGTCAAATTTATTCAAGACCTGAAAATTAAAGAAGACCAAAGCGGCACAAATAGTCCACCTACTTCCACTACACTTTCTTCCACTTCAGAAGCAAAAGCAGTATCACACAAATGATGTACTCATCACACGTTTCACTT
This sequence comes from Apodemia mormo, assembly GCA_036924255.1. Taxonomy (NCBI): domain Eukaryota; kingdom Metazoa; phylum Arthropoda; class Insecta; order Lepidoptera; family Riodinidae; genus Apodemia; species Apodemia mormo. Next base: position 6,885,533 of record JAUPFN010000016.1, read on the forward strand.
AGCAACCGAAGCTTCTTCAGGAGAGTCGAACAGCACTTCACTCTATGAAGGGTAAAGCATTAAACTTTCATAGAGTGAAGTGCTATTTTAAGTATCTTCAGCTACTCGTTGTTGTATCTCTGTCTATTTCTTCGGGAATAGGCGTGAACATAGGTACTTCTTTGAATTTATTAAATAAAAAAGTTCAAAACGATCTCTAAAATGTTGTATATAAAACAGAAAATTCACCACACTTTAATACATTGTGTTAAACCACTGAAAGAATATCAGCAAATCGTATTCACAATCGATAAGCCCGTTTCACTATATTTACTGGCAAATATTAAAAAAATCAGAATTTTAACTCAGTTTTAATGTTCAGACCAGGTTCCTCCATTACTAACTACATTTTTTGCGTTATTTTATCATAACGGTACTGAATATTTCATACGAAGCTGAGTACCATTAAAACTCCCGTGTTTTACAAAAGAAACAATGAATCTACCTACATTTCCCGCAGAATATACAAATAGTTTGAAGCTATGTTTCGTCTCGCTCGGAAAGTGCAATATAAAATTTTTCAATCTACAGACGACGTCAAGAAAAAACTGGAGATCATTCTTTATAATATCTTGTTTCATTATTCACTTCATGTCTATGACTTTAGGCATGAACCAACTCTTCTTTAGTGAAATAAAAATGTCTGAATTCGTATTCATGATCTCTGCTTACTTGGTTTCAATTCAAGGTATGTATTGGCTTATATCCAAATGTTTATCCAGTCTATTACGTCCAAGAATCCTAAGCCTTTTGCATTGCTATATCTACAATAAAATCGGCCATTCCGTGATAAAAAAAATCTTTTGTAAGTGTTCAGGGTACATTGTATTTTTTTCTTTAGGTCGATGATAATATTTTACATTTTTTTTTACATATAATGTTTAAGATGAGTTAAAGTGCAAAGAGAACAATATACTGAGGCCATTAATTGCTTCGTTGATCGTTTCGTTGTTTAGAGCCGGTAAATCATTTTATTTTTCCGTGTTGATCCCGGGCTCTTTTGAAGAATTGGCCAACTGCCGTTCTGTCAGGCAGTTCGTAAAATGCGACCGATTGGCTATACGAATCACTAACATCGTGGTTACTAGGTGGTAGAGTTCTGCATTGTCTCGCCCGAGTCTGGTACCACCGCCTTATCTGTTCAGAAATCAGAAATCGGAAATCGGAAATCGGAAATCGGAAATCGGAAATCGGAAATCGGAAATCGGTAATCGGAAATCGGAAATCGGAAATCGGAAATCGGTAATCGGAAATCGGAAATCGGAAATCGGAAAGGCCGCCCTTCACGAAATTCGTCATGTGAAGAAACTCGACCTCTCTCAAATTCAGCAAACCATCGCCTCACGGTGCTCAAACAAGGTGCTTCTCTCCCAAAAGCATTTTGAAGACGTGCGGCACAGTCTTGCGGAGAAAGAGAACTTTTAAAATCATAAAAAATCATCGTTCTAAAATCTTTTCGACTTAATTTCATTTTCGTTGTGTACATAGAACTTTGATGTATGATAAAAAAACAATTGACAAATCATTTTTCCCGCCAAATGTTTTTTGTTATTACTAAGAAGGTTGCAAAGTTTTAAAAATATAACATTCGAAATTCTAATAGTTCCCATTAGCTTGAAGTGCAAAACTTTTAGTGTGCCCCATGTGTAAAAAAAATTGCACCACGCCACGTAAAAGGAGGAAAAATAGGAAACAAATACATACCACTTCTATGTACGTAGTACATTAATCTATTTGCAAACAAAATACTCTCTTGACGGAAAGACCATATCGACCATACAGATAGCAGACAACCAGATGGCTAATGGAAAGAGAAAATCATAGTCTATAGAAGATGTTTCAGATGTTAATGGTGCTGTGTTGTTAGTATAGTTGGAATGTAATGCCACATATAATAGTTTATCTGCTACCTAAGCGTCTAAACCTGTGACAGCTTCTTTAGTTTACTATAGGTCATGATATGCAAACACAATATTCCAAGAAATAATTTCACTTATACTTCATACAACAAAATTCAACTTGCCCGAGGCAAATTCTAACTACTGTATAAGCCAACAATTTTGCAATTCCTTTGACTATGTGAGGTTATGTAATCTAGCTTCATGAGTGTATCTTATGAAAATTGTAGAGACTTGTTTGTTTTAGACTATATTTAAAACGCAATTTCAATTTTCTATCCTTTGAAAGATAAACTACGGGCACTTTCCATTTCCTCTATACCATGGTTATAATAGTTACGATTACAGCCAGGTTCCTATATTCATAAAACGACTCGTTTTAGTAACGAGTAGTAACATTTTCTACGAGTAATAATATAAAACTGTTCCTATAAATCGACGGGTCCTACGTAAGATGTCGTGACTTAAAAAATGCAAGTTTTGTTTTGTTTATGAAAATGACTCCGCTTTAATAGATCTTTTAATAATATGACGAATAAAAATAAAATTTCTATTAGAAAAATTCAACTTCTATTAGAAATTTCATTTTAGTTCTTCGTGTTATTAAAAGATGTATAAAATTGGAGTCATTTTGAGGAAGGACCCGTCGAAATGTCAATTAACTTATCCAATCAACTTGTAGGTATCTCGTTATTAATCGGTTGATAAAATGGTTACTACTACGAATATCGGATCGTTAATTATAGAAATCCGACATTAATGTATGTACATATCGTTGGTTGACAGGTAAAACATACTAATGCCGGGTTCCTATAATCAATGATCCGTTATTCGTAGCAGTAACAATTAGCAACCAATTTTACAATAACGAGACGGTCCACATGTTGTTTTGACATTTATTAATTTTAAAAAGTATCTTCATACCCGTATTATAGAAGGGGTTGGTTATGGTAGAGGTACAACAAGTACTATATTATTTAGGATTGTCGTCTTCATAACACAAAACCGATAAAAGATTATAAACTGTGCGAAAGAAAGTGAAACGAAAAACTAAACACCTTTTTGAAGTGGTTTAATTACTTTCAGGCTTTTTGAAAGCAGTTGTTATCGTGCCAAGGAAAGCCAGCATCGAATATTTAATAAACAACTTGGGATGGAAATGGAGAGTGGATAATTTAACTGAGCAACAACTTGCAAAAAAGAATCGCATTTTAAGAGGATTAAACTTGGGTCAAAAAGGTATTTACGGACTTTTTCGTAAGACTTTTTTACAACGAATTTTATTTAATTAGCATAAACAATGTTACGCGTACAATCATGAATATAAACTTGATGACAATAAAATTATTACGACACAACTAAATAATTTTATAAACGAACATATTGTTACGAATAATCTAGAAACGTGAAGAATTGGAACGCTGGAGAGATCTATAAATAAAAGGAAGAGATAGCTATTCCTATTGACAAACAAATAGTTGCCGTAACCGAATAGCTATGCCATAATGGACTTTGTGGTGTAAAAAATAAAGTTGAAAATAGCGTGTACTAGGACTTGTTTATAATAAGTCGTTTATTGTTATTGTTTACGAGATGATTGCGAACATTCGCGATTGTGGTTTAACTTTACCTCGGGTATAAATAGAGATGTGTTGACAAACAGAAGGCAGTTTTATAAAGCGATCGAGAGCGATACTTAAAGTGACCAGTACGAAGCGAGTATTCTATTGTGTAGTCGGTTAAATTTAGTGTTAGTACAGTGAGTGACGTATGCACAGTTAGTACGTTAATCGGAGTATTCAAGTACTTCATTGTGTTGTTTTGTGTATTTGTATTGTAAATACACGAATTTAATATAAGTGGTGTTTTCTTACAATTACGAACCCGAAGCACGTAACAATATTAATGTTATAAATTAAATTAAGTGGCGCTAGACTGTAAGAAAATCAACCAAAGCGTGTTGAGTACCGTAGTTGCTCATCACAAAAATGCGAACTAAGAACAGGGTTTTCATCCTTTTATACTATGAACATTTAACCTATTTAAAGCAATGACTGATATAACTGTGATGCGCCACAGATTCACCGCCTACAAAATCTTCTCCAAGTACATTTCATAAGTTGGTCGACTATTACTCGTAAACTTATTTTTGAAATAGTCCTGATAGTATTCCTTATAATTTGTCTATATAGATACTAGGTACTACATATTCTATACTTTCTTTCATCGACACTTGGTGAAATTCTATTATTATTATACGATTAAATTATCACTTGTACATTAATTTCTCTTTATAACTTTACTAGCTGTTGCCCGCAACTTCGTCCGCGTGGATTTCGTTCATTCGCACAGCTCCTCTCCCGTAGGTGATAGCGTGATAATACGTAGCCTATATGTTGACCCGACCTGTTAATAATATTCATGCAAAAATTTGAAGTAAATCCATGCAATACTTTTTGAGTTTTCCCCGGACATACATAGAGACAAAAATTCTAAAAACTGTATTTTTGGCTTCAATATCGATAGTAGATCACGTCCCAAGTATTCTTTTAAAAACATAATCAATGTACTGTTTTGACTGTCCTACGATTTTATTATACAGGGTGACTGGAAATTAGTGGCGGAGCCGTTAAGGGGAGGTAGTCTAGGGTTATTCTGACAGATATCACTATTAGACCTACCGTCCGAATTGTTACCCTTTCCAAGATATTCCTACTTAAAGAGTGCAACCAAAAAACTGTACTAATATTTTTTATTATTTTAAAGGGCACGTTAATAAGAGTGATAGGAAAGGTTTATTTTAATAGCTGAACAATAGCTGGAAAGCGCTAAAACAAAACGATTAGGGAATATTTCGCCATATTCACGACGAGCTTGTTCAGCGTTTCCTCTAGCAGCTCCGTAATAAAAAAGAATATCTGCATATTCTTCGTTACTAAATGTTCTTTCTGCCATTATTAGTCCGATAAACCACACAGCCAAATCGTAAGGAGTTACAGAAAACAGGGCGCGGTCCAAGTTGTCGGGAAGAGAATCAAATACAAAAGTCCAAGAAAAGCCAAGTCGTTAGAAAAATCAAATCTGAGAGAAAGTAAGCACATCCGAACACAGTAAACCGTAAGAGTGGACTGAGCAAGAGGGAGGGGCAAGCTCGACTCCTGCGCGTCGACCGAGTCCTTTGTTCTCGAAACACAATAAAATTACTCGGGCGGGCTCTACGGGTTTTTTCTATTGACCATATCTTCATTGTTCCTTAACCGATTTTGGATTTTAATATCTCATTCGGAAGGGAACGAAACGTAGAAGTTTTTCAATAGTTTTGTACGTAATAGTAAAGAGTGACTTTTTAAAGTAAATTGACGTTTTATCAGACATCATAGTATTTTTTTACATTTTCCGTTTTTGTTTAGCAGTTTTTGCAAAAAAATAATGACAGTTACGAAATTTTAACAATAAATATTACTTATTTAGAATACCTTTGTTGGAAAACAAAAAAAAGGAGGTCAAAACCACATTTATTTTAGGATTTATTACCATTTGAAAATTATTAGTACGATTTTTTGGTTTCACTCTTTAAGTAGGAATATCTTGGAAAGGGTAACAATTCGGACGGTAGGTCTCATAGTGATATCTGTCAGAATAACCCTAGACTACCTCCCCTTAACGGCTCCGATACTAATTTCCAGACACCCTGTATGTATACATATAGATTTTTAACATATCACTCAACCGGTTTCATTTTTTAAGCATCTTCAGGATGTTAATATACTTAATTGATTATTGATTTTTGTAAGGCTTACCACAACAATCAATCAAAACTGAATGTTTTAATCTACGGCAATATTTAAACAAATATTGTAGACTAGCTGCCGCGTGCAACCCGCTGCATTATAAAAGTTTTTGGCGAATTCCGCGGGATCATCTAATTTTCGGGTATAAAAAGTAGCCTATGTGCTATTCCAGGTCATCATCTACCTGTGTGCTAAATTTCATTCAAATCCGTTTAGTAGTTTTTGCCTGATTGAGTAACAAGCATCCATCCATCCAAACATCCAAACTTTCGCATTTATAATATTAATCCATACTAATATTATAAATGCGAAATACTATATATCTGTCTGTCTGTTACGCTTTTACAACTAAACCACTGAACCAATTTTCATACAATTTGGCATGGAAATAGTTTAAGATCCGGACTCAGACATAGGCTACCTTTTTTCAAAAATCAACCCCTAAGGGGTTGAAATAGGAAATGAAATTTGTGTGAAAAACCATATCGACATATATATAACTATATCGACGACAGCTTCGCCCGCGAGTAGATTAACCTATCTACTCGCGTATTACTTGCATATATATATATATATATATATATATATATATATATATATATATATATATATATATATATATATATATATATATATATATATATATATATATATATATATATATATATATATATATATATATATATATATATATATATATATATATATATTCTAGTATTTATATATGTATATAAACTTTATACATCTTTTTAAGGCAAGGTATTTTTCCTATAGAATTGACGCGCGTCAATTCTATAGGAAATGGGTGGCGCGGTATGTTCTGAAACCATTCTGAAACTGCTGGGAAACGTGTTAATTTTCGGATAAATAAATATAGGACGTCAGCTGAAAATTAAAATTTAGCACATTCTTTTTTGTATTTACAACTAAATATCACCACATACAAAATCATGTGGAAGATTAGAAATATTATTAACAAATTATTTGTTTTGGAGATTTTTTTAGCCTGTTTTTGGAATTTTATGTGATCGAATAAAGTATATTTGAGTATTATATTGTAATAAGTTAGTACATTCCTTAGATAATATCTTCAGGTATATCGTGTATTTATTGTAAAATTGTTATTTAACAATCGATCAAGGAAGTAACATTCTACCAGAATGTTCCCACGCGCTTCAAAATCCTTCCGAAGAGTATTACGGCATGGGTGGAGTGTGTCTCTTACTACTAAATAAAGCGCCAATCGCCATATATAAGTGTGGCCATGCGTAGTTTGCTAACTACAAAGTAATTCTACTAATTTGATAAACAGTTTTTGCATTGCATAAGTAATTACAGTATAATTAAAATAAGCACATTTCAGAACTCACTGTGTTTTTACTGTACATTAGCATAAAATGTATTGTAATTAACAAATTACAATACATTTTATGCTAATGTAGTTATCGACGTGTATGAATAAAATGGATTTAACCATTACCGAATATATAAAAATCTACCATCAGATAGTTTTATTTACACTGACAATTGCAAGAAAAGGGACAACTTCCACTCTTGTCATCTTGCTCAGAACTTTTTCCTCTCTGTTAAGTAAGAAACAAATGTCAACTTTATGAGTAATGAAATAAAGTACATTTCCATTTTTCAAATATTGCTTCGTAATTTCAGTTATCGTATATAAGTTCCTTGCAATCAATACAAAAAACGTGATTTAGGAAACCACTTTTTCCCGTTTGTCCCGATGCCTCGCCTTAAGACAATTACGTGAACGGTGGAGTATCAAAGGCACAGTTAAAGTGTACATTGCGGAGAACTGCAGAAACTTAATATTTTTTAATAAAATGCATTATAAATATATTATAATTAATAAATATAATCATTACACACACTATATTTATGTGGCATTCGTTATAATATACACTTAAAGTTAGACTTAGATAAAGAGACTTTATTTATTTTTATTTTTATAGCACTCACCCCGTGTTTGGGAAACTTGAAAAACGTTAAAAACAACAAAGAAAAATGTCGACACGCGAGACTCGAACCCGCGACCATCACCCTCAAGCCTCAACTTTATTGTTTCGTCTATGGTTGAATTTCAGCCACAGGCGATCGCTAGTATACTTAAAACACGACTTCTTTAACTACTTTCGTTATACGTCATATATTGGATTCGAATGGACCACAACTAGTTAGGTTTAAATACTCACGTAAGTAACACTTAAAGGAGACTGATACCGTTGCATACAAACTTGGGCCCCCTTGTAATAAGATGAATATTATGTTAATTAATAGCTAGTTTAATGTTATATAAATACTGAAAATTTTACAAATTTTAGCAATCTGAGAACAGAGATTCACCAGAAGTAAGGTCACGGTACTACGGTATAGTTTAACTCACTATAACCGTTTACTATTATATAAACAATTTATACTTGTAATACAGGCAACTATGCTTCATGTTTATAAATTGACACAATACTAAAACACAGATTTTGGAAAACACAAATTAAAGGATGCCTTTCTGTAGGTAGTAGGTACGTAAAATAGCGAAGAGTGAAGTCCGCGACTTGCGAGTACGACTCTTGCGAGCCGTCAGTGATGTCAGTTGTAATTGTCAATTTTAGCTGTATTAAATCCACAGACACTAAATCGTATTAAGTTTGAAGTAACGTAATCAATCGATTATATAAATTGTTTCGATTATATTTTCTATTTTTATATTATAAATGGATTGTAAAATAATGATGGTACTTCCTGTTGATTATACTAAATATTAATCAAAAATACACTTTTACATATATTTACGAGCTTATATTTCGATTAAAATTATTTACATAAATCGATTATAATTTTATCGATTATACAATTATAGTACCACAAACTTATTTTCGTAATTTCTTTTTTCTCAGAAAGCGGATTAAGCTCATATTTTGAATTTTGAAATAGAAAAATAGTATCATTTTTTTGAACCATACTTCAATCCTTTACATTTGGGCCCAAAAATCCCCCTCTCCTTTGCGTTCAAAACTAAATCTTTTATCAATTGTCCAGTATGTTAGCAAAGATATATTTATTAAAGATTATACAAGCAATTTATATTTTCCGTAAAAAAGACTACGCAGAAACTGATGAGAAATGTAACCTACTTTTATGATTCTAATTCATAAGTATGACGCGACTATATCGCCCATATTTCCTTTAACTAATATTTTCTAAAAGCTGGTAACTCATTAGAGGTAGTTTATGGAATAAGAACTTAAAGAGAATAATGTAGCGCCGTGGCAATAGTGATATATAGTAATTGGTTAAATCACATGCTATCGCCACCGCAGTCATGACAAATAAAAGAAATGTTACGCATATATTTTATCGCAATCAACCTACAAACATTTACTTTAAGTAAGTTACTGTAAGTCTACCAATATTTATTTTAATTAGAATATTTGCATAATTTTTACACATAATTAGATTATCTTACAATCAAATCCCAATTTCCCCTGTGTTGGTCCGGACTCCTTTAAAGGCGACTGATTGGTTATACGTGTCACTCCAGGTTGAGTTCCGCAACATTTTGCCAGAATATTTGGTACCATCGCCTTACCTATTCCCGCCGCAATAACGTCAATGCTTGTCATTGTCGTGTTCCGGTTTTAAGGGAAAGGTAGCCGGTAGACTTATGCATGTGGCATTGCCATCCCACAACGCCATTAACATGTTTGGTGTCTATATGGGATGGGTTTCTCTTTCCATCAGTGTCATTTTCTAATGTCCTCAACTCAAAGATGGGTTAAAAAAGTAGATATGTTTATATATATATATATATATATATATATATATATATATATATATATATATATATATATATATATATATATATATATATATATATATATATATATATCTTAGAATAGTAAACAATCAAATGGCTCTTCTAATAGAAAGAAACAATCTTAGCCTATAGCCAACAATGATGTTAATGGTGCATTGCTACCTGTTTATCAGGATTATAATGCCACATGCATAAGTTTACTAGCAATTGATTGAGTGATGAAAAGATGGTTTTATATTATAAATATATCTACCCAATTGTTTTCCCAGCAGACAGTCCATAAATGTTTCTTTCATCAAGACTGCTAGTTGACGTTTATAAACAAAAATAATAACTTTGGTAGATATATAACATTAGTCACTGTCGTGTTATGATCTAAAATATAAAATCGTATTTTTTTTTATTCTAGATTTTTTAGGGACTTTTATTCATCCTGAATAGCTGGCTGACATAGCCCCATCGTAGCCTAATATAATAGAGTAGCTTATACATAATTAAGTAACTTACATCTAATCATGTTGACCTAAATTATGGAAACTACTTAAATAAAACTTAATTAGAAGAAACGCTGCCTCTGTTACAGGTTCAGCTAGTATGCTTAACACATAACCTATATCTAAGCAATTTAATTTTAGTAATTTTATTAAATTATATCTCTCAGCCTTGTTTCGTTCACACTCTACAAGGATGTGATATACATCCTCTACTGTACCACAGACCTCACATTTAGGTGAGGTCTGTGGTACAGTTCGTCGTAAAATCTTTGTTAAAAGAATATACGTGGCATTACATCCTCACTACACAAATTACAATGGATTATTCGACCGCCCTCTTGTTGGAGTGGTTAGCGATTTTTCTTTTAAATTTTTTATATCATAAGATAGCAAACAAGCAGATGGGTCTCCTGATGGAAAGAGTCAACCATCGCCTATAGACACCAAAGGTGTTAATGGTGTGTTGCTATCTTGTGGCGAGGTCTAATGCCACATGCATAAGTTTACCGGCTACCTTACCCTCCAAACCGGAACACGACAGTGACCAGCACTGACGCTATTGCGGCATACATAATAATTCGAATTATTCAAATCAGTTCAGTAGTTTTCAAGATTAGCGCGTACAACCAAACAAACAAACAAACTCTACAATTTTATAATATTAGTATAGATTCTACGTAGGCTCGATACATACACTACAGTTTAGATAAGCACTACACTACCCTCCTGATGTTCTAGTTATGTACTGGGGCATACTGATTGCCGTGGGGCAGAATATGCTAGCGCCACTGTTCAACACAATATTACTACAAGTCAATGGCCACTCGGATTTGCTGCTACCATTCAGATATGCCTTGCCATTTAACCAGTACGACAATTGGGTTATTTATTCTGTGGTATATGCCTTTCAAACTTATGCAAGTAAGTATACAAAATAATAACTTTAAATTTTAAATTTTTCCCCCGTGTTGGTTCCGGACTCCTTTGAAGAATAGACCAACTGCCGTTCTGCTAGGCAGGTCGTAAAAGGCGACCGACTGGCTATGCGAGTCACTACCATCGTGGCTACTAGGTGGTAGAGTTCTTCATTGTCTCGCTCGGGTCTGGTACCACCGCCTTGCCTATTCCTGCCGCAATAACGTCTTCTGAGGTATCTTGAGGAGCACTAGCTGATTAGTGACCGCCAGTACGGTTTCCGTCGCGGACGCTCAGCTAGTGATCTTCTGGTTTACTTAACACATCGATGGGCGGAAACAGTCGAGAATAAAGGAGAGGCATTGGCAGTTAGTTTGGACATAGCGAAGGCCTTTGATCGGGTATGGCACAGGGCACTTCTTTCCAAGCTTCCATCCTATGGGCTTCCTGAGAAATTGCAAATGGATCACCAGTTTTCTGACGGATCGGAGTATAAGGGTCATTGTTGATGGCGCATGCTCTGACCTTAAACTCGTCAATGCTGGTGTTGTGTGCTATCACCTACGCTGTTTCTTCTGCACATTAATGACATGTTACGATCGAGCAGCATTCATTGTTATACGGATGACAGTACAGGCGATGCTTTGTACTCTGGCCGCAGCGGAATTTCTCGGAAATACGTTAACGATTGCCGGAACAAACTAGCGTCAGAAATTGAAGCACAACTTTCTGTTGCTTCGGAGTGGGGTCGATTAAATTTGGTCCAATTCAACCCCATTAAGACACATGTTTGCGCGTTTACCGCTAAAAAATCACCCTTTGTCGTATCATCTCGTTTTGAAAATACTTCCCTGAAAGCCACAGCCGGTATTGGAATATTTGGAGTCGACATATCGAGCGACGTTCAGTTCCGCGGTCACTTGGAAGGCAAGGCTAAATTAGCCTCTAAAAAGCTGGGAGTTCTCAGCAGGGCCAGGCAGTACTTCACACCGGCCCATCGCTTATTACTTTATAAGGCGCAAATCCGACCTCATATGGAGTACTGCTCTCATTTATGGGCGGGAGCTCCTCAGTACCAGCTCCTTCCTTTTGATGGAATTTAACGTAGGGCGGCTCGAATTGTCGAGGACGGACGAGGACTCTTTCAAATCAGCTTAATTCTTTGGCGTTACGTAGAAATGTGGCATCACTCTGCATCTTTTATCGGCTCTACCATGGGGAATGTTCCGAGGAACTGTTCGGATTAATTCCTGCTGCCGAATTTCACCATCGGACATCGCGACAAAATTCGAAGTTCCATCCTTACCATCTCGATGTCTGGAAATCCACAACCGTGCGATTCTCGAGGCATTTTTTGCCCTGCACCACTCCTTTGTGGAACCAGCTATCGGCAGAAATTTTTCCAAATGGATACGACTTAGGGACCTTCAAGAAAAGAGCTTACTCATTCTTAATAGGCCGGCAACGCAATTACAAGACCTCTGGTAGTGTAGTTGTCTATGGGCGGCAGTAATCACTTACCATCAGGTGAGCCTCCTGTCCGTTTGCCCCCTTTTCTATAAAAAAAAAGTCTTCGGGTCAGTGGGTCACATATTTGAGGTTCAGTCATGATAGGTTTTAATCCTTATCTAATACTAATAAATCCATACCTTGACCCCTACCCAGGGGGGTCATGACCCCCCGGGTAAGGGTCTAGGTATGGATTTATTAGTACAAACCGGTACTTTGCTATCCGTGTGGCGGGGTGGCAATGCCACATGCACAAGAAATCAGAAATCAAAAGCACTTTATTCAATAAAACTTTTCACAAGTTATTTTGAAACGTCAACATTTTTTAAAACTACCGGCCACACACTGAGATGATCGGGCGGAGGAAAGTCAGCGGGCATGCCTTTGTTGATATCATTTTTTTCCATAATATTAAAATATTTCAAAATAGTCACCGACTATCTTAACGAAGTAAAAACGAAACACAACCATGACAATAATATTATCACAATATTACAAAATAGTCTACCGACTATTTTAACGAAATAAAAACGAAACACGACAATGACAATAATATTATTACAATATTACAAAGTAGTCTACCGATTATCTTAACGTAATATAAACGAAACACGACAATGATAATAATATTATCATAATATTACAAAATAGTCTACCGACTATCTTAACGTAATAAAAACGAAACACGACAATGACAATAATTAAAACTATTGCAGCAGAAATAGGTAATGCGGTGGTACTGTGACGATCCTCGTTCGTCACAGGGCTTACTCTGTAGGGCTAGTATTCGGAGTGGTTTTTCAGGTACCGGGGCTCATCTTTACTTTGTAGAAACTTTTTAAAGAAAATTCTTAATACTTTCATTTATTTGGACCATCCGTCCAGAACCAATGCTTGAATATATCTCACTGATATCTCACTGTACATTCAATTATTTTCTATGAAAATTTTTTACAATTCAAATACCTAGTTATATGTCTTTAAAGTCGACAAGTAGCCAGCATTTGCTGTAACACCATAAAGGTGTTAAAGTACCATATACATGAGCGAGACGTTACGGAACTCTACCATTATCACGATGATAATGACTCGTATAGCAAATCAGTCGCCTTTTACGATCTGCCTGACAGAACGGCAGTTTCTATATTCTTCAAAATGGATCCGTACCAACACGGGGTAACAACAAAGTAATAAAAAACATTATGCAATTTAATTTTAGTTTTCCAACTCGCCTACATGTATATAGGAAGTGCTTTTATTCTGATAACCCTCTGCCTTCACATTACAATAGAATTCGCACTTCTTCAAGAGGATTTATTATTAGTTGTTCCTGAGACAGCAGACGATGCTATGAATAATTCTCGTACAACGATTCCTATTGTAAGATTTATTAAACACCATCAAAGAATAATTGAGTAAGTAATCATTTATCATTTGTGATAAATTTACAATAGGAAATAAAAGATTTTTCTAATACTGATTTAATATGGTTTTCTAATAGTATGTAGACGGACGTTATAGTAAAAATCGTACCCCGACCTATAATTGTTGCTCCACAGATTAATGGATACGCCTTTCAAAGCAATTTCTTAGTTTGTCAATGTAACTTGCATTTACACATAGAAATACAGAGTTATACTCTAGTAACAAGATCATTTCAAGGGTAATTTTTAAAACTTGTCATCTCATTCGGTACGATAAAACATACAACATGGCTTAATTTTATTTGTTCTCGATATATCTGCAAATGTATGACACTTTTGACAGAGAGTAGGAGTGTTTGCTTATACGCGCGGCGACACGTTTCCTTTCCAATGCCGTGTCTATTAGTATTCATGTAGTCTGAGGTTTTTCCTAACGCTAGAATATGCCACTAGATTTTACAAATCGAAAATTTAATAACGTTATCACAGCTTATTTCTATTCTAAGTTTAATAATATTAAAATATGGTGATTATATTGTCCAAGTACGTGCGATTAAAAGCGATGCTATTGCGGCAGGAATAGTTAAGGCAGTTATCAAACCCGGTCGAGAAATTGCAGATCTCCACTACTTATTGAGTAGCCAAAATGTTAGTATCACGAGCAGACCAAACAAATACACTATCCACACGGTTAGGGGTGGGGAACATGTGCAAAAGGGCAAATGCTCCTAAGTGTCAAGCGATTGTAGATACTTATATCGTGCAAAATAAAAAAATGCCATTTTGGGGTTCCAAAATAAACTAGGAACCCTTATAGTTTCGCTATGCCCGTTAGTTCATCCGTACGATAGCTCGAGACCATTAGTGCTAGAAAGCTGTAATTTGAAAAGCTGTAATGTAAAAAATCTTGAAAATTTTTTTTTCTGAAAGTCCCCTACATGTAATGTGAGAACGTTAGTTTTTTCGCACATACTCCATTGTATGTGATATCATTAAATAGGTTTTTCAAAAATATTGAAAGTTTGTGAATATAAGTTTTCGATTAAAGGACTCGTTTGTAAAATAAGCTTTTAAGTGCTAATTTTTGTTAGAGTCAAGTGTCCCCCTCCTCTGCAGGCTCAACGGTTGGTTTTGGGGGTGGATCGCGAAGGATACATACAACGCGGATAATAGCAAATTTAATTAATTTCATCTGTTCCTTAACCAGTTGCTTTGAAAGGCGTATGTAAAATCGTAGTTACGTATAGCCTTCTTTCTATGAAATGCTTACCAATAAGGCAGTTGACGTATTCTTAAAAAACGGCAAGTAGGAGTCACACTCGCGCATTAAGGGTTCCGTACCACTATCTATAAAAAATAACGTTCGTTGTATGGGCCCATGGGCGTACCGAGGGGTGGGGGCAGGGAGGGGTAGCTGCCCAACCTGGAATCCATTTACTGTTGTATCTGCTATCTACTGTTGTAGATATTAAGTTAAAAATAGTCTTAAAATGTTACGGTTGCCCTCCTGGCCCAGAACCTGGATACACCCATGTATAGACCATCTGCTTATTTGCTATCTTGTGATATAAACACTGGCCTAGTGCGAGTCGCTCTCAAACCGAGGGTTCCGTACCGTTATATATACAAATCGGCAAAAAAAAATCGCGTTGGTTTATGGGACCCAACTTAAATATTTTTTTTAATTCTGTTTTTAGTATTTATTGTTATTGTGGCAACAGAAATACATCATCTGTGAAAATTCCAACTGACTAATTACCACGGTTCATGAAATACAGTCTGGTGAGAGACGAACAGCGGAGTCTTGGTAATAGAACCCCGTTTTATTCTTTGGGTACAAAACCCTAAAATGAGGCCCCAGTAACCATGGGAACCAACAAATACAATTAAGGAATAATATTTTTTTTAATTATTAAATTAAATTGTACAGAGATGCACTCAACTTCTGTTTCAACTCATCGTTCATCTTTCTGACTCTTTCTAATATATAACTGCACCACACTAACATATAGTAACCAATACATAACTGTGGAGCCGTTGGTCTGTACCGCTGAAGGGTCATAGTGTGACTGGACCAACGGGCCAACTATTGTTAGGTGACGTCATAACTGTGGAGGTTATCGGCGTAGGGATGTGACGACCCCATCGCCCACCGGAGGAATGATTTTTGTTACAAAAATTATTCCATCGGTGTACTCAGTCGATTAGTGGTAGTGCCATGCTGTGCTTGCAGCGGAATAGGCTGGCACGCCCGGGGAGATACCAATCTTTTACTTAACACCGACGTGAAGTAACAGCGTAGCTGTTGCGTTTCGTCTGGTTTGTGAGAGTCCCGGAGGCCTAATCCCCCCTCCCCCGCATACATGAAAGCGCATTTAAAAGGTGTTTTACCCCAGGGGGGTACCACTTGCACTAGCGGTGGAGAACCTCTCTCTGGGCATCCATGTTCTGGATGCTCAGGCTGCCCTGCGTACTCTGGGGGGGCAATATGGCGCTCATTAACCACACTACACGGGGCAAACGAAGCAAGAAACTCAAGGCAACCCCTACCACGCTTGTCGTGGATTTTTGCAACATTAGGGGGCTTCATTCAAACCTTAACGCCATCCATTACCACCTCGAGACGGCTAAGCCGGCCTCGCTTTTTTTGACTGAGACTCAGATATCTCAGATACTTCCTATCTCGCCTGCCTGGGGTACAAATTGGAACATTCCTTTGTACCGCGGGCTGGTGTGTGCGTATACGCCAAAGAAGATATCTGCTACCGGCGCCTCGGCAGTTTTGAGAGTCGGGACCTATCCATCTTATGGTTACGACTGCGATGACCACCCCCGCATCTACGCGTGCCTATACAGGTCCCATAGCGGGAATACCGAAGTCGACCGGCTCGTCGAACATTTGCAATTAGCTGCAGATTCCGTGCTTCAAAGGACACCTACCGCAGAGATTGTGATCCTAGGTGATTTTAACGCCCATCACACTGCTTGGTTCTGCTCACGTACAACCGATCACGCGGGGAAGTCTTTTCACGATTTTGCTTTGGCGTATAGTCTAACGCAACTGGTTACTTTCCAGATGTCGATGACTATGCACCTTCAATGTTGGACCTTCTACTGACTTCTCACCCAGATCAGTATCGAGTATCAGTGAACGTCCCTCTTTGTTTGTCTGACCTCTATCAGATTCGGGCCAAAGTGCCGGTTACGCGCCTGTCACGGCCTCCTTTTGTGGATTCATTATAAGTCAGCAGATTGGGACGGGATGCGTTCCTTCTTTGCATCCAACCCTTGGGGGCGCATGTTCGCCCTTCTCGTTGGATGATCCGGATGTCGTTGCTGACTCTGTCGCTGATGTGGTTATACAGGGTATGGAACTATACGTTCCGTTCTCTGTGGTTTCTAAGTAAGTCTCAGCCTTGGTTTGGTCGCCACTGCAAGACGGCTGCGCGCCGAAAGCAGGAGTGCCGCCGGGCCTGAGCAGCAGTAATGGCATCATGTGATGAAAAAACCAACGCCTTAAGAAAGGAGTATAATAACGCCTTGAGGTCCTTCAAAAAAGTCATCACCAAGGCAAAATCGGAGCACATTGGCAGGATTGGTGAGAGATTAGTTCGCCTTCCTTCGGACACCCGTGCGTTTTGGTCTCTCGCCAAGGCTACCTTAGGGAATTTTTGTCAGCCGTCCCTTCCATACCTTCACAGAGAAGATGATTCTCTGGCCCACACTGCAAAGGAAAAAGCCGATCTCCTGGGCTCATTCTTTGCGGCTAATTCGACTCTAGATGACCAAGGAAACACACCACCTACCATCCCGCAGTATGATAACAATATGCCTGAAATAGGCCTTTTCATCATCAGATGAGCGCAAGCGTAGCCGCCATGTTGAAACGGCGGTAATTCAAAAAATTCGTACTGTTTTAATCAACAATGGCTGGACAAGGACTATTATCTCCACAAAGAAATAAATTATTGGAAAAAACCATCGATGGTGCTTCACTTATTTATGATTCAGTTGAAGCTCATAATTGTGAACAATTGAAAAGGTGGCTAAAATGTCATGGGCGTCCGCAAAAAGGGAAAAAAAGTGAGCTGATTGAGAGGTTAGAGGTTATTAATTGATTTATCAATATGTTGAAACTCTTGATAGCTTAAAGGATCAGGGTTTTGTTCAGTTGGACCACTTTCTCCAAGAAAATGTAGTGAGCAAATATAAGTATCCTTAGTAACATTATCAATAGATCTAAAACCTCGGTCACTTCTGCCACATTTTTTCACCCATAACTCACATTTCGCACATTTTACACATGCTTTAATGTGTAATTTGCTTGATGATTTGATTATTTTTTTTCGATATTCAAGACAAGGCTTTGGAAAATTTATAAAATAGAATCTATTGGTTTTAAATGATTTGTATCGTGTATCACTTTTACATACTCCATAACAACACCGTTTTGTTGTTCCTTTTCGTACAGACAACATAATTATAATGGAGTACAAAAAATTTTTTCCAATTATTTTGACTTACTACTTATTTTTTTTTTCACTTTTTTTACAATTAATCAACTTTGATTTATATTTTAATTTTTGATACACGGATAGCGGACAATTTAGCATGGTTGTTTACAAAAAACAGTACGAAAAAGATGGCTGATTCTGACGCATGCGCACAAAAAATTTTTGTGATGAAAAGGCCTATAAAATTCCATCAGTCACAGTGCGCGAAGCACTGTTTTCCTTGGACATCTATAAGTGCTTAAAATATGTGCTGCGAAGTTGACACCGGCATTGAGGCATCTGTTCCAGCTCTCCTACTCACTTGGCGTAGTACCGAAACCGTGGAAAAAAAAACTTAGTGCACCCTGTACCTAAAAAAGGTGATCGCTCGAATTCGTCAAACTATCGGACGATAACCATTACCTCCTTGTTCTCCAAAATCATGGAGAAGATAATTAACTGGCAGCTTATGAAGTATTTAGAGGAGCACCAGCTGATTAATGACCGCCAGTACGGTTTCCGTCACGGTCGATAAGCTGGTGATATTCTAGTATACCTTACACATCGCTGGGCTCAGGCAGTTGAGTCCAGGGGCGAGGCGTTTAGACATAGCGAAGACCTTTGATAGAGTATGGCACAGAGCGCTTCTTTCAAAGCTTCCTTCTTATGGGTTTCCCGAGAAATTATGCAAATGGATCACCAGTTTTTTGGCTGATCGGAGCATCAAAGTCGTAGTCGACGGTGTGTGCTCCGACCTTAAATTTGTCAATGCTGATGTTCCGCAAGGCTGCGTGCTATCGCCTACACTGTTTATTTTGCACATCAATGACATGTTGCGAATTAGTAACATTCATTGCTATGCAAATGACAATACGAGTGATGCTTTGTACTCCAGTCACAGCGGTATTTCTCGGGACCACATCAATGAGAATCGGGACAACCTAGCGTCTGAAATCGGGACTCAGCTCGACAAAATCTCGGAATGGGGTCAACTTAACTTAGTCCAATTCCACCACAGGAAGATACAGGTGTGTGCGTTAACCGCTAAAAAGTCGCCCTTTGTCGTTTCACCTCGTTTTGAGAGCACTTTCCTGACAGCCTCAGCTATCGAATTACGTTCAGTTTCACGGACATTTGGAAGAAAAGGCTAAACTGGCCTCAAAAAAGCTCGGTGTGCTCAGTAGAGCGAGACAGTACTTCTTGCCGGCTCATCGCTTGCAACTTTACAAAGCGCAAATTCGCCCTCACATGGAGTATTGTTCTCATCTCTGGGCGGGAGCTCCGCAGTATCAGCTTCTTCCACTTGATCGCATTCAGCGTGCAGCGGTTCGAATCGTTGACGGCCAAGCTGTCTCCAGTCGGCTTGACTCCTTGGCTTTACGCAGAGATGTAAGTTCGCTTTGCATCTCCAATCCAATCGACTTAGGCACCTCCAAGAAAAGAGCATACTCCTTAAATCCCCGGCAACGCAGCTGCAAGACCTTTAGTGATGTGGCTGTCCATGGGCCGTGGTAATCACTTACCATCAGGTGAGCTCCTGGTCGTTTGCACCTTTTTTCTATAAAAAAAAGGTTGATAACGTCACACAAGGACAAGTAAGGGGAGAAGGAGGATCTTCCCAGCCAGGCGAGGTATTTTGCCTAGGGACCGAAGCCCATTGAGGGTTGAATCTTGTATATAGTGTATACACGACAAATAATTGTGACATCGCGATTTAGGGTTTTATTTTGAATTTAATTTTTTACCTTTTCTTATTATTTTTTCTGGTAGCGTTTGTAGATTACTTGAACTATACTACTATTGAAATATACTATTTGTAGATTATTTGAGATATTAGATTTTCGAGAAAAACCTCGAAAAAACTTCAATAACACTTTTGCCCGAACTGAAGATCGAACCCGGGTCCTCATGATCTGAGCCGAATAGGCTACCCTTAAAACACTAGGTAGTCTAAAAAAAAATATTTTCTAGTAGTAAATTATTTAAATACTAGCTGACCCGGAAAACGTTGTTCTGCCTTTTTAACTACTCTTATATTTTTTCTATAT
Organism: Apodemia mormo; assembly: GCA_036924255.1. NCBI lineage: Eukaryota > Metazoa > Arthropoda > Insecta > Lepidoptera > Riodinidae > Apodemia > Apodemia mormo. The sequence continues at coordinate 6,905,976 of JAUPFN010000016.1, forward strand.
TTTCTCACGTTTTAAACCTTCCTGGACTTTAACAATTAATTCAAAACCAAAATTAGCCAAATCGGTTCAGCCGTTCTGGAGTTTTAGCGAGACTAACGAACAACAATTGATTTTTATAATAGATTATATTTTGCAGGCTCTCAAAATTATTAGATGAAACATTCAACAAGTTGCTATTTGTAGATCTATTTTTTGCATCAATCAGTATGTGTTTCTTCGCTTTTGCAGCAACGGTAAATTATTTTAAGCGATGTGTAAAAAAGCCTTGCCCGATCCAAAAGAGGTATATGGTCAATGCCATTATAAAAAAATAATAAAATAATTCTTTTTATTAAAATAAAAAAATATCATATTTTAACGTACCTCATTTTAGTACTAAACTTGAGGAACTTCCACTTAAATCAAGCAAATATTTTGAAAATTTATCTATCAATATCCATGAAATAATTGCATATATATATATGCAATTATTTTATATTACATATATATATATATATATTGTATTAAGCTACCAAATAACGCCTTTGTCGATCGGCTAGGGTTTTTTACACACCGCATATACTTTATCTGCCTTAAAGGAAAATAAAGCAACTTATTTGCATGTTATGTTTGTGTTAGTCACCGATAGCAATAAACAAAAATAAAAAAAATAGCATATAACATAAGTTAGTGTGCCCCGTATTGGTCCAAGAATAAACGAACTGTCGTTTTGCCAGGCAGGTCGTAAAAGACAACAGATCGGCTATACGTGTCACTACCATCGTGATTACTAGGTGGTAGATTTCCGCGATCTCGCCTGAGTATTCGGTACTACCGCCTTACCAATTATCGCCGCAACAGCGCTAATGCTTGTCATTGTCGTGTTCCGGTTTGAAAGGTAAGGTAGTCCCCCGTTTTTCCTCGTGTTGGTCCCAGGCTAATTTGAAGACTAGGCCATCTGCCGTTCTGCCAGGCAGATCGTAAAAGGCGACCGATTCTGCATTGTTTCGCCCCTGTCTGGTACCACCGCCTTACCTATACCTGACGCAGTATCGTCAGTACTTGTCACTGTCGTGTTCCAATTTGGAGGGTGGTAGCCAGTAAACCTAGCCGGTAAACTTATGCATGAGGCATTAGACCTCGTCACAAGATAGCAACGCACCATTAACATCTCTGGTGTCTATAGGCGATGGTTGACTCTTTCTACCAGGAGACCCATCTGCATGTTTAAACAAAAAAGATTGGTATGGGGAGCAGTTAATCCCAGGCTTATTGTCTTCCAAATATTTAGATATTTTATAACATTGTTTTTAACTTACCGCTAAGGAAGTATTTAGTTTTAATCAGAGTGCTAAGTGTGAGTTTTTCTTTTCGCATTCGATCGTGAGCGCGTTTGGAGTTTACTAGGAATTTGTATGTGATTTATACAGCGCCACCTAGTGGTAAACGTGAAAAACCAGTTTACCACTAAGTGGCGCTGTACAAATCACATACAAATTTAAGTAAACTCGAAACGCGCTCACAATCGAATGTGAAAAGAAAAACTCACACTTAGCACTCTGATTTTAAAATTTCGATTTTTCAACAGGTCTCAAAGTTTTGAGGTCCCTTAATATATAAAGCTTTTCGACGTTATGTGTGTTTCGTCTCTGTGGTCTAGTGGGTCGGTGTCGGTGTTTACCGCATGACGCCCCGGGTTCGATTCCCGGGTCGGGCAATTTAAAAATGTGTTTTACAGTTTTCAGGCAAAAGCAACGTTGTCCGATATTGAAAAAAGTACTCGGTTGGCGATAGGCTTGCCACCTATCACATATCTTCGGCTAAGCGTGGGTGCACTAGCTATGCCTACTTCTTCAGGGATACGGGCGTTAAGATACTATGTATTTCGTGCCATTGCCTAACGTCCAAATCCCGAGCAAATTATTTTCTTTTTTGTGGTTAGATGAATTCATGCAGTTTTTTCTGTAGTATATTTATTTATGTTTTCAGGTAGCACAGGAAGCTGTTGATGTCGCCAATAATTTAATCGCTATATTAGCTGTACTATTTCCAATTTTTATTTATTGCTATTGCGGTGAATTATTAAAAGAAGAGGTATAGTTCTATGTTCTATATCAACGATACTTTTTTTTTATATCATAAGATAGCAAACAAGCAGATGGGTCTCCTGATGGAAAGAGTTAACCATCGCCTATAGACACCAAAGATGTTAATGGTGCGTTGCTATCCTGTGGCGAGATCTAATGCCACATGCAAAAGTTTACCGGCTACCTTACCCTCCAAACCGGAACACGACAGCGACAAGCACTGACGCTATTGCGGCAGGAATAGGTAAGGCGGTGGTACCAGATCCGGGCGAGACAATGCAGAACTCTACCACCTAGTAGCCACGATGGTAGTGACTCGATAGCCATTCGGTCGCTTTTACGACCTGTCTGGCAGAACGGCGGTTGGCCTATTCTACAAAGGAGGCCGGGACCAACACCACCACCAACATAGAAATACTAATACATAGAAATCATTATATATAATAAAACTAAGTAGATAAAATGTGCGTGCCGATAAAAGGTAAAAAGGAGTCACAAGATAAAGGAACTTATGTAGTGTGATAGCCCTTTATCCCCCTCGAACAAGAAGGTTCCCGTTTTAAACTAAAGGGCGTGTTTTTAAAGGTATAAGGGCTTTTCAAAGATATAAGGCTTTTGAGGGTATGATAGCCGATAAACTTATTCAAGTAACATAGCAACGTACCATCCTAGCATCTGCTTGTTTGCCATCTTAAGATATAAAAACACTTACATGAGTCAGTTATATTAGGGATAAATACAAATATTTTAAGAAATAATTTTTCAAAAACGAAGATAATAAAATTTTGCGAATTATAAAATAAAAAACTTGAATCGCAACTTCCTTATAAAAGTAAAAAGATTATTGAAGTCGATGAACTGTAGGTGTTCTGTTAGATAGAAACTTGAACTAGAAATGTCATGCAGACATTGTTACAAAAAGATAATTTTGTAACAAATCTGCATACGCGCTCAAATAAGAAAAGCGAAATATACAGGCAGCCATAATTGCCTATCATGAATATATTAAATATACTAGCTGAGCCCGCGACTTCATACGCGTGGAAAAAATTCGAAATAAAAGTAGCCTAAGTTACTCCCTATTACATCAGCTATCTGCCAGTGAAAGTCGCGTCAAAATCGGTCCAGCCGTTCCCGAGATTAGCCGGAACAAACAGACAGACTGACAAACAGATAAAAATTGTAAAAAATGTCATTTTGGTATGTGTCTCGTGTAAACATCCATATTATGCATTTAGTAAAAAGACACTCCGATTTTATTTATTTGTATAAATCTATAGATCATATAAAGGTTTTATGGTACGAGGTTGTTTTGTGGGTAACTCCACTTATATTAATAAAGAATTCCTTGCACAAGAAAGATCTTTATTGAGTGACGTACGTATGTGTGTTTGTGCGGGTCAGTATACTGCCGAGTCAAACCGAGAGAGAAGCCGTCGCCATAAGGAAGGTATCTACGGATACTGTTTAATACTTCGTCTCTTCCGAGCGTTTTATGTGTATTTATTTATTATCCTACTTTTAGTAACTCTACTATTGCATCTACCTTATTCTCTTGAAATGTAGTTATTTATAAGTTTTAGTAATTTAACTGTATGTGAACATTTTTATTCCTAACAAACAAAACGTAGTGAGCTTGTAACACCATTTTGTTATTATTTATAAGTAAGATTATTATCTGTTTGATTTCAGAGTTCCGACATTGCAAATGCTGCATACAAAAGCTTATGGTACTTAGGAAGCACAAAATATCAGAAACTAATTTATCTAATCATACAAAGGTACCTTAATAATGTATTTTATATCATAATTCTCATATTTAAAAATACTAACAATTGCCTGTGGTCGATTTTCGATCATATACGAGCATTTTCGACCATTTCGAGTATATACATGAATCTAGTATGTCTAATGTTTATTTTTGTTAATGTAATGTATTTGTAATGCTTTAAAAATATTAAAGTTCCTGCAGTCCTTCGCAATGTAAACTTTAACGCCAAATTTTATACTCCACCGTTCGCACAATTTTTCCCTTCATGTATTATTGTATAGATGTCTAATCATCGGTTTCTTATGATATGCATAAGAAAGAGATGTTTTTCTCGATGATTAAACATAGCCGATTTTTAAAAAGATAACTCCTAGAGAGATTAAACATAGCCGATTTTTAAAAAGAGACGCGTTAGAAGATTTTTGTTAGGGGAAAATTATATTGCGTCAGCGTCAGGTTTGCGTCAGCAACATGCTAATGTTTAAATTAAAATCATGAAACTAAAAATTTGAATATAATAGGCCTAAGCCTGTTCCCTCGGATTAGTTCGGGCTCTTTTGAAGAATAGACCAAAGGCCGTTCTATCAGGCAGGTCGTAATAGGCGACTAATTGGCTATACTTGTCACTAAAATCGTAACTACTAGGTGGCAGAGTTTCATAACGTCTCGCCCGGGTATTTCGTACCACAGCCCTACCTAGCCCTGCCGCAATAGCGTCAATGCTTGCATTGTCGTATTCCGGTCGGAAGGGTTACTACCCTTAAGGGTAAGGGTAGCCGGTAGACTTATGCATGTGACATCGCCATCCCGCCACATGGATAGCAACTCACCATTAACATCTTTGATGTCTATAGGCGATGGTTTCTCTTTTCGTCAGGAAAGCCATCCACTTGTTTGCTATATAATGGTAATAACCCTACGGGCCATCCCTGAAACTTACCACTAAATTAAGATATTTTAAGCTCAAAAGAGCAAAAAATATCAGCATAGTTGGAACATCTATTTTGTTAAAAATGGCAGTAGGTATATTAATTTTTGATAAGCTGCATATTTTGAAAACGATGATGGCATTCAACTCAATTTTTGAGATCTAAAATATTGCTTTAGCTAAATAGTTTCGATGCCATGTTTTGACATTTTATTTTTAATTTTCTTTATTGATAAATCCCAAACAAATTGACCGATTTTGATTAAATTAGCGGTATTTAACGCAGTTGTTAAAGGAGAAAAGCTGATAAGATTTTTAAGGCAATCGGTGAATTAACTTGTGAGTTATTTAAAAAAAATAAGTAAGTTTGCTAAAAACAACGTAATTTTAATATTTGGAAAGCTGTAACTTTTGAAAATATGATTTGGTTTTGATTTTTGAAACGGCATACGACGTAGTTTTTTTAGTACTAAAATATCGTAGAATACCAAAAAATGATTGGTTAAAAATTTTCGAAGTGACGAAAAAATACTTTTTTCTCTTCTCTTCTTTTCTCTCTTCTCTCAAACGGATAAACCGATTTTGATGCAATTTATACATTCTACGTAGTATTTTGAGGAATAAAGCTGATTAGTTTTTGTACTCAATCGGTACATAAATCTAGAAGTTATATTAAAAAAAATACTGTTTCGCCAAAAAGTTTTTTTGGTGTTTCTGCAAAATTTCTCAAAGTCTCCTGAACCAAATCGGTTCATATTTTCAGGAAGTCTAAGTTGAGCGGAATCTAATCGAATGCCATCAACCGCGTTGCGATCGGTCCAGCCGTGCAAAAGTTATGAGATGTTTACATATACACATACACAAACGCACACATACATACATATAGACATACTGACGTCATCGTGAAAGTAGTCGGAAAAGGTTCCTAGGGCCTCAAAACGTGGACACTGGTGAAAATTCGATTTTCGAAAGTCGGGGTAAAATCAGCAACTTCCTTATCTACATACATAGTGGGAAGTTAAAAAATAACAATTCTAGATTAATGCGATGCATTTCACTTGCGCCCTTCTTTCTATAGCATATACAATTCTAATTTAAAAAAAAATATCCAAACTTCCGCATTTATAAGATTAATATGGATATATATTAACTGTATGTATTTCTAATGCATATTTTTTTCAAATATTAGGTATCTACACTTCTCCACAACATAAACTTTAAGTTGGAGCGGAGGTTTAACTTTAAGCGGAGGAGCGGAGGGGTGTTAACCCCCATTAAACCCCCTGCCAGAAACACATACATAGTTTCTTCTTAATGATTTTTTTTTCTGTCATACAACTGCCATAGAAAATGTCCCAAAATTTTTAAACTATGCCACTGAATTGAATAAAGAAGAAGAGAGAAGAGAGAACCTATGATTATTAGTTTTATCTTTATTATTTTTTTAGTTTAAGTTAGGTTCTTCTTAATTTTCTACAACATACACTTTGTTATTTAAAAATAGGGTTTAAGGCCCTACAACATACAGCTTCTTAATATAAATACTAGTCGGATTGCGTGTGTTACAGCGCTGCGGGAAGTGCAGCCTCTCCGCCCTTACGTAACAAACCACAGACACCATTGCTGCCTCCCTCTGCGCCTTCACGATTTCTAAAAACACTAGGGGTAGGGCAAACAAGACCACGTGCAAGTTGGGGAGCTCTGATTCGGATCTGTCAGCTGTAGCTATTTAAATATGTTTTGTAAAAAAAACAAAATATTTTCATGATTTTTTTTTATAAAAAAATACATATTTCCACAAATTGAAATTTTACATGAAGATTTAGTAAATAAAAATCTTTGTATAAATAAGATTGAAACGCAAAACTCACGGGTGGGGTAGTTTATCGTAAATTTACATGCCTAACCTAAAAATACACATAATTTTTTTTTAAATACACGTCTCCAGCAAAAAAATCTAATGGGGGGTTATCAGAAGACCTTCTAGAAGACCCACATCTTCAGATTTCCTCTATCGATGTGGCACGTTTCGAAACCGAATGTGCATTATATCATATACTAGCGACCTGCCCACGGTTTCATCCACATAGCTTTTGTTCCCATGGTTGAAGTTTCAGACTCCACGGTTCGCGTAATAGTCTAAGAAAGGGTGCAACATTTTTCCTGCACGAATTAATATATAAATTGTACTTCTAGGTCACAACGGCCATGTTGTTTGACGTCACTGAAACACACACAGGTAACCCTCAACGCTTTTACAAAGGTGAATATTACAAAAATATTTAATTATAAGTTTAAATTAAAATCCATGTCATTTAGGCTGTAAAGCGTTGGTCTAATTCCCGGGTCGAGTTTGTTAGGATTTTTTTATATGTGGAAAAATCTAAAAAGCGTATATTGTACCTCACTTTTACACAAGGATTTATAACGTTATAATTTCGATATTTTTGCTGTTTCGTGATTGGTTCCCTGCGTTTCATGCTGTTTCGTGATTGGTTCGCCAACTAGTGCTAGAAAACAACATCATAATATTACATACCATAACCAATCACAACGATGCAAATATATCGCAATCATAACGTTTTAAATCCTTGCTTTTACACTGGAGTATTTTGGTAATAGGCCGTGGTTTTTTTTATTAACAAGCTGTATTTTTGTGAACGGTTTCGTTTTGACCGTCTTTTGTCTCTTCGAAAAATATCGAATCGGGTAACTAATACAGTTAGTGGGCTTTTGGTGAAGGAAATATATTGATTAATAACAATAATTATTTTTTTTTTACTTTAAACACCTAATTAATATTTTTAAATGGATATTAATCAATTTAAAAGCAGCCTAATTTCCTCACAACAGCTTGTTGATTATTATTATAATTCAAGGGTTTCTTGTCCTCCTCGTAAAGTGGAATCTTGTCTTAGTCCGACACTCTAAAGTTTTCTTTATCTATCTTGTTAGTTACCCGATTCGAGATTTTTCGAAGATAAAAAAGATGGGCGTCTCATTAAAAAGAAGCAGTTCAAAAAAAATCAGCTTGTTATTAATAAAAAAAATTTGTAAACGGTCGACCCTGCAGGCCATCCCTGAAACTTCCTACTAAATTAAGATATTTTAAGCTCAAAAGAGTAAAAAATATAAGCATAGATTTTTCGATTCAAACATCTATTTTGTTAAAAATGGCAGTATATTAATTTTTAAAAGCTGTATATTTTGAAAACGATGAGGGCATTCAACTCAATTTTTAAGATCTAAAATATTGCTTAAGCTAAATAATCGATAGGTTGAAAATGTCAAAAAAAATATATTTTGAATTTTCTTCATTGATAAATCTCATACAAATTGACCGATTTTGATTACATTTACGGTATTTGACGCAGTTTTTAAAAGAAAAAACCTGATAAGATTTTTAAGTCAATCGGTGAATTAACTTGAAAGTTATTAAAAAAAATTAAGTATGTTTGCTAAAAACAACGTATTTTTAATATTTGAAAAGCTATAAGTTTTGATAATTAGATTCGATTTTGATTTTTGAAACGGCATTTGACGTAGTTTTTTAGTACTAAAATATCGTAGAGTACCAAAAAAAAACACATTTTTAAAAATTTTTCGTCAACGATTACTCCCAAACGGATAAACCGATTTTGATGCAATTTATGTATTAGACGTAGTTTTTTGTAGTATAGAGCTGATTAGTTTTTGTACTCAGTCGGTACATAAATCTGGAATTTATATTTAAAAAATACTGTTTCGCCAAAATTTTTTTGGTGTTTGTTCAAAATTTTTCAAAATCGCCTGGACCGAATTAGTTCAAATTTTCAGGAAGTCTAACTTGTACTGTTTCACAAATCACTTTAAAATTTAATTAATATCACCAACCGGTTTCGCCTTTTACGGCATCTTCAGGGCTAATAAAAAATCCTAAGACCTCAAAACGAGGGAAAATGTAAAGATAGTAATGCACCATTAACGGTCTTACGTGTTCATAAGCAAGCGCTGTCTCTTTTCATCGCGAGAGCCAGCTGGTTTTTTTTGCTATTCTATAGTATAATAAAATCCACAAATTAATGAGTCGCGATGAACAAAAATATCTAGCGACGCTTGATTTCCCGAAGGAGCCCGGAGTGATAATTTCAATATTTTTTATAAAATAGGGAGCAAACGAGGAGGAGGACTCATCTAATGGTAAGCAATCACCACCGCCTATGGTCAGCTGCAATACCGGAATTCATGCAGTGGCGCTGCTAGTCTTTTAAAATACACGAGCTATCATTCCGTGGTTGAAATTCGATCATAGACTAAACAATAACAATAAAATCTCTTTTTAAATTTGACAACAGACTTTAGCCGTAAAGAAATTAGTACACATGTGTATATATTATCATGTATCTCAGTGTGTTTTATTTGTGTGTGTGTGTGTTGATACCGCATACCATAATAAGTGGGATTCAATGACATATGCATATTAAGATAACGTCACTCAATCCCAGAAAATAACACTACGCGAATGACCTGGAATAACGGGTTATTGGATGATTCACACGAATTTAACTCGCACGAAATGTGCGAATTGACATTTTTTAATTATTTTTTTCTATAGGTGATTCGCACGAAGTTAATTTATTGGTGTGCAAATCGACAATTCCAAAAATATTCAGTAGGCTATTGTCACACACGTTGTATTTTGTGCAATTCAGCCATAATGAAGTACACTTAGTACTAAAGTATTTAGGGTTAAATACTTTTATCGATTTGAAATAAGACATAAATTATTCAATGCTTTGTCATATCTATTTCAAAATGCAGTTTCACCAAGTGCCGACGATGGAAAGTATCCAATTAAATAGGATACTCTTATAATGTAACGGCCTATAGTTAGTATGTCATAATAATTATTATCTAAGCAAATAGATTTTTATAACATAATATTATTTTTTCAGGTCGTGAGCACAACCTGGTCTTATTTTTCACTAGCAAGAACCTTGTATACTCAGTAAACATAATTTTGAAAATACATTCATTAACGAACGTAATATAGTTGCAACTTAAGCTATATAATTCAAATGCAGCATATAGCATATACCCAAGATGAATATCGCTTTACGCAATAGACACGCAAGTAATTTATAAAATGTAGATTATTGATATTGTTAATGAAGGCACTTCATCAAATCAAATCAATCAATTAAATAGCATATTATAGTCGAAGTAGGTAAGCTTGGTTATACTTAGGCGGCGCACACGGCGGGGCAGGCCAAGCTGGTCAATTTTACCGCAAACAATAGCTCAAAGGGAGTCATAATATCAACTTACATAGAGGGTAAAATACCACTCCGCAGGTGCCACCTTGCAAGCGGGCGCTGGCGGCGCGGCATATCCGTAGTGAGGGCAACCGCGGGCATCGGCGGACAGATGCGGTCATAATTGCATCGCGGTCAAACAGACTGCCCCTCCCATCGTTTGCAAAGCACCTTATGAACGTATATGTTCTAAAATATATTACTTAGAGCATTTTGTGTTTGCAGCTTGAGAGAATTTTAACATATTAATAATGAATTTACACACAAATTGATAATGAATTTAAAAATAATAAAATATTCATGTCAAAATAAATGTCAATTAAAATAAAAATAAGAAATATATTTAAAAACAACGTCACATAAAATTATATCAATAAAAATATGTAAAACGACAAGATGCTATTAATTATTATTTCGTCAATCTAAACCAATATTATAAAGAGGAAAGATTTGATTTCTTGTTTGTTTTACAATTTAACTCAAAAGCATAAACCCACAAATACAAACATTTATTTTCATCGCACAAATGTTTGTCTATGTTAGGAATCGACCCTGTGCCCCATCGATTTGTAGTTAGGTCCTTCAACCACTTAACCAACGGGGCGGTGAATGTAGGTGACAATTGTGTCACCCCAGTTTGAATTTAATCCATTAACTAACCTGCTGTCCTTCCTTTCAGTGGCATCGTAGAAGTCACACGAAACATTTCGCGGAAATTAGCACAATTTATTAATTTCACCTTTAAAAATTCTGAGTAACTTGCCTTTTTTATATCTTAAGATAGTAAACAAGCAGATAGGTCTCCTGATGGAAAGAGTCAACCATCGTCTATAGACACCAAAGATGTTAATGTTGCGTTGCTATCTTGTGGCGAGGTCTAATGCCACATGCATAAGTTTACCGGCTACCTTAAATTAAATTTCTGGGTCAAAAATAGGACATAGGCTACTTTTGACCCAGAAATTTAAGTGATCTATCTCGACGCTTTCATCTACTATTTTTGCGGTTGATTATAATTTCTTGATTTCGTATAATCTAGGCCGTTATAACTCTATACGTATACACTACTTTTGTAATAGATCCAATAGATCCCTGAATCAAAAAGTATTTTTTAAGCAAACTCATTAATTGAAACTTTAAATTTGCTTGGACGTCCAACGACCCATGAAAATAATTCACCATGAAAAGCTATGTAAGCCGCAACACAAACAAAGAGACGAAAGGATATGATGAATTATAAGGGTTCATTATACACTACGAAACCTTAAGAATAAGGTATAATTTTAGATAAACGTGAAAAGAAGAAATATTAAAAAATAAACGTATATTAGCAACGCATAGAAAACACAAACAAAAATAAGCGAAGTAAATTCAGTGTGATGTATGAAATAGAAGATTAATTAATATGGTATCATTATTTATTGACAATAAGGAAAAGTCCCCTTCTATTCGAAAAATGAGTTGGAATAAATTCAGAATATTATTTTACATACATTTTTCATCCCGTGTAAAATAAGGTAAAACCAACTTGCCATATTGATTTCCTTCAATTCAATTTACCCCACATTACATTTGGAATGTTACCCTCACCTTGTCGTAGATACGTACCCTTATAAGAGTTCGAAATAGGGTTGTCAAACTTTATAAGTTCTGAACGTTATTAAAATTGCGCTCATGTTGGTCCGGGCTCCTTTGAAGAATAGAGCAACTGCTGTTCTGCCAGGCAGGGCGTAAAAGGCGACCAATTGATTATACGTGTCACTACCATTGTGACTTCCAGCTGGTAGAGTTCCGCAACGTCTCGCTTGGGTATTTGATACCACCGCCTTATCTATTTCTGCTACAATACCGTTAATGCTTGTCATTGTCATGTTCTGGTTTGGAAGGTAATGTAGCCGGTAGACTTATGCATGTTATATAGCCATCCTGCCACGCGGATAGTCTTTGACGTCTATAGGCGATTGTTTTTTTTCCATCAGAAGAGCCATATGTTTTTCAATGTCACTGATATTAAACTTATTAAAATTTAGGTAATGTAGAGAGCACCGCAAATGAAACAGTTATTTCCTATCAGTTAAAAAACCGTAAATCGCATGCACGTTACTTACAAAATAACACGACTCTTAAAAGTACCCTAAAGTAGTATCTTTCATTGCAGTGTCACTTATAATTTTCAATGACGGCGCTAAATACAGCGTAACAAACATACTGCTTGTGTAATAAGTGATGAGTTCTAGTCTTTAATGATTAATCTAGCTATTTATGTTACATAAATAGCTGTCAGACAAGGTATTATTATTCGATGAAGCCGTGCTTCGTAGGACTCCTATATTTTTACTAGTAAGGCCTGAAAACTACCTAAATCTATGCTATGTAACAAGTCAGGTAGCAACTAACTTGCGACTTTTTATAAGCTTATATACAATCTTTATGGAACTATGACAACAATGCAGTGCCGCTAGCAACATTCTGTACTTTGATCAAAAACGTGGCCACATAAAAATCCAACATGAATAACCCAACATGAATAATTGCCGGCTACCTTACCCTAAAAAGGAACGCAACAGTGACAACACTTACGCTATCGCCACAGGAACACCTAAAAAAGTCGTATTAAACCCGGATGAGACGTTGCGGAACTATGTCCAGGCAAAGATTAGGCAAATAGGTAGTTTTAAAAAAATCTTAATAATTTAAAAGTATATTTAGTTTTAGTTCATCTCCTGCAAGCGACAAGACAAATTAATTCACAGAAGATAATATTTTATAATAAGCATATTTGTATGTTACACATTTTTAAATTCAATAAACGAATTTATACAACTTATTATTTATTAAAATTATAAATAAATAATTTTATATTACAGCAAAACATGTCGTACCAATTACAAAAATTTCACTTACAATTCCACAAAAAATATTAGTTCTCTCTATTTAAAGATATTTTAAATTTATTAATTTTAATTTAAAAATATTTTATTAAGCTTATATATGAGCTAAATGGCTATCTTGAGTTTAGTTAAAGTCCAGACTTTGACTGTAATGAAACTATACATATAAAATATAATATCTGGTTGACCGAGATTTGCTCGGTTTTTCACATTACATAAACAATTGATTTTCTTAGTCTAACCTCAAAAAAACCTTAGTCTAACAAAAGCTTACAATACAAAAAATTGTATTATTATTCGCCAATAGATGTCAGGAAGAGTCATATTTTTCAGTTTTAATTGGGACTTTTATTATCGATAATACACGAATAAAATGACATTTTCTAAAAATGAATCCTAGCTAGATCGATTTATCGCCCCCGAAACCCCCTATATACTAAATTTCATGAAAATCGTTGGAGCCTATTCCGAGATTCCAATTATATATATATATATATATATATATATATATACACATACATACAAGAATTGCTCGTTTAAAGGTTTCAGATTAGATTTAACTCAAAATCAACAACCCTATTACGAACACTTGGTAAGTTGTTTTTCATTTGCCGTTCCCTTGCGGTGCCAATTGACTTACGACCTTTTTAAACACGCTGTTGCTTTGCTTGTATAACTGTGGCCGTGAAATTGTGAATAGGTGCCGTTAGATTATCTATATCTACCTAGGGAGTTCATAATTTGGTTAGGATAGATTAGCAGTTAAATTACAATATCACCTAGCTAGAATATAATATAAAGGAATTACTCCCTAGGTAGATTATAATCTAACGGTAGATATTGATATTAACGGTATAAGCTAATTTAATTATAATTCATTAATTAATATGATTTTTGAAATTATACGTCTTTTTGTGCGTTAGGAATATATAATGATAAATTTTTACGATGCGCGCACACCGTCACGAAAAGCCGACATCATAAAATTAGCTAGTTAAAATTTTAGTTTTTTAATTATGTACAAATATTTTTTGATGTTATTTAAATAAAATTTATATAACTAGATAATAGGTTACAATAAAACTTTCTTTTAATGCATTAAATACCTTTTATTCTATGATAGTGTCGTTTTCTTTACAAACATAGGTTAACACATAGGAGAAAATATTAAGAATGATTTTTATCTTGTTACGCCAAAGAAGTAGGTGTAACTTCTTACATGCGTACATCAGTATACACACGTTTTTTTTTCATACATATCATAAGACAGCCAACAATCAGATAGCTCTCCTGATGAAAAGATATAACCAACGTCCAGTGGCGAATTTACCCAAAGGGCCGTGAGTCTGGCCCTAAGGCGACTTCATTTTAGGGGCGGCAAAATATCCAAGATAGATTAAAGATTCATTTTTGTTTGGAAAGATACGGTTTTATTATAATTTGGTAAAATGATACGGGATTTCGGAGTTCCAGAGAATATTTTTAATTTTATATAACTTAGGACAAAAACACGAAATCCACCACCGTTAAAATCGTTTAAAGGCATTCGATAATAATCTAAGAATCTATCTAGATTTGCTACTAATCCGGATATTGCCTAACGTACCTACCGTTCATAAACCTCGCTCAGCTTCCAAAAAGGATCAATCCAGAAGCTAAGTTTCATTTTGCGTTTGCATTTTTTCTTAATATCATCCACATTTTCTTTTCTTATATTCTTATTAATATTGTACCAAGCAATTTCCGTTATCTATGTAGTATATTGGTGGGTGTTAGCAACTGTTTTTAGGGATGGGGTAATTATAATTAAATAAATATCAGTTTACTTTTTTATTTACATAACAAAATAAATAATTACAATAATATAATATTATTGACATTTATTTTAATTGTGAACTTTTTGCCAGTGACGTTGATAAAAGTTAATCATTTTCTTGCTTCAAATAGATATTTTCGAGTAGGAGACAAAGCCTTACTTCCGTTAATATGGAACGTATCCAAGTCATTTACTACAAGGGTCATTTACTAAACAAATGTCAATGTCAATAAAATAAAGTATCTTCACGCCCGTATTCCCGCAGAGGTAGGTAGTGGTACAACAAGTGCACCCACGATTTGCCGAAGATACTTAGTCCCACAATGTGATAGGTGGCAAGCCTATCGCCAACCGGGCACTTTTTCCAATCCCGGGCAACGTTGTTCTAGTCAGAAAACTGAAAACACACATTTTATTAAATTGCCCGACCCGGGAATCAAACCCGGGACCTCATATGGTCAACTCCGACACCTGGCCACTAGACCACTGAGGCGATTTAATGTCAATAAAATATTATTGTAATTATTTATTTATTTGTGTAAATAAAAAAAGATATCAGAAATTTATTTAATTATAATTACCCCATCACTAAAATCATTTGCCACCAATATGTTACAAAGATAACGTCATGTCAATAAAATATTATTGTAATTATTTATTTTGTTGTGTAAATAAAAAAAGATATCAGAAATTTATTTAATTATAATTACCCCATCACTAAAATCATTTGCCACCAATATGTTACAAAAATAAGGTCATGTCAATAAAATATTATTGTAATTATTTATTTTGTTGTGTAAATAAAAAAAGATATCAGAAATTTATTTAATTATAAATACCCCATCACTAAAATCATTTGCCACCAATATGCTACATAGATAACCCCAGCGGTACAATTATCCATTCAGTTAATTGTACCGCTGGGGTCTTCTTTTTGTCCGGACCATCGCTGAGTTTTATCCATTTATAAAACCGACGTCTTTCTTTTTCGGTGCCATCGCGGAAGTCACTTAACAGTTCGCGGATAATAGCAAATTTAATTAATTTCACCTTTTTTATCTTTGTAAGAGTTTAATTTTTAAAAATATGTTAACCCTTGTTGGCCCTAGCTTCCTTTGAGAATAAACCCATCTGCCGTTCAGCCAGGCATTTCGAGACACTATCACCCGGTGGCGTTATCACGTAACTCGCAATGCAAAATTATCGTAATTGCTTAGTTATTGCAAGACACATAACCGCCTTGTATGTTAGTGGCAGTCGTTGCCGCTTGATTAGTTTAGGTGCTGTGACATCGCAAAAAGTGCATCCAGTGACCAGCAAGCAATTGGCGACGTTTTTAATGAGTTCTTCGTTACGTTTAAATGTCATCGCTGATCGCTGGCGGATTGCAAACGTTAGGTGATACAGCTGCCGATCTGGTACCACCGCCTTACCTTTTCCTGCCGTAATTGCGTCAGTGCTTGTCACTGTCGTGTTTCGGCTTGGAGTATAAAGTAGCCGGTAAAGTCATGCATGTGGCATCAGAACCACGTAACAAGGATAACATTACATCATTAACATCTTTGGTGTGTATAGACGTTGGTTGTCTCTTTTCATCAAGAGCGCCATTAGCTTGTTTGCTGTCTAATGCCATAAAATCTCCCCGGATATTTAACTATCTTCATGCCTAATTTCATCAAAATTTATTGAGCGATAAAGCGCTTTCTCGGCTTTACTGCTCAATCAATTTTGATGAAATAAGGCGTGGAGATAGTTAAAGATCCGGATAACAAACAAACATGCAAACTCACTTTTTAAGTATATAAACAATTCATCGACATAATTTTGATATAAACTTTCATTTTCTAATTCAATCACTTCAGTGTTATTTTTTAGAAATAAATTGGTAAAGTGCGTGTCGGGCCACGCGCAATGTGAGGTTCCGAAGTTTCCCATCACAATAATGCGGACTAAGAAGAGGGATTTTAATGTTTCATAGAAAGTAAGTATCTTCACGCAAATATCCCCGAAGGGGTAGGCGGAGGTACAACAAGTGTATTTCGACGACTAAATGACAGTAACACATTGGTTGGTAAATGTGTTTATTGAACTGTAATTCAACTGGGTTTAAATTAATCATATATAGTAGAGATTCACGTGGACGCTGCGTGATAAAATCCGATAACGATTGTAACGATAAGATACCGATGGTATCTGTGCGCGATAAGTGTGAGCGTGATTTATCGCGCCCTCGTTATAAAGTGCACCCACGATTAGCCGAAGATACTTGGTCCCACAAATGTAATAGGTGGCAAGCCTATCGCCAACCGGGCACTTTCCAATCCCGGGCAACTTTGTGTTTATCAGAAAACTGAAAAAAAACACTTTTTTATGTGCCCGATCCGAGAATCGAACCCGGGACCTCATGTGGTCAACGCCAACGCTGGACTACTAGACCACAGAGGCGATATTGTTGGCGATTGGCGAATGTTTCATAATTATTATTTATTTAACCTATTTAATGTCAACGACTGATATATCCGCACCACGGGTTCATCGCCTGTAAAAACAAAAAAAAACATCACGCCCGGTTCCCTTGCGGGGTAAACGGAGTAAACCGAAAGTCTAGACTTTCCGATATATAAACATGCATTGAGTACATAATCTGTGCCTTTGCTGCTGACGTGAAAGAAAGTGTGGTGGTGGTGGACTTGGGTGAACTATTGTGCCACTGTGGTTCCTTTTAATTTTCTGACCTTGGATAAGTTTTCCCAATTCCTTACACTATGAATACATTTTATTTCAATTGTATCACAACAGTTGCATGTAAAATTTCGCGGAATTTTGCAAATTAAATACCTTATTTTCATCTTTAATAATATTCGTGATTGCCCGTGGCCGAAATCCAAGGATAGACTTTCGTTGTAAACAAAACAGTAAACATGTGTATAACATATAATAAAGATATAATGTGAGTACTTCATAGTTCAGATGAACTTATAGTGTGTAATGTTTATTTTTATTAAATTAATGTATTTCGTATGCATTTCATTTAAAATATTAGGTTTCCGTAGTCCTCCGAAATGTAAACATTTACTGTGCCAAATTTCACACTCCACCGTTCGCGCATTTTTCAAGTTTACCAAGTTTTTCCTTCACGTATTAATATACGAGTAGATCGCTATCAATATTTAAGGCGAGGTATTTCAACGAGCGTCAATTTTATAGAAAATGGGTGACGCGGTATGTTCTGAAACCGCTGGGAAACGTATTAATTTGTGGATAAATAAATATGGGACATCAGCTGAAAACTGAAATTTAGCACATTCTTTTTTGTATTTACAACTAAATATCACCATATAAAAATCATGTGGAAGATTAGAAATATTATTAACAAATTATTTGTTTTAGAGATTTTTCTAGCCTGTTTTCGGAATTTTATATGATCGAGTAAAGTACATTCTATCATGTAATGAGTTAGCACATTCTTTAGATAATATCTTGAGGTATATCGTGTAATTTTTGTAAAATTGTTATTTAACAATCAATACAAAAAAACGTGATTTAGCAAACAAGTTTTTTCCCGTATGTCGCGATGCCTCGTCTTAAGGCCTCAAACTGGATGTCAGCGATTTGTGGCGCGGCGGCGATGGCGGCGCGGCGCAGGCAGCTGTGTAGAGCGCTAAATAGCGCCGCTCTCGCCGCCGCGGTGCGGATCACTTACATCCAGTTTGAGGCCTAAAACACGAATCAATGAATTTTAAGATGTGGAAGTCAAGATACAAGATTAACGTTATACAGCTGCACGATGTTGCCTTCTTACCATCAGGCGAGATCGTGGTCAAGCGCTTAAAAAGACAGTAAAAAAATTATGTGACGCGAAAGTAGTTTAAGCTACAAGTTAATTTCGTAATTTGTGTGTTATTTTTTGTTTTATTTTCTTATTTTTTATGTTTAAGTATTATAATTTCTCTTTATTTTATTTTTTATTCTGTCTATAGCTTTTGCACCCGTATTGGTCATGGACTCCTTTAAAGAATAGACCAACTGTTGTTCTGCCAGGCAGGTCGTAAAAGGTGACCGATTGTCTATACGAGTCACTACTATCGTGGCTACTAGGTTGTAGAGTTCGGCATTGTCTCGTCCGGGTCTGGTACCACCGCCTTACTAATTCCTACCGCAATAGCATCCGTGCTTGTCACTATCATTTTCCAGTTTGAAGGGTAAGGTAGCCGGTAAACTTATACACGTGGCATTAGACCTTGCCACAAGACAGCAACGCACCATTAACATCTTTGGTGTCCTTAGGCGATGGTTGTCTATTTCCATCAGGAGACCCATCTGCTTGTTTACTATCTTTTTATAAAAAAAAAAAAGCTTTAAGGCCAAATTTGTTGTTTATATTGTGCATATGTTTATTTACTGTTTTCTTCATAGGGGGTAGCTGGAAGAAATCTCAATATGAGATTAGCACACCTTTTGTTTAAAAATATATGTAATATTAATGTTCATTGTAATTGTTTGTATACAATAAAATGTTAAATAAATATAATATATAAATAATCTTTTGATTAGTTGTTCGCTGAACAAAATCACGAATATCAACTAGTTTTACCCAAACTCAAAGGTTAATAGGTTGAGAGATTTGCTTACTGTTTGCATCCCATTTTCCCATTACATATTCAATACTACCGTTATATTTACATAACTCCACCTAAAGTCACAAAGGGTCGTCCATCAACTAGTTACGGTGTTTGCAGTCTGTTTATTGGAAATATTATTGAAATTCAATGTAAATGGTATTGCATTAGTATTTACGTTTGCTTTATATACATTTCTAGGAACTAGCGATATTTATTTATTGATTAGCGTTGGTCCTGGCCTCCTTTGATGAATACATCATCTGCTATTTTAATAGGCAGTTAGAAAAAGGCTAACGATAGGCTATACGAGTCTAGAGTTCCGCCAAGTCTCGTCCGTGTTACCTATTCTGCCGCAATAGCGTCAATCTCCGAGCCAGATAAAAATTTGTTTGACCATTTCCTCTCGGAAGATAACTTGAACAATGCTTCAGAGAGTTGTGTCATAAAGTTTCGTGAACGCCAGCTGCAGCTAGGTTAGTAGGTAGGGTGGGTTGGGCAGCAGAAGCCTCCCAGGTACGTCGAAAGAAAAATTAGTTTTAGTCATTTCCTTCCGATTGAAAATTAGTCAAATTATAGCTTGTCCAATATCTTGAAGAAAACAATAAGTCAGCAGGCTATATCGCGGTGGAAAATATGTCAGCTGGTCACACGAACAAATAAAAAATTTTTTTTTCAGTCATATCTTCTCAATTGAAAATTTGCCAGATAACAGATCATGATATCTATATTATCTATACATATATAAAAATCGTAGGAAAGTCAAAACTGTACATTGAATATTTTTTTTAGAGAATACTTGGGGCGTGATCTACAATCGATATCGAAGCCAAAAATATAGTTCTTAGAATTTTTGTCTGTTTATCTGTTTGTCTGTATGTATGTCCGGGGTAAACTCAAAAAGTACTGCGTGGATTTACTTCAAATTTTGCATGAATATTACTAATAGGTCGGGTCAACATATACGCTACATATTATCACGCTATCACCTGCGGGGGTGAGGCTGTGTGGAGTAAACGAAGTCCGCGCGGACGAAGTCGCTGGAAACAGCTAGTATATACATATAATAAAATCGTAGGAAAGTCAAAACTTTACATTGAATATTTTTTTTTAAAAGAATACTTAAATAAGCCAAAAATATAGTTTTATAATTTTTGTCTGTATGTATGTCTGGGGTAAACTCAAAAAGTACTGCATGGATTTACTTCAAATTTTGCAGGAATATTACTAATAGGTCGGGTCATTTATAAACAGTATCATGTAAGCTATAATTTGACAAATTTTCAATTGCGAAGATATGACTGAAAAAGAGGAATATTGATTCAACTGAAATATTACAAAAAGATATGTTTCAGTTAGAGTATGAAGTACAATGTCGAATATCTTTAGATACGTCATTTTCTTTGGGATAAAAATTCGTAAGCTATTAGTAAATATGATAATTTTAGTAATAAATCGCAATATACATATACCTCAACACATAGACATAAATAAGTAAACATATATATACCTTGCTGCGAACAATTTGGTCTTAAAATACTCATGTAACCAGATTTCGGTACTGAGCATTGATGTAAAAAACCCAAGATAGATATAAAAGAGGTCCTCCGCACATTAGCGCACAACTTTAAATTGTGGGCTTATTTCAAATAGAATCGCGTCGGTCGCGACACTGTCAATTTTAGGTATCACTTTTTGTACATTGCTTAGTAAAAACAACTATAAATCTTGCGCATAAGGTTGGATATGCTAAAACGTATGTTTTTACTATATCTACTGAAATTAAGGACAGTTTTGAGTGTCAGTTTTGTTCGCGACTGTGCATCTTAGGTTTTGGTATCAATGGTACTGAGAGTCCTTTTTCCCGGATAAAAATTTGCAAATTCGTAGTTAAATAATATTCCGAGGGAAATCTCGTCCGCTGATAAACGCACGAGATAATTTGAAGAAAACAATAAGTCAGCTGGCTATATCGTGGTGGAAAATAAGCTGGTCACACGAACAAATAAAAAAATATATATTTTTCAGTCATATCTTCTCAAATTCCGAGGGAAAACTCGTTAGCTGGTGCGTTTAAGTTGGTGATATATGCTCTTGTCTGGCTCCTGCGGGGCATCAGTTGACAATTATTCCACCAAGATACAGACAGCTGAAGTATTTACTCGTATTTATTTACAATATCATGATAACTGTTATCTGGCAAACTTTCAATTGATAAGATATGACTGAAAAAATGTTTTTTACATATTCGTGTGACCAGCTGACGTATTTTCCACCACTATATATAGTCAGCTGACGTTTTGTTTTCTTCAAGATATTAGACAAGCTATAATTTAGCAAATTTTCAATCGGGAAGATTAATTTAATTTTTTTTTAACGTGGACGAGCCACTGCTGCTTAACCCACCGATAGAGCCGCAGCCGACGTTCACAGATCTTCACAATAAAACTATCTGAAGCATTCTAGAAGTTATTGCCTGAGAGGAACTTGGTCATGAAAATCTGTCGCTGGCTCGCGTACCTTATTATCTCATATAATTTTACACACCCAACCAGTTTCTCTTACTATAGCATTATCAGAGATATTCCTCACAGTTATTTAATAATAACATATAACTTGTAATTTTTATTTTATCATCATCAGGATCACTCGTCTATTAGCAAACTATCACATATAAGTAGTGGCGTAGCTTGCCTTGACGAGGACCCGTATTAAAATTTGTTTGAAGGCCCTTATGAAATGTTAGAGATTTCTCACAAAAGAAAAAAAATAGTTTTCATAAAATTAAAAAAAAAATTATTCATCTTCGATCAGATTCTGATCGAAAATCATAATTATCTATCTGGCACTGTTTGCAATACTTTTATAAACAATTCAAATTAAATATACACACTTCTTGTCTTTTTTGAAAAAATAAAGAAATTCCTTTTTTTAACTTTTGCCATTTGGGGAGATTTTATTAATTTTCGCTTACGCACATTGGGGGCCCTTGTGACCTGGGGGCCCAGTATAATTGATCATCATCATCATCATCCCCATCACTCCTATAAGAAAAACCACCCTCTTCAACAGGGGTTACTGTCCTGTTCTGATTTGGAAGGAATTGTAGTTGGTAAACTTTTATATGTGGCTATATGAATCCATCCCACCATATGAATTAATAAATACGAGAATAATTAAACAGTTTATCTGAGCATACGCACGTAAACCACATCAAAAATTACGAAATCCTTATTTGACACACTCGTATTTCTGTATCAATTAAGCTTGTCAGTAAATATATTACTTCCGTATACAATAAATCTCATGTTCCTGAAGAATTAAAGGCCCTTCAAAACCAGATGAAAACAAGTTTTTAATCAATAATCGTGAATGTTAGCAAAATGCAATGATCATTTTTCAGGAAACAAGAAAAAATCCTTCATATTGGTCCGGACTTCTTTGAAGAATAGACCAACTGCCGTTCTGGCAATCAGGCGTAAAAGACGACCGATTGGCTATTGGTGCCGCTACCATCGTAACTACTAGTCGGCAGAATTCCGTAACCCGGAATCGTTTATTTTTTATTTAATTTAGGATTTCGATACTTTAAAATGATTATATATCTTTTAAATTGTAATTTACCGGGCTTAAGTGCACCTATTTAATTAATTGAAATTTTTGATATACATTATTTTATTATATTAAAATATATAGATAATGAGCATTAGAAGTCAGTTTACTCTTTGTTTAGTTTAATTAGTATTTAGCTTAATACAATTTAAAAAAAAAATGTAATGGCTTGAAAGACAATTGGTATAGAAAGACTTTTATGTATAAATATTGATTATTATGCATGAGATGGTATTATTTAATAGGAAAAATAACAATTTAATTTTAAGTATAAATTAATATATTAAAATAACAAATTTGCATGCTATCTATAGCGAAATTGGCTTGTTCACTAATATAAGTTAAGAGATCTTGTTACCCTATTTCAGGCAAATAAAGAAATTTAATTTAATTTAATTTAACGTCTCGCCCGGATATTTGATACCACCTACTTACCAATTCCAATTGTCATTGTCGTAGCAACTCACCTTTAACGTCTGTGGCGTCTATAAGCGATGATTTCTCTTCCATCAGGGAAGCCAAAATATAGATTGCTCATGATACAGAAAAAAATAAACTGATAAAAAAGACTGTTATATTCAAATGTATCTAGTTTTATGATTATTGTACACTATTTTATTTCGATAATCATTTATTATTCGGGTCAGCTGATAGGAATCTCTTTTATTGGGGATAAGCACGGCCATTGTCCAGTCTGTTTTTAATAATTCACTATGTATTACTTCTCTTTTAATTGTGTACAATAAAGCATTATATAAATAAATAAAAAATATTGTTGCCTCTGTGGTCTAGTAGTCCAGCGTTGGCGTTGACCACATGAGAGTTTCTTTTGTTTTTTCAGTTTTCTGATAACAAAATGTTGCCCGGGAATGAAAAGTGCCCGGTTGGCGATAGGCTTGCCACCTATCACATTTGTGGGACCAAGTATCTTCGGTTAATCGTGGGTGCACTTGTTGTACCTCTGCTTACCCTTTCGGGGATACGGGCGTGAAGATACTAAATAAATAAAAAATAAATCGTTGCGATACAAACAAAAACAAATTAATTACATTTATCTATAGACAGAGGTAAATATTTTTCATAAATAAATAGATACAACTCAGTGAATCAGTTAAATGTTTAAAGCTTTAGATAAAGTTGTTTGAAAGCTAAGGAAACACGAAGCTTCCTTATCTTAAGCGTGGAAGTAATAAATGCTTCAGCGAGTAAACGAAAATACCGGATTGGGGTACTTTGTTTTGTAAATTTAATCTTAAATCTCTGATAAACAATCTTTTAATTATTCTAAATATTTCAAAAGCTTACAAGATCTATATAATATATTATATATATAAAAATAAATTGCTGTTCGTTAGTCTCGCTAAATCTCGAGAACGGCTGAACCGATTTGTCTAATTTTAGTTTTGAATTAATTATTGAAGTCCAGTGAAGGTTTAAAAAGTGAGAAAATATAGAAAAAAATTAAGAGTAGTTAAAAAGACAGAACAGCGTTTGCCGGGTCAACTAGTATATTATAAATTCATTAATATTATACTGCCTTGTGGTCTAGGGGTTAACCTATTCTAGTCAGATCACGAGGTCAAGTATTTGATGTTCAAGTCGAGTAAAATTTTTATTGAGGTTTTTCGAAGTTTTTCAAATATCTTTTTGATTTTTTAATTATTTTTTTTTATAGAAGAAGGGACAAACGAGCAAGAGGTGCACCTAATGGTAAGTGATCACCGCCGCCCATGGACATCTGCAATACCAGAGGTCTTGCAGTTGCGTTGCCGGCCTTTTAATAATGAGTTAGCTCTTTTCTTGAAGGTCCCTATGTCGTTCGGAAATACCCCTGCCAGTAATTGATTTCACAACAGAGTAGTGCGAGGCAAAAAGTATCGGGAGAAATGCGCAGTTGTGGATTTCCAGACATCGAGATGGTGAGGATGGAACTTCAAATTTTGACACGATGTCCGATGGTGGAATTCGGCTTGATTTTACTTTACCTTACTTCGTGTTGGTCCGAATCCCGTTTGAAGAATAAAAAAACTGCTGTTCTGTCACGCAGTTCATGAAAGCCGAACGATTGGCTATAAGTGTGACGATCATCGGGATTAAAAAGCGGTAGAGTTCTGCATCGTCTCGCCTGGGTATTCGGTACCACCGCCTTACTTATAGGTACCTGCCGCAATAGCGTCAATATTTTTCATCGTTTCTTATGGTTTGTAGAATAAAGCAGACGGTAAACTTATTCATTTTTCATTACGACCTCATTACATGGTTATCATTACGATGGTTGACTCTTTCCATCTTCTTCTGCTTCAATCTGCTTTTTTACTATCTTATGTTATAATTATTGGAAAAATCTAAGTAGCAGCTTGGATTCTGGCAGGTGGTGCATTTCTACTATTGTTCCTTGGATGTGTACTTAAAGCTATCGTTTGCGGTTATCCCTAGAAATAGGCGATAACCGTTATCAGGCCGATAAAATGTGACTCTATATATCACCACTCATCTCATCAACCGACGAAACGATAAATCGCAGCGATCTGGAAAGTTAATTTTTTTTTGCTAATCTTTAATTGTGTGCTGATCCCAACACTATTATATGAAAATAAGAGATGGGTATGTCAGAAAGGGCATGACAGTAGAATCATCGCGGTCAAGATGAGATCGCTATAAAAAATTTGTGGTGTAACACTCGCGGACCAGGCTCATAATGTGGAAGAGAGAGAACAAATTTACTTCGGAATCCTAAAAAAGA